>CM066998.1:64639493-65105740 GCA_033977485.1 Hydrangea macrophylla
AATAAAATATGGTTATAGGTAAAGATAGAATCAACTGCAAGCACAGTTTGGGTCAAGGATTTGAGTACAAGACTAGCGAGAAGAGAGTCAGAAAAAGAAATGGATCCAAAACAACACGCCACAACAATAGCACAACTTAAGGATAGAATGGACAAAATGATGATGATGTTAGAAACACTGACCCGCCAAAGGCCCGCCATTGATCCACTGATAATTGATCCTCCTCCACCTACTGCTCGGGATACGAAAGATGAGTGGTATGAGGATCTGGAAACACCTAGAGTTGGTGCAAATAGGGCAGAAAGAGAGAAAGTTGAAAAAGCTAAAAAAGAGCATATCAAAATGAAGGAAAAGGTAGAAAAGTTAGAAAAAGTCGTTCGTAAATCCAATGGGGTTGACAGCTACCTACTAGTGTTAGAAGGTTTGTTTGAGGGAACTCGAGAAAAACTACAAGTTGGTTTCAACATTCCTGAGGTTGATAAGTTTGACGGTTCTAGCAACCCCAGACTCTACATAAGGATGTGCATCGAGGCTTTTCAGCCAAGTGGTTTGAGTCCTGCCATGATGGCCATGCTATTTTAGCAAACCTTGACTGGGGTAGCTTTGTCTTGGTATTTCACGATGGAGCCAAGCAAAACCCGCTTATGGGAAGAAGTTGTGAAAGCTTTTGTCACCCAATATGAATATAACCAAGAACTCGATGTAACTGTGAGGGATCTAGAGACGACTACGCAAGAGAATAAAGAGTCATTTGCTAAATTTTTGGCACATTGGAGGGGGAAGGCCACAAAAATGACCCAATGGCCCTCAAAGAAAGAACATATCCGGATTATAATAAAGAACCTGCAAAGTGTCTATCAAGAGAAGCTCATATATTAATGCATCCACACCTTTGCAGAATTGCTTGAGATCTGAACAAGGATAGAAGATGCGATCAAAGATGGGAAGATCAAGAAAGAAGAGTTACAAGGGCATCGCTCTAAGAGACCATTTTATGGAGGGAACATGGAAAATCAGGTGGCAACTGATGTTAATGTTCTGAGCCAGCCAGAAGAAGGGCAGAATTTTCCAAAGAAGGGGGGTGAGTCGAGACCAAGATTGGGGGGATAGCCTCTTCGCTTCACATATTTAGGGATTTCTTTAACCACCACTCTTAAGTGGCTAATGGAAAATGGATATCTAAAGCTGTTAGATCCAAGGCCAATGCCTGATCCACTCCCATCGGGCTTCAATACAAACCTCTACTGCGAGTTTCATCATGCTCACAACAGAACGATGTATGAGGCTAAGGCATAAAGTAAAAAAAATTGATTGATGACAAAATCATTTCCCCTCTACCACGCCATGAAACATCAATCTTTTTAATGATAAGAAGGAAGTCTTCGATCTGTCTGTGCTAATCATACTTGGAGGGCAAACTGCTAAACCATACAAATTTCCAGAGGATCAGGAGATATGCCTTATAGGAGTTGGGAAAAAGGAATGTTTAGTAGAAGGAGAAGAAGAACAGGCATTCGAGGAAGACATAAATAATGAAATCCTCCAAATTAGTTGGTGGGATCCAAACAACCCTACTGATGACTCTATTTGGGAGGAGGAGGTGTACAGTGACACAGACAGTCTATGATCTGAAGGAGAAGAAGAGGAAAAAGCTGAAGAAGTAATCAATCATGCCAGGCCACACGAGTTGGAGGGGGGCAATTCAGAAAAAGGAAAAGAAAAGGATCTTGAAGAAAATAGAGAAGAAGGTCAAGCGTTACATAAACATTTCATCAAGAAAGGAGGAGATTTCCCCTACTGTGGCTTTCCAGAGCCATGGGTGGACTGCAAAGATAATACTTGAAGCAAGGGTTTGAGATCTCTTTCTTGCATGAATTTGCTGACTATGAAGATCCATACCTATAAGCGGCCACGGAACCAATTACTGTCCGAGATTAGATTTGTGCACTAGATGGTCTGGCTATGAGGAATCTTTTTAATGAAGAAGGCAGGAAGATCGAGGAGAGCAGTCTAAATAAGATCATAGCGGTGGAGATTGGAAAAAATCATATAGGTGAGATATTAAAGGAAGAGATCACGGAAAATAAAGTAAGGGAAGAAATGCCAGAAAATGAAAAAGAGACAGAATTAGGGGATTTGCCAATAGGTCCTTGAGTCTAGTGATAGAATTCCCCTACCCCGAAAGTCTGTAATGGCCAGCATGTGCCAAACTTTTTTAAATTTCTGTTGTCAATAAATATTTGATTGATTCTGATTACTTGACTGTGCTTAATGATTAAAATAACTGTGAAAAAGAAAATGAACCTGCATGCAAAATCATTGAGGAAACCATAGCAATTGACTTAGGAAATAAAGAAGATTCTCAAAGTGTTTTTTTTCCATATTTCACTCAATAAAGATAAAAGCATAAAATTGATCTCATTGCTAAAAAAAAACAGGGATGCTTTGCATGGTCCTATAATGATATGCCAAGAATAAATTCAAAGATTATCCAACATCACCCCTTTATACCAAGCCTAAAAGGTGAGCTCACAGTCTAAAGCCATTAACTTGGTCCATGAATGGTAGCTAGATGTTTTAAATGAACTTCTTATTCAAAAGAAAAAGAAAAGAAAAAGAAGAAAAATAAAATAAAAAAAGAAAAAGAGAGCTCGCTAGGATGAAAACCCGAAAGGGCACCTAGGCAAAAGTTTGAGCAAAAATAAGATGCATTTTGATTTCAAAATCCAAATCCCAGCCAATCAAAATCATGAATAGGAGATTGTGAGGCAGAGAAAAGAAAGAAAAGGGAAAGGAGAGAATAAATGAGATTGAAAATTCTTGAGCACTTCAAAGTACATCATGAGTATAAGAATTATCTCAAGATTTCGAGTTCAAAAATCAGAGATGAAAAGAGAGATTTGAAAGCATCGATTAGCCTCAAAATTTTGTGAAAAACTCAATGTAGCCAAGTAAGCATAAAACGATGCAGAGATATCTTTGAAAAAACAAAACAAAGAGAGATTTAGAGAGCTAATGATGAAGTATGATTAAAAGCGCGATGTGCTATGAGGGTTATAAGGATTGACTGGCTAGTGAAAAAGAAAAAGAGTCAACCGTCACAAAAAAATGAATGAGAAAAAAGTCAAGAAGTAGTTCATCATGCTACATAAGGACTACCACAAGTGACGCATTCACTAGACCTAAATGACAACATGGCTCAAAAAGCCCACCAATCCTTGAAGCCTAATTCTTTCAAGACCTCCAGAATTGATTGAACTACGTTTTGACTTGATTCCCATTCGGGGATATGTAGGTAGCCTGCAAGGTTCGGTCATGATCACACACACACAGTCAATCATGGCTCTTCTTTTAGGCCTCAATTGAACTACATTTTGACCCGATTCCCATTCAGGGATATGTAGGCAGCCTACAAGGTTCGATCACAATCACACACACACAGGCAATCATGGCTCTTCTTTTAGGTCTCAGTCGAACTACTATAGGACCTGATGCCCATTTGGGGATAAGTAGGCAGGTCTCCTAAGACCCTCAATCCAAAGAAGATACTCAACCAAGTTCATAAAATAGCCCTAAAAATTAGGGACAAACTAATGTTTGCCCATAAGCCACATCACTACCCTCAAACCAAGGGCAAACATCATTTGCCTGGTATCCAAAAAAGCCCCCTATCAAACTAGGGACAAACTATCATTTGACAAATAAGATATTTTCTAGGTTTACTGGCTTTCTAAAAAGGGGCCAAGTTTGGACATCCTGAAAATTCACGAAGTTAAGAGATGAAGTTTATGACTAAATCTGAAATTGATTTAAAATGAAAAGAAACATGAAAATAAGAATTATTTATTATCATAAAGTCAATCGAAAAGGAAGAAACAATGAAAGAATACTATAGGATGATAACTTTCTATCAGAGCTAAACTGAGTCTCTAACTGGAAAATCAATCAGAAAAGTGCAATGAAAAGAAAGTAGAATCGGTCTCATCATTTGCGAAATATGTGTGTCCCTACTAAGTTTGAGTTTATCTCCCTGAATTCCTAAGATACATCAACAAGAGTTGGAATTTTTGAAAAAGGGGTGCAATAAACTGCATAAGCATTGATAAAAGCAGTAATAGAAATAAAGGTGAAGAATGGAACTCAAATACTAGTAAATCAAGCAGAGGCTGAGCAATATACCCAGAAAGAACAAATTTGGCAGATATCCTCCATAAATCAGGCTCTGAACCATACAGGATGTATCGAAAGGCCCTTGAACCTGTCCCTGACCAAAATAGAAGTCCGTGAGTAGAAAAAAAGTGGGGTCATCGTAAGGAACTGGTTTGTATTTCTTACTCTTCTTGCATGGAATCACCTAAGCCACTCGAACTGCCGGCCATGGCAATCAATCTATCTGGAAAAAGATAAAATTTGGATTAAGAGATGCCAAGAAAGAAAAAAAGAGTTTTCAAGACCGCGTGACTCCAGATTTTAAAAGTTAAAAAATGAAGTTTTGAGTCTGCATGACTTCAAACCTTTTGAGAATGAAGATAGAATTTTGAGTCCGCGTGACTCCAGATTTTGAAAATTGAAAGTGAATTTTCAAGTCAACATGACTCCTGATCTTCAATAAAATTGAAAATGAATTTTCAAGTTCGAAGCAACTCGAGAATATAGCATTAGTCCTTAAATGGCAGCTTTTCTAAGTGATCAAATCCTCGATCTTGGTATAAGTCATCTATCGTAGTCTATAAGTTACCGATCAAATTCTTGAGCTTGGTATAAGCCGTCTATCACATCCTATAAGTTACCGATCAAATCCGCGATCTTGGTATAAGTCGTCTATCGTAGCCTATAAGTTACCGATCAAAATCTCGATCTTGGTATAAGTCATCTATTACAGCCTATAAGTTACCGATCAAATCCTCGGTCTTGGTATAAGTCATCTATCACAGTCTATAAGTTACCGATCAAATCCTCAGTCTTGGTATAAGTCGTCTATCATGGCCTATAAGTTACCGATCAAATCCTCGTTCTTGATATAAGTTGTCTGTCGCAGTCTATAAGTTAGCGATCAAATCCTTCGATCTTGGTATAAGTTGTCTATCATAGCCTATTAGTTGCTGATCAAATCCTCGGTACCGATCAAATCCTCGTTCTTGGTATAAGTTGTCTATCGCAGCCTATGAGTTACTAATCAAATCCTCGATCTTGGTATAAGTCGTCTATCATAGCCTATAAGTTATCGATCTAATCCTCAATCTTGGTATAAGTCATCTATCACAGCCTATAAGTTACTAATCAAATCCTCGGTCTTGGCATAAGTCGTCTATCGCGGCCTATGAATAAGTTTATGGTCATTAAAATTAGAGAAAATCCGACTTTTTTACTAATCTCGATAAGACAGGAGAGGATAAGGCGCGAAGTGCATCTTAGTCTTTTAAACATTTTTTTTGATAAGACACCGGAGTATAAGACGCAAAGCGCATCTCAGTCTTTCAATCATCTTGGATAAATAGTGTAAGGCATGAAGTGTATCTGTATAAATCATGATTTTCCTTAAATAAGATGGCATCAGAATAAAATTCAAGGCATAGAACGCTTCTTTGGCATAAGAAAAACAACATGATTTTGAATCATCACGCTTGGGAGCATGGAGCATGAGATTGCTTGAGCATCTGCATCACGATAGGATAGGTCCATTCATCCACATGACTAATTGTGCTTAGGTGTTGTCCCTTGCCCGAACTACGTCTTGGTCTAATTCCTGTTGGGATATGTAGGCAGCTCACCATTGAGCATGACCAGTACCTTTACGCCTTTTTTTTGCAATACACTTTGTGTTTACTTGAATTCGACAGTTTGGTCAAAGGCTTATCTTCACACATGCTTCAAAATTCACTTATGATAGGCGTTTCTTCACAAGCTCTGTCGCAGACGGGCAAACTGTAGACACGCCAATTTTGACTGATCATTGAATTCAAGTGATGGTTACCTCTAGACCGATAATGACAATGATAGGCAAAATTTGAAGGCTTTCTAAGTGATTCAAATCTTTTCGGAGAATTCTTCAGCCCCAATAAAAGTTTTCAAAAGAAAAGGGGAGAAATTAGATATTCAGGGAAACCCTGATATGAAATACGTATGAGAGAAACAATCTGAAAATTAATTTCAAAATACATAGATATAAAAGAATCTAGAAAATAAAATAAAGAAATGAAGAAAGAATTTTGAAAAAGAAAAGGAAAGGAGAAGAAAAGAAAAATATATATAAATATAGATAAGTAATCTATATGATATATATGTAATCTATTAAGTATGTACTAGTATAAGTATATCTTGAGTACATTAGTATAAAGTATATTAGTATTAAATATGTATTAAGTTTATATTTTAAAAAAATAACTAAAAAATTTGGAATTCTGTTAGCTGCTGCACGCAGAGATGTCGACGGCACTCGCTGAGTGCTCACCGACACTCACTGAGTGCCGCATCGGCACTCAGTGAGTGCCGAAGTGGCACTTACTGACTGCTGTAAATAACTTAGTGAGTGTCGCCCTCTGTAACAGGCTAGTTTTCTCAAATACGTATGGAATATTCTTGCACATGTGTTTTCCACCTAAATTTACCCAATTGACCCTATGGGAGTGGTCTATATAAGGAGGCCTTCACCTCCATTGAGGTTCTTCTTCTCCCATCTTGCAAAATATATAAAAAAACTAGTGAGATTTAAGAGCAATGAAGAGATTTTTTAAGAATGAAGAACTCTTGAAGAAGAATTTGAAGAGGAATTTGAAGAACTTGGAAAAAGTCTTCATAGAACAAGAAATCCTTGAGGTTATTAGAGGTAACCATCTAATTTTGTTTTGATTTAAGTTGTAATTCAATCACAATTCATAGATCTAGGACTTTTTACACATTTTCAAAAACTCTCTTCCTACCCCATTTCATCACACACTACATAGAATTGTGATTGAATCATTTTCTTGATTTCATTGATTTGGATCTAAATAAGAGCCATGGATTTAAAAGTATGTAAAAGAATTTTTGATTTGGACTTTCAAACAAACTTTGAGTTTATTTTCTCTTGTTTGTCTTCTCTTTTTAAGGTTCATGAGACGTTCAATGTCTCATTTGAGTCCATTTTGAGTTTGATCCTTTAGTCCTCTATGATCCTATGATTTATGTGGGGATTAGGTTGATCATTATTGTATCCACACATGCTTGGATGGGTTCAAGTCTTATTTCATGACTTGGAGCCTTCAATCTGAGAATGTCATAGAGTTCTCTCTATACTCTAGGATGATTCATGTGGGTTTGGTCTTACTTAGTCTCCAAGGACCATTAATTTGAGAGGAGAATAGAACAAAATGAATCTACATTTCTCAAGGACCACACATTTGGGAGAGGAATTAGAATTAATTTAAGCCTAGAACAAGAGTATGAATAATAAGTCAATGTTGGTGCAGTGAATTCATGAACTCACTATGATCAAAGATTTTTTTTTATTAAATCATGGTCTATGAGAATTGGATGAGACTAATTGGAAAATGTTCATAGCTCATATATACACCACTAGGATTTTTGTTTTAACGAAATTTTATACTAAGGATGGTTTGGCCTTATGATTTATAAATTATTCACACTCTGTCCAAACTTTTAGAATAGTAAATCTGTATTAAACTTAGTGAATCAGAACACTAATCAAGTTCTCTTGACCTGAAATAATTTTTTCTAAGAAGCTTAAAGTGTTAATAAAAATAATGAGGTCATTCGGATTTATTTGCTATTTTTAGAAAATCGTTAAAAAAAAAAACTCTGGACAAAGAGTTACAGATTCCTGAGTGATGTCTAATTTTTGCTCCATTCCCAGAGATTGAACTGTTGGATCTTTGATTTTCTTTTTGGATTAGAAACTAAACTCATAGAGGCATATCATGCTAAAAAATCATTAATATCCAACCGTTGGAACTATTTTATTCTATTTTTGAAATCTGATCCGTTCTCTGAAATCCTTGTAACACAGTCACTGTTTTGGTGAATCTTGATAACTATAATATAAAGGGTCTCCTAATCTCTTGAGACTTAAACCATGCTTTAAATATTGTCAATTAGACTTAAATCCAGAGGTTAGGTGGTCTAAATTAATGAGCAATTCTTAGCTCATTCTTAGCTCATTCTTATTCATATCCATGCATCCATCCATATATGTTGATACTTGTAGTTAGGACCAATTCTTTTGGGATAGGTTGCATCTGATACCTAGTTGTGAGTTCCTTGTGATCATGTTGGGATCATATCGTTCTCTATATGGACATTACATTGGCTCCTAGTTGGGACTTATATATCTATAGAGGTGTTGTGTTTCCAACTAGTTAGAAGGAATTTATGATTAGGCCAATTCTTTCCATGCTTAATAGATTTAAGCTATAAATTTGGATTTATATTTTGTTCAAAGCATGTGGACTAACCCCTTGTTTTGTAGCGCTATTAAGGTATGACTTCTCGACTCCTCTATAGTTTATTTATTTCTCAATTTTATTAATTTTCGACTCCATGCACAACACCTTAGACTAGGTATTGCCTATGTGTATTTATGTGATTAGAGACATTTTTGTAGGATTTTCGATTTTTGTGTATGCATCGCACGTTTCTATATCACAGCTGGATTCCAGGTAAGTTTCCTTGTTCCATATTTGCATATCATCCTGCTTGCTATTTGACCTATATAATTTTGTATGCCTTTTATCGTTAGCAATCTTGCACCCTTTTCGATATGCTTATGTAATGTATACTTATATCTATGTATTAGTTGAGGGCATGTTTAGATTAATAATTCAATTAAAATGATGTCAAGTAGAGGCCTATCACGAGATATGATGAGAGGGGGTGTTTTAGTCTGCCGGGCTCCTTCCCCTCTCATTCCATAATCCCTGGACCTAGAAATCTCTAGTTTCCAAAAGACCAGTTTGCTTTTAAAATGGTTTCTTAATTTTTCTTAAAAAATTAAGTGGCGAATCGTATTTGAATTTTAAATTTGAAAAAGTTTTAAAACGCGTGGGTAAAACTGTGAGTATCCACACCTGCAGAATTTGACATAATCAAAACTTATAAGCTTTCTCAAGGGAACATCATCAATCCCAAAATTGAGGCGTGGATTCTATCATTAATTAACATCTACTACATAATTAATATTGTCACACAATCCAATGAGATATTGACCCATTTAAGAATCTCACTATTTTAGTAATCAAAGTGTAAATATCAAATGTATGTGTCTATAAATTAATTTAGGATTTAGAGCATAAGCACTCATAATAATCATGAGATGTTAATTATCTTATAAGTCAGTACAAAGATAATTACCCCAAGTCGGTCACGTTTAATACACAAAGTGTATCAGTATAGTGAGTTGAAACTATACTGTTTCCCGTAGTCAAGACAAACCTACTACAACACTATGCTGCAGTCCTACCAAAGGTGTGTTCAATCCCATCTAAGACTGTAAATCAAAATCTTATATTCCATAAGATCTGATGGTCTGAGCTTCCGTGTGTAAGCCGAACTCTACACACCAAATCACCTACTAAGCATTCCCACACAGAATTTGCCCACACAGATTCTCATTAAAATGGAACAAATAATTTTATTAAATGAACAATAAATAGACTACATAAAGCATGGCTTTTAGTATATATCCCTAACAGCTGATTATGCAGCAGACTACAATATTGCCCTCACACTCTTTATACCTACTGAAAAATGAAATAAAGATCAAATGAAAAAAAAAACACCGTAGCTAGTCAGCCAGCTATGCTACCAATAGCCTTTTCCAACACTCCCCTTCAAGCTGGTGCGAAGTTGTCACTAGGGGTGGGCTAACAGTTTGGTTAATCGAATTTTTTAACCGAACCAAACCAAAATTGTCATTTCGATTCGGTTAGTTCAGTCATTTTTTTCTGTTCAGTTTCAGTTCGATTTTTGGTACCACACAGGTAAACTGAACCGAACCGAAAACCAAAATTCTTATAAATGGTTTATAAGTACAGTATTTATTTTCTTCTAGGATTTTTTATATTTTTTATTTCACCCCTTAAAGACTTTTAGCCTCCCCCCGAGTCTGCGACCTCATCACCCCACCTCACTGTCGACTTCTCTGACCTCGTCTAATGGCATCAAGAACCTTACCTGATGGCATCGATGAGTATTACATCACCACACAACGACTTCTCTATTCTCTCCTATTGCCGTCGACAAACAGGGCCCCAATCCAAGGTGTCTAAAACTCTCAAAGTCAGATCTGAATGTGGACAGATCCTATTCATCCTCCATTATGTAGGTCATAGATGGACCTTCTCTTTAATTTTAATGAAAAATACAGATCGAGGGACAGATATATTCTGACATATTTCAAAACTAGTTGATCCCTTTCTTCAATAATTTTAGTTGTTGAATCTTGAAGTTGGGGCATGAAGTCATCTACATGTAGGTGTAAATATATGTGCTAGGCCTAGGTGAATCGGTGAAGAGCATGGGAAACACCCAAACATTTATGGGTGAACAATCAAATTTGTTGGTCCCTATGGTTTTTTTGTGTATTTTTTTTTAGTGAGTTTCAGATGAGTTTCAACCCTAGTTCAAAACCAAAACCAAAACCAAAATATTAGTTCGGAAACAGAACCAAACTTTTGAACTGTTATTCAGTTCGGAGGTCGGTACTAAAACTTACAAACCGAACCCAATCAACTCGAACCAAATTTTGTATTTCATTTTGGTTTAACCCGAATGCCCACCCCTAGTTGTAACTCATGCCCAGCTTGTTCAGAATAATGTGATAGGGCCGACTTGCAAGTACCTTTGTAAGAATGTCTGCTAATTGATCTCTCGACTTTGCAAATGGTGTACAAATGTTCCTACTCGCAGTGGTAGATATGCAGGAAGGGGGGAGAGGGAGGGGGGGGGGGGGGGGGGGGGGGGCACTCTTAGATTTTGGAAAATTACACTTTTATACATGTATTTTAGTAAAATTTCAAATTTTATTAAGCTTTTCACCCCCCCCCCCCCTCCCAAAATAAGTAAACTTATTATACAGCCCCCCAAAAAATATTAGTTAGGCTAAAAAAAAGGATTTTATAAGTAATATGTTGGCCCAATTATACTTCATTCTTCCAAAAATTGAAAAAAAAAAAAACAATTATATGTAATATATTGGTCTAATTTCAAATAGACCCAAAAATCTTTACCTCGGGGATGCTGCTCCCGATCTCCCATGTGACTCTAAGCTCTTATACACACCCCCTAGCCGAGATTCCTGGATCTGCCACTGCCGACTAGTCAACTTTTCTTTGATAAAGTGTTTGCCAATCTTCAACATGCTTGGTCTTGTCATGTTGGACTGGATTATGGGCAATAATGATGGCGGAATTGTTATCATTATAAAATCTCATGGAATCTATAGGTTCAAGCTTGAGTTCTGTCAATATAATTTTGGTCCACAAAAACTCGCTAACCCCTTGTGCCATGGCTCGAAACTCTGCTTCAGTACTAGATTAGCAACCACTGAGGTTGACCTTCTATCAGTAACTCTGAGCCTACCCAATGTAGGCCTCTACTTGAACGTGACCATGTTTACCAAAAAAATTATCCCTTTCCTGGAGATAACTTTAAGTATCTCAGTAAAGGAATGAGTGGAAGACAGAATGCGTGAATACGACATAGGTACTTGATTAGTTTAAATTTCATTAGTCATGGAGTTTTGACCAAAATAAAAATTGGATTGTCGTATAAACTTAATTAATCTAAAATGAGAGATTTTTCACTAATTTCCTTTTTGATTTATTTACTGGCGAAGGGGCAAATGTGGTATATCATGTTTGCATGCAATAACATGTCCCCGTGCATATCATATTTTCATAGCAGTGGTATTGGAGTAAAATTCCAATCGCACAATGGCTATGTCATAATTATCCTCATTATATAGGCTTATACTACTTCATAATATAATTCATGAGTAATTAGGATACACAAAATAAGGCAACATCCATTCATTCTGTGTCGCCGCTCCGATGCAACCAATTAAAACAAGAGATGACAAAAACAGAACCACCCCAACATCAATAAATAGATAGATATATAAACCTACAAAAACATGCATGATCAGGGTGTAAAAGTTACATTTAGCAAAGTGCAATTGCATATAGAGTTCCATAGCATTAGCATCACCCCAGATATCTGGCAGTTTAAAGAAATTTCAGAAGATTAATTATACAATATTAGCAATTAGAAGTGACACGACTAAAAAGTTGTGCGCTCTTGTGCAACACCCAAGTGTAGGTGATCGTGCAAGTAATACTGGATAAGTCCAGGTCGATCCCACAGGGAAGGAATAGGAAGAATATATACTAAGTTATGGCCTAAAGAAAGGGAAAAAGATGAATATACGGGTGGAGGTTTTAACGAATCCTAATTAATTAAATTAAACTACATAACAAACTAAAGCATCAAGAAACATAAATAACTAAACAGGTAAATTAAAGGTGTTGGAAACACGTGAATCAACATTGATCCTAACTATCTACCATGCATACTCATTAACGTTCTATGGAGTTCATCCCTCTTCAGTATTCTGTATTTTTCTAAAGATATAGAATCAATAGCCCTTTCATGACCGGGAATATATCATCATAGTTGGTTTAAAATACTTTGAAGACAGTTTAAAACAATGGTTTTTACTTGCACTCTAAATGGTGTTAGCAGTCAAAGTGGTTTTCAAAAGTCATTGAAGAAAATAGCCTTAAGGCTTTAAGTTCTAAAAACAGTTGTGACAAACTATGACAGATTTCTAAAATAGAAAGTCGTGGAACACTTAAAAGAATCATCTCAGGAATTAACATGTTTGATCGATCGATCGAAGCGCTCTCGATCGATCGGACATCATCATCCTTCAATCGATCGAAATGTCTTCGATCGCTTGACTATGGCTCTGGTTTGATCAATCGAAATACCTTCGATCGATCGAGCCTAGGTTTTCTATATCATACATGGCAGAGGCTAAGAATCAATATTTCATCACATATTTCCAATGTCTAAACTACGGAAACATGAATAAACTAATACAGAAGTAGTAAAATATAACAATCATAACTACTAGATTCATAAACAATCAAATAAAGAAAAGAGAAAGTAAAACCTAGAATAATCTGATTATAACTTGTAATATACTTGAAAGAAACTTGAATCTTGAATAATCTTTGATAAAACAATGGAAAACATAAAGAATAACATGAATCTAACCTAATCTACTCCTAATCTAACCCTAAAACTGCAGTTTTTGGTGTTCTAGAGCGTCCTCCTTCGTCTGCCGTCAAAACGACTTATTTATAGGATTCCTACAGAGTTTGTGCAACTTTTGGGTGAAAATAAAGTTCGATCGATCGATCGATCTAACTCTCAATCGATTGAACTCTCTTCAAGCCCTTGAACATCTCTGATTTTGATAGCTCTGTGCACCGATGGGAGAATGACCATAACTTTTCTCGGACGTCGGATTGACCTTTCGTTTGTGGCCACACGACCGTAACTTAAAGATCTACATTTTGTATTTCTAGGAAAATCTTCCAAATCTGAAGTCTTCATTGTCAAAATTGGCATTTTCTCAGCTGCTTCTGTTGTTCTCTTCACCAGAATCACTTTTCTTTAGCTTCACTTCATTGATTTACATTCTAATACATATAAAACAATGCACAAACATATGTTTTACCATTAACACAATAAAAAGAACATTTTTATTAGAATGCACTTAAATGTAGGGACTTTGGGGATAAAAGTATGCATAAAAGACCATATAATATGAATATGTACTATTCACCTCGAATCAAAAAGAATATGCATATAGCTGCAGAGACGTAAGGAAAGCACTGATTGTACATGGTTATTGGTCATTCTGGAAACAATATGCTCAAAGAGTAACTAAAATACTAAGATTAACACCATGAAACAATAAATGAATAGCATGTGTAGGTACGAATTATGAAATATGAACTTACGTTTGAAGTAACTTTTTTATTTTTCTTCAAAGTACTGTAAATAGAGATGAGGATATTGATGTAAAAGTAAAGCGGGTTCATGGCGTGTTACAATGACGTTTTCCTTAAGATTAAGATGCAATCAAGGCGGAGTCATTTTTTTTTTAGGAAACTGTGCAAGTAAAAAAAACTTATGGTCTATTTATACATATTGGATAATAAGACAAATCTAAAAAGGGGCAGTTAGTGGAAAGGACAAATGCATAAGATTTTTTAATATTAAGGACAACTTAAATCTAGCATTAAGGATTAGTCGTCCTCCTATTTCTTAGACTAAAATGCCCTCATCTTCATCATCTAACTCTAACCACCATTACTACCACCCCTA
The DNA here is from genome assembly GCA_033977485.1 of Hydrangea macrophylla. Taxonomy (NCBI): domain Eukaryota; kingdom Viridiplantae; phylum Streptophyta; class Magnoliopsida; order Cornales; family Hydrangeaceae; genus Hydrangea; species Hydrangea macrophylla. The sequence continues at coordinate 64,653,885 of CM066998.1, forward strand.
CCACCTTGGACCACCACCCCCACCACCTCTGGTGACCGCTCCATGCCTCGCCTAAGCTTCGACGGGCCACCACCACCCCTGCCACATTCAGACACAACTAGGGGCAAACAAAGTTTGCCGATTAGCATTGAGACATCTCCCTTCAGTCCATCACATTCATGATGATTACCTCCAGATTGGGAGTAAATGCACTGTAAGCATCTTGTACCAACATGTTCTCAAGGCCCTTGGGGTGAGCCCGTTTGCCCTTAAGACTAGGGCAAACTTCATTTGCAAAAAAGCCCTATTTTTGAAGCAAGCCCCTGAGTCTCTTTCAAACTAGGGACAAACTTTGTTTGCCAAAATCCCTCTATGATAAAGGCAAGTTCTCAAGTATTTGAGTTTGTTTTGAATGGACTGAAATAAAGTGTCTTTTATTCTATAAGGTAAAGCACTAATTCGAAGCACACTCTAAATAGGCAAAAAATCAGCTAAATTGAAAAGGAGAAGTTATCAAAGTTTAGATTTATCAGCAAAGCACTAAAATTGTAAAATGATGAATAAATGAAAGAGGTAAGTTGATACACGTATTCACGACGAAACCACATCCGTTCAGAGTATGATTCAATCACCTTGTATTTGTTGAGGCTGTCCTCGTCGGATGAGTCAATAATGATCTCAAATGTGTGGGTTTAAGATGATGAATAAAGATTGAAAAGTCTCCATAAGCATCCCACGAGCAATGCAAGCAGGAGTTTTAAACACTATCACAACACAATGCTAAAAGTGGAAATGAGAATGGTCCAAGACTAGGGGCAAAGGTGATTTTCCTCTTTTGACACAATCATTATGCTTCTTTCAAATGGCCCGCAAGTGCAGAAAATTATGCTTTCAAAAGACTACTAGGGCAGCATAAACCCCGTCAGCTCCGTTCAAATTCTTTGAGTCTGAGGACTCCCCGTTTTTTTTTTTTTTGTAAAATCAATTCATTTAGTCCTAGGACTACCCATTTTTGTAAAACCAATTCTATAAGTCTGAGGGCTTCCCATCTTTGTAAAACTAATTCTTTGAATCTGTGTGACTCCATTTGTATAAAAGTAAAGTTTGTTGGGTCTGTATGACTTCGTTTGTGTAAAAAGTGAATTTATTGAGTCCGTGTGACTTTGTTCGAATAAAGAAATAAAATTTCGAGTCCGCGTGACCCCATATTTGTGAAATATGAAATTTTGAGTCCGCAGGACTCTGTATATGAATTTTTGAGTCCACGTGACTCCATTTGTGTAAAAAGTGAATTTGTTGAGTCTGTGTGACTTTGTTTGAATAAAGAAATAAAATTTTGAGTCTGCGTGACCCCGTCATTGTGAAATATGAAATTTTGAGTCCGCATGACTCCGTATATGAATTATTGAGTCAGTGTGACTCCGTTTGTGAAAAATATGAATTTGTTAGGTCCGTGGGACTCCATTTATGTAAAATATTGAGTTTTTGAGTCCGTGTGACTCCGTCTTTGTAAACTATGAATTTTTTTAAGCCCGTGTGACTTCGTGTTAATAGAATGTGAATTTTTGACTCCGTATGAATCCGTGTTTGAGAAATGTGAAAATTTTCAAGATCATATGACTCTCCTTTTGTAAAATGTGAATCAGTGCGACTCCCCTTTGGAAATAGGAATTATTTCAAGTCGAATCGACTCCTGACTTCAAAATGGGAATTGAGTTGAGTTGAACTGACTCCTGACTCCGATTTTTGAGAATTTGAATTTGCTTGAGTCTAATTGACTCCTGATTCATGAGTTTGAACTAAATTGAGTTTGATTGACTCCCAATTTTCTGAAACAAAAATTCTTTAAGTCTGATTGACTCCCAATTTTGTGAAGCAGAAATTCTTTGAGTCTGATTGACTCCTAATTTTGTGAAGCAGAAATTCTTTGAGCTATTATCAACTCCTAATTTTGTGAAACTGAAATTCTTTGAGTTTTGTGAAATAGAAATTTTTTGAGTCTGATTGACTTTTGAATTGGTGAAATTGAATTTATTTAATTCTGATTGAATCCCAATTTTAGAATATGGAACTGAATTGAGTCTGATTGACTCCAGATTTTGAAAAGTTGAATTGAATTGAGTCTAATTGACTCCCGATTCTGAAAATTGAATTGAATTGAATTTAATCTGACTAACTTCTGCTTTTAGAATTTGAATAAAACTGAGTCTGACTGACTCTGATGAACTGAATTGAACTGATTTGAGTCTAATTTGACTCTCGATTTTGGGAATTGAAATAATTGAGTCTGATTTAACTCCTGATTTTGAAAATTGGAATTTTTGTTGAGGCGAATTGACTCAGATTTTGAGATTTGAGATTCTTGTCGAGTCAAAATTGATTCCGATTAAGAAAATTTGAAATATTATAAATTAACCCTCGATTTTGAAATAAGAAATTCTTTAAGTCTGTGTGACTCCATTTGTATAAAAAGTGAATTTGTTGAGTCTGTATGACTCCATTGGTATAAATATATATATATATATATATTTGTTGAGTCTGTATGACTCCATTTATATGAAATGTGAATTTGATTGAGTCTGTGCGATTCCAATTGTATAAAAAATGATTATTTGTTGAGTCAGTGTGACTCCGTTTATATAAAATGAGAAAAAGTGAATTTCTTGAGTCCGAGTGACTCCGTTGTTGTGGAAATGCGGGTCCATGGATCCGAATGACTCTTTTGTTTTGAAATATGAATTTTTGAGTCCTTGTGTAAATTTTTTTTTTTGAAATTTTGAGTCCGCATGACTCCTTCTGTCAGAAAATTGAAGTTTTGAGTCCATGTGACTCCCTTCGAATTTTTTTTGAGTCTGCATAACTCCTTTTGTCGGAAAATTGAATTCTTGAGTCCGCATGACTCCCAGTGTAAGAAAATTGAATTTTTGGGCCCACGTGACTCCCTTTGAATTTTTTGAGTCTGCGTTACTCCTTTTGTTAGAAAATTGAATTTTTGAATTGTTGAGCCCAAGCGTCTCCGTGGATGTAAAATATGAGATTTGGGGTCGAGTGAATAATAAGAAAATTTTGGGATTGGTCTCGGCACAAAATCAATGAAATTGGGATAACAAGGATAAGCAAAAGTGTAAATCCTACATGTGGACCTAATGTCCTAAACAAGATCATAACAATGTCTTAAGGGAATCAAAACTCTGCAAAGCGCACAAGATTAAAATCGTTTTCACATATGCATTAAGCATCATACATTGCATTGATCATCTAGAGAAGTAGAAATGCAAAGTTAAGCCTAGAGTTTTACCCCTTTAATAAAGGCACGTGCTAAGTGGCACAATTCGGGGTCGGCAAGGAGGTGCGAAGGATCGTGACTTGAAGAGGGATTATATCTCTTCCTTGGAGGTTCTGGGGAGCCTGGACCGCTAGCCGTAGGAACAGATCTGCAAGAAAGAGTGAGAAGAATCAAGCTTTTTTAAAGGGCTTAAGATGAAAACATAGCAACACATGAAATGTTGTGGTGTTCAATCATGAATTTAACTAAAAGATAAGATCTTGATGATAGAAAGGAGTCAAATTGATTCCTGTCTTTGTTAAATCGAAATCTTGATTCGAATTGACTCCAGATTTTAGAAATTTTGAATTGAGTCAAATTAACTTCGATTTATGTGAAATTGAATTGATTTGAGTCAGATTGAATCCCAAATTTAGAAATTGAAAATTAAATGGAGTCTGACTAATTCCTATTTTAGAAATCGAACCAAATTAAATTGATTTGAGCCTGATTGACTCCTGAGTTTTGAAAATTGAATTGAATCGAGTCAGATGGACTCCCGGTTTCAAAATTTGAGTTAAGTCTGATTGACTACGGATTTTTAGAAATTGAACATAAATTGAGATTGGTGGACTCTCGGGTTTAAAAATTGAAAATTTGAATTGAGTCTATTTAACTCCCATTTTTTTGGAGACTTGAATTAATTTGAGTCTAGCTGATTCTCGGTTGTGGAAAATTGAATAGAGCTTGATTGACTCTTGATCTTGAAAATTTGACTTGATAAAAATCCGATTGACTCCTAATTTTGAAACTCGAAAGAATTTGAGTCTGATTGACTCTTGATTTTAAAATTTGAAAGAATTCGAGTCTGATTAACTATAGATTTTTAGAAAATTGAATTTGAATTGAGATTAGTGGACTCTCGGATTTAAAAATTGAAAAATTCAATTGATTCTGTTTAACTCCCATTTTTTTGGAGACTTGAATTAATTTGAGTCTAGCTAATTCTCGGTTGCGAAAAATTGAATAGAGCTTGATTGACTCTCGATTTTGAAAATTTGATTTGATAACAATCCAATTGACTCCTAATTTTAGAATTTGAAATGATTTGAGTCCGATTGATTTGCGATTTTTGAAATATTGGATTGACTTGAGTCTAATTTGACTCCTGACTTTGAAAAGTTGAATCGAGTGAAGTCTGACTGACTCCTAATTCTGAAAATTTTGAATTGACTTGAGTCTGATTGACTCCTGATTTTGAATTTTTTAATCGAGTTAAACTAAGTCTGATGGATTTCACAAAATTAATTTGAATTGACTCAAATTGACTGTGAATTTTGAATTGACTTAAAAGATCAGTTTGCTTTAAAATGGTTTCTTAATTTTCCTTTAAAAATTAAGTGGCGACTCATCGTTTTTGAATTTAAATTTGAATTTAAAAAAGGTTTTAAACAAAAGCCGTGAGTAGGGAAAATTGCGGTATCCACACGTGGTCAAACTCATCAATCCCAGATACATAAAATATTTTCAATATTTAAACCATTGGTGATTTCCGTATCAATTTAGTCCATCAATATTAATAATCTGGTTGTTTGAATAAAGTAAGCACATCCAATAAAATGAATATATTAATATCCAGTATATTAGAATGATGACTTTCATGTTCATCACACATAACAACGACACAAGAGTACAAGTCTATCGTACATAATCCACACATTTTAGCATATCTGTATAATGTATAGCTTGTGTAAATTCAGTTGCTTACAAAATTAATCACTTGCAAATGCATAGTTTCCTTGAGAAATTATACAACAGAAGTTTTTTGCAAGAAATTCCCAACTTTGAAAAAGTTGATGCAGGAATCTAGAAACAACTAAATCATTAATATTAAATCAATGAATTACTCACTCTATAATATGAGAAATATTCACTGATTTTCTGGTTTTTTATCAAGCACAATCAAGCAAAAGGTAAGGACCCGCAAGGTAAGTACGTGCAACAGAAGATCATTCTAGTTTGGTAGCTTTCGGAAAGGAAAGTTCCGATATTGGTAAGAAAGGTGAGATACTATTATTCAGAGTATATATACACTTAAAGAACTTTAATTGTTCACTTGTATTTGCATATTACTTGAGAAATTATACAACAGAAGTTTTTTGCAAGTAATACCCAACTTTGAATAACTAAATGTAGGAATCTAGACAAAACTAAATCATTCATATTGAATCAATGAATTACTCACTCAACTACTATGAGGGTTATTCACTGATTTTCTGGTTATTTTATCAAGCACAATCAAGCAAAAGGATAGCACCTGCAAGGTCAGCACGTGCAACAAAAGATCGTTCTAGATTGGTAGCTTTCGGAATGGAAAGTTACAAGATTGGTAAGAAAGGTGAGATACTATTATTCAGAGTATATATACACTTAAAGAACATAAAAAGTTTTCTTGTATTTGCATATTACTTGAGAAATTATACCATGAAAAATGTACACACACTAATTTTTTGGTTATTGTTCAAGCACAATCAAGCAAAAGGGAAGGAGCCAAAAGCTCAGCACATGCGACAAAAGGATGTTGTAGTTTCATAGCTTTCGCAGAGTCGGGTTCCGAGATGGGAAAGAAAGGTGAGAAACTATGATTCTGAGTATATTTACAATTGAAGGAAATTTTCATTGTATATAAACATATCCAGTATATTAAAGTGGTGAATTTCATTTTCATCACATATGTCAAAGACACAAGGATATAATTCTTACGTACAAAGTCCTCACACATTATCGTTATCTGTATTTTGTATATCTTGTGTAAGTTCAATCATTAACTTCAAATCAATGAATTACTCACTCCATGATATGAAAAATATACACTTCACTATTATATGATTATTTTATCTAGCACAATCAAGTAAACGGAAAAGACCTGCAAGGACAGCACGTGCGAAAGCTTCGTAGCTTTGGAAAAGGTGATGGACGATATAAATCTAAGACAAGATCATATCAACGAGCTACAGCGTACACCATTCTGGAATCTTTTTGAAGCATTCATAACAAATCGGGTGCTATATCGTAGAAAGTGCGATAAAGTTACAAAACATATGATTCCACTTTGCAACGCAAAAAATAAATCTTTTTCTGTCGGAGGTAAAGACATCAAGCTCGAAACCACGTACATCTCATTGATATTTGGAATTGTGAATGGGTGTAAGTGTATAGACCTTACATACTCCCAGAAGGCCATGTCAGATTTTGTAATGAGATATCAAGACAGCTATCACAGAAACAATATCCGATATGTCTCCTGATTCTGATGAAGACATAGTGAAGTTGTTGTGCCTTCTACTATGTTCAACCATATTCTTCCCAACAGGGGGTGATCGAGCTAGATGGGGTGTGGTACACTATACTGGGGACTTAGAGCTTATGCGTGAATACTACTGGTGTAAAGCAATACAAGATGTGTTGTTCACTTCCATTAGCAAATCCCACAAAGACGCATCAAAAGTTACCGGTTGTACAATCCTCTTACAGGTATTCCACATACACAAAATTATAATAATATTCAATCCAAGTTACTAAAATTTGAAATTCAACAATTTGTTGGAAATATTGTTTATATATTGCAGCTGTGGCTATGTGAACATCTCATCTTCATGAAGGATGATGAAGATAAACTGAAAGAAAATCACTGGAATCCAGACTACCAAGATATACCACGTTTCGTAAAATGGGACTTGGTGAAGCTTCAAAGAGTACTGAGGGATAAAGATCTGGAATATCTAGCACATAACGAGGTAATGTCTTTCAAATTGATCAACGACAATTCCATTACCACAACTAATACCAGTGATAATTTAATGACGTACACCTTCCTTAATCACTTTGTTTTATAAAATGGTAGTGCTATATGAGGCAGAAACATAAATTCAAGCCACTACTACTTTGTGATTAATAAATTACTCACTGACAAATTTCACATATAACTTTCTGGTAGAATTTAAGCTGTGACAACTAAGTTGATAATAAGCTTATAAATGACATTAATTATTGGTTACATTTGCTCACTCTGTGTGTTTAGCAAAAAGTGACATCTTTTTTCTTGTTACATATTTAAGCAGTGCAAAGTTTTTCCACTCATTTGAATAGGTAAAAAAGGAAAAAAAAATAAGGAATATGATTACTCACTTTGTTTGTCAGCAGGTTGATGGAATGGAGATTATGGAGACATTTTCTGAAAAATTCATCTACCAACCTTACAAAATGAGGCTTGCAGATGCAAAATTCACTATTCCACCATTCAGTGAAAATGGAAATGGTGTGAAGAAATCAATCAGCATCAATAACCAACAGCTTGAAGGCAGTGCAACAGATGCAAATGTCACAATCACCATAGCACCGGACAGTGTAGATACACTCTCTGCAATTGGCAATGAACAAATAGGTGAACTCAACACATATATAACTTTTGAGATGGAAAGCAAAAGTTCACCAAATGAATTAGATGATGTACAAGAGGTGTGCTTCAAGGTTGCAGATTATGAGTCGGTAAAAATAGTCTAACATAGAGAATTCATTCCTGGTGAGTCAAAAAGTAGGGACAAATGAAGCAATCCAAAATGACATATCAATAACAGAAGATCTAGTGCAATAATCTACACAGATCATGCTGCAAGAGATGTGGAAGACCCAACAGTTCTACAGTCCAGACATGCCTAGTAATGGGGTTTAGGAGGCAGAATCATCGATTACAGAATGGGTTGTAAAACAACTAACATTCGAAGAAGATGAACTCAGAACGCCATTGAATACAAATGCTGGCAACCCCATACTGATCAGTAACTCCCCACCAGTGACTGAACATGACGATCCTTCTTCGAATCAAAGGAAACTGATAACTCCGACCCACAAAGCGTGATAAAGAGCCTAGTTTGTGATAAAGATTTCTATTCGATTGTTACTATCAGCTTGGAGAAAGAAGTGAAAAAACTCAAAGATAGCCTAGAATTGAAAAAGGCATAATATAATGAGCTGTGTGGCTATCTAAAGAATGAAGCATCCACAAACAGTGTGCCGCAATATGTTAGCAACATAGCTGTCGCATTGCGAATCAAACTTCTCACTGATCAGCTGGAGAGGGTGAAGAGGAGAGAAAAATGATGTATCGAGGAATTGCAAACAAGACTAGAGCAAAAAGATGAAGAAATTGAAAGTTTGCGAAATGAGTTGAATAAAGAGAAGTCCACCGTGAAACAACTACAATCAATGCTTTCATGTGCCAAGAAAAAGGTAATATTTTAGTTACTACATTAGTAATTACTCACTTTACAAATAGCATTAACCTAAACTCGAAAATTATTCACATAACACCCCTCTGTTTGAAAATTAGTTATAACACATATACGTCAATACTCTAACATAAAAATGTTTCACACAGGGTCATGTAACGCGAAGGTCATACAATACTCCACGTAGGGTTAAAGGACCCAATACTCTTCGTTTAACACCCACATTAGTTAGGAATATCAAGAAAAAGAAAAGAAAAGCTACAATCAAGCCAGGGTTCATATACCAAGATTGGAGAAAGCAAAAGAAACAGCGCACAGATAAGGAAGTACCTGCAAACCAGATGAAGGAAAAGAAGATAGAATTCATGGAAGAGGGGGTAGAGGAAGATCCAATCGATGTTGACAAAGCCAATTCCAATAGTCTGAAGGACATAAAGGGATTGCTAACAATGTTGAAGAAGTCAGAAGTATTTAAGACACTTCCAGATGATAGCAAATATCTAATCCCCAAGTTTCTCAATGCATCTGGAACATTGTAAGATGAAGTCTACATGTTTTTAACACCACATTCACATTTTCTCACACTGATATAATACAAATTTGATACAATAGGACAACGGTCTACACCAAGATAGATGGGAAGGATATTGTAACTGCTGTTGACATATGTTCAAATATTCTAATGAAGTCGATATCAACAAATGTAAGTGATAAGTTCAACATTCCATGATACAAAATATTGCAAATTTAACAATTCTCTACTTCATTAACTGACAATTTCACACATAAATAATTCAGAATAGGTTGTTGACTGTTTTGCTGATACAGTGATGGCACGCCAATCACGTGGAGAATTTGATTCAACCGCCAACAACAATGATGGACGATGCTATGTTTTCCATAGTTTATGCTTGGTAAGTTACATACAGAACATCTGGCTTTCATACATTATACCTCTCACCTAACATGCTTCTGACTATTAAAATACACACAGGTATGGCTACAGAATGGTGATACTGAATCGCTGGAAAAGCTTGTCGATCCATATACTAAAGACGTTAACGGCGAATACAGATACAAGATATTTCCACTACTTTGTGGAGGACACAATATGGGAGCTGAACATTGGACACTAGCTGAGTTTGACACACTACTCCATACCTGGAAATACTACAACTCTCTCAGGCCAAGAACTACTGCCACCAGAGATCAATATGTACGAGGCCTTCTCGATATGGTAACATACCACACACACCAACTACTCACAAACTAACACTCTTATATTAAAATATATGACTAATTACACTTATTTACAGAAAAACTACATATCAAATGTGAGACCTGATGGAAATATTCAGAAAGTGTTTGATGTCGTTAGCTCACAGCAGCAAGCCCCCGGATCTTTAGATTGTGGTGTTATAATATGCGACCTAATTGCAAAATAATTCCAACATAATCATGATGAGTCAAATGTAATGCCATGGAAGCTAAGGCAGGATTGGTACACATGTTACTTAACACATCTAAACAATCTTGGACACCTAACAGCTACAAGGAGTCTTTGGTAGCTGAAATAATCGCAATCAAACAAGACTAACTGGACAATGAAAAGACTGCTGCCAATAGCAACTGAATGGAAGGCTTTAGATACTGCTGCTACCATCAATTTATGTAAATAAATCAGATACAGTCACTGACATATATTGTGTTACATGTGATTTACTCCTGCATATAAGTGAGCGTAACTTCTTATTTGTAGAAACCGAAAATTGATGCCAATAAAAAGACTGCTGCCAATAGCAACTGAATGGAAGGCTTTAGATACTGCTGCTACCATCAATTTATGTAAATAAATCAGATACAGTCACTGACATATATTGTGTTACGTGTGATTTACTCCTGCATATAAGTGAGCATAACTGCTACCATCAATTTTCGATTTCTACAAATAAGAAGTTATTCTCACTTATATGCAGGAGAAAATCACACATTATTAAGTGACATGCTAAACCTTCCCTTATATATGAGAAATAGATTCAAAATTTTATATTCTTTCAAAAGATATCACTTTAAGTTTATTCTTCTCACATTCTCCACCACGTATTGATTAACAAACTGCACTGCTGTATTACTTTGGCATGTTCAAACAAATTTCATAAATCTAGTTGCCATTCACAAATATTAGGGTGAGTGATTTGAAAAAATAAGTGCAATATGTAACACCATACCAAATTTTTTACCTAAAATCTATATACAATATTCAATAAATTGAATCGATATCTTTTTTGCCTAACATCTCCTAACAATATTAACACAACTTAATATTTGACAAGTGTATACAAACTTTGCAGTACAAATCAACATACATAATTTTGTTTATCACCTTGTGCAGTTTAGAATCTGAGTATGTGATATGTTATACTAACATATTGCATGAGAAATTTAAAACACTCATGTTTTTAACACCTTACCAAACGTTTTCAATAATTGTACATTTGTCTCTAAAGCAATCATATACAAATTAAACTATTAAAGCATAAACTATTCATATGAATATATTATTCATCCAACTACTAAATTTATCGATTTATATCTACCACTACAATCCAATATCCATGAATTAAAAAACAAATTATAACTGCAGCATTATTTTCAACAAAATCTAAATTCCTCACAAACTCCCAACAATAACAATATCAACTACAAATCACTTTCCTACATGATTTTCTATTGTGACGTCTTTTTATGTGCAGGACCTTCCGCTTTCACACTTGAGCAAATTATATATAGCTATCGACTTAGTAGGTCTATGGCCTGCCCCCGCAACAAATACTAGCGTATAGCATAACCAAATGGAAATGTGGCTGGACTCAGAAAGAAAGGAGGAGTCGAGATTTCAGGCTTGTAGAAAGAATCAATGAGGTGAATTGAGCTCTAGTGACTAACCGCAACCATTACCACATCTACCACACCTAACAGCACGTAAGAACTCCCCCTAGATGGTATCCTCTTCTTCTTCGGCCTCTCGGGTTGCTTCTTCGTTATAGGTGGCTTAATTCCAATAAAATTGGGATCAACCGTCGATTTACCAAAAGTAACAATCGGGTGAATTGGCTCAGAAATAGATAATTCATAATATCTCTTATAGAAGTAAGGCTCAATAAAATCATACAAATCTTTCCCAATTTGCTCACTGCAACAGTTAAGAACAGTCACTACATGCTCACAAGGAAATCCATGATGTTGCCAATTACCACAAGAACATATCTGCTGCCCAATATTCACAAGCATAGACGGCTCGCAATGAACCTCATACAAGTACTCACTCGCTGAGCTAACCCTCCAAGTCCGGCCAATATCCAACAAATTTTGTAAACGATCTTGCATCTCAGGACACAATATACCATCCCATTTTTGACACTTCAATTTCATTTTCGCCACTTCCTTCATAGTCTTAACACGAATACTATCAATCATGCTTGTTATGGACATATGGCGTGCTTCGTTGATCATTTTATTCCATAACTCCACCAAACTAGAGGACATCTCACCATATCGTTATCCCCTAAAAAATGCATTACACCAATGTTCAACGGGTATATTGCTCAAAAAATCACTCACACGTTGTCCACCTTCATTCAACAACAAATGAAACTTCTGCTGGTAAGAATCAAAGTCCGGTGCTTAAGCACACTCTGACATCATGTAAACAATCCGATTACGAAAGCTAGATTTAAGCCCTCGAAGCCTGTCCAATAAATTGAACTTCAAATAAAACAAGCAAAATCCATGGAAATCATTAGGAAATACCTCCTTAATTCCATCAATAATACCAGGATGACAATCAGAAACAAATGTAATGTTCCGAAAGGGATCCAATATGGTCCTCAGTTCTTTTAAAAACCACAACCAATTTTCCTTGTCCTCGGATCCAACAACAGCAAACGCAAGATTCTACACTTCTACAAGACAAAGTAACAACAAACAAAGGATTTTAAATAGACAAAGAACAAAACATAACCATACATCTAACAATAATTTCTCACACCTTCAATAAAATTACTTACTCAATATTGACGTATGAACTTGAGTATTACACAAAAATCATAAAATAAAAAAGGAATATTACGCAATATTGCCAATACAAAAATTGAACACAACTGAGTAACATATTCACACAAATTTCACAGTTATGGTTAAAAATTACAAAATTTAATTAACCATACTTTATGAAAAATGCATGAAATTGCATCATTAAATTTATTTCAAAAATTAATCACAATTGTTGAGAAAATTGTAGCAAATTACCCACTCCATGTAAACAACAAAAAGATTACTTTCTACAAATTTCTCACCAACTTGTAGAAAACAATAGTATCAAACCAACTTCTATTAATTTCATTACAACTCTCTCCTGATATAATAAAAGGAAAATAAGATACTAAAACACAATTTACTAGAACATATGTTACTAACCTTGATTGGATGTTTTGCCACAAGCACCCAACACAACACCTTTGTGATGACCTTTCAAGAATGTCCCATCCAAAAAAATCAATGGCCTAATATAATTGAATCCATTGATGCACGCAGCAAATGAAATAAAACACCGTCTAAACCTTCTTGTATTTTGATCCACATCAAGCACCATATGACTACCAGGATTAACCTTCAGTGTCTGATCAAAATAGCATCTAAGTTGGTCAAAAGAATGTGAATGATCGCCATATATAACTCTCCTAGCATTCTGAACAACAAACCAAGCATAATGGTAGCTGATGTCAAGCCCATATTGGTCCTTAATTTCACCAATTACTTTTATAGGCTGGAACAATGGATCACTACGAATTTTGTCTTCAATCAAATCTCCAACCAACTTTGAAGTTACACGAGGGTGCTTGGATGTCCTAACAACTGCGCCACAAGTATGAATCTTGTTAAATCTACGTATGTAGAAGAAACCATTAACATACACCCTAGATGCATGAATGCGCCACTTACACCCCTTCTCATCCCGATATTTACAAATAGCTGTGACTCGTTGTTTATCATTCTTCAAGAACTTGCATTGAAACCCAACCTCTATTGAGAACCTACATATGGCCTTACGAAACTCCACCGCACCACCTTCAAACTTCTGCCCTATATCCTGAATACAACTACTCCAACATGATCCCATTAAATTTTGCTCGTGATGTGAATGGAAGCTTGGCTCACCCACAAAATCGTCCACAACTAGCAAACTAGCATTTCCAAAATCATGTAATTCCTCATCCGAATCCGTTAAGTCATTATCAGACTCCATCACTATAACGTGTACATCAACCCAAATTATGTTCATTTGCTTCCACATAACAACCAATTTCTTAACATCCTCATCACCCTCTAACAAACAATCAGTATATCCACGAATCCTATATGTTAAATCATCAAACCGTGTATTCTCCATCACACTCACAACAGAAACTTTGCCTCCATACAAATACAACAATGTAATTTGCGCATCCATGTTCTCAAACTAAGAATCTGCATACATCTACAATTAAGCTAAAAATGAGTTATGGTATTCAACTAACAAGCAACTATGTCACGTATTACAGACAATAGTACATGTATTAAATTCCATGAAGTCTAAAAAATACAGACAATAATACATGTATTAATAACCATGAAGTCTGAAAATTCACACTTACTATGACCACCAGTAACAACGACCAGCCAAAAAAAAACAAGTGCACCACTTATGAAAATTACTCACGTTTTTGGGTGATAAACTTGGAAAGTAACTGTAAAAGTTCACACTTATTATGACCACCAATAACAACGACCAGCCAAAAAAAAAAGTGCATCACTTACGAAAATTACTCACGTTTTTGGGTGATAAACTTGGGAAGTAACTGTAAAAATTCACACTTACTATGACCACCAGTAATAGTGACCAGCCAAAAAAACAAGTGCACCACTTACAAAAATTACTCACATTTTTGGGTGATAAACTTGGGAAGTAACTATAAACATGTTGTTAATACAAAAAATTGCACGAACACATAAACAAGTAAACCACATTTGACACATGCTCACATTGATCGGTGACAAAATTCAGAAATGACTTTATGACAGTCTACCAAATCTTGAAACTGGTGATCCTAACCCTTTCAATATTCAAACACCTATTGACCATTTTCGAATCTAACAAAACATAACGAATAACCAGTAAATTAATGACCAATATGATCAAACATTACCACTAGTTACTCACATTTTTGGGTGATAAACTTGGGAAAAAATAGTAAACAGTTTGTTAAAACCAAAAATTGCACATACACAAAGACATTCTACTAAATCTTGCAACTGCTGATCCTACCCCTTTTAACACTAGTCAAATTGCACAAACAGATAAACAAGTGAACCATTCGACCATTTTTGAATCTAACATAACATACCAAAAACCAGTAAATTAATGACCAATACGATCAAACATTAACACTATGTAAATTACTCACATATATCTGTAAAAACATTCATCTACAACACAACAACAGGACCAGTAAAAATCTCACCTCGTGTTCGTATTCAAATACAACACCGAAATTAACCACCATGCAAATCCAGCAATTCTGAAGATTGGAAGATCAATTGAATCTTCATACGCTAATGTGCAACTCAAAAAAATTGAAATAAGGGAATATCAAAAGAAATGTAATAACTTTACATCGCTGAAATTTAGAATAAACAGTTTAAAGATAAAAATAATGGGAATTTAATCCACTAAGCTAAAATTTAGGAGTACCTCGTCCACAACGAAATGGTTACGATATCAAAATCATTAAATATATTATATTTTATATTACGTGCTACTGATTATAAATACAAGGGTATTTACGTCAAAAAAAATTCAAAAAATATTAGGGGAAGGACTAATTTCTAACTCAACTATTCATTTGGGGATCTATTATCGTGCATGCACTATCAATAGGACCAACCTTACAATAAATGCCTATTCAAGGACTACTTCTAATATTTCTATTCTTTGATAGAGAGCCAGTCGATTGGGTTCTGACACAGTCGACTGGGTCATATTTTCAAATCAGATATTTTTTTCTAGGCTGGACTTCAATCGACTAGACCATACCAGTCAACTGAAAATTTAAAGCTCAGTCGACTGGACATAGAAAACAGTCTACTGGATTATGCTGTAAATTCAAACTTTCTGTTGGACCAGTATCGGTCGACTGGGCCTAAGGTGCAATCGACTAGACTGTTGCTTTTCAAATGTTTTGTTTTCTTTCCGCTACGTGTGTTCTTAAAACAAAATTTTGGAAACGTTAATGAATTGGTTTAGCCTCGTTGCGTGCCACGGGCTTCGATTCTGCTATTGTGGGATCGGACTGTGACACTTAGTCTTACTTTCCTTTTTCTGTTTGAAATAATCAAGGAGATATTATCCTCCTATTTCCATATATGTATTAGGCTATCGCACTTAAAGTTGTGTAGATGTAGTATGACATATCATCCAATAAAGAATTAACATATATGCTCTTAAGCTTTGGAGGTCTGATCGCCTCGAAGAGATCATCTTTTTATCTTTTTTCCATTTATGTAGGCGTGATCCTATCAATTTATTGATATTCATATCCATGGTGAATTATGTGCAAACGAATTTCTAACAAATTGCCTCCAAGATACAATAAATTCAAAGTTAAACTTCATTTTGCGTCAATGAATATGAACAACTGATCACCCTTTATTGTGCAAGTATACATTTAGAAATACCCTATTTATGCGGTGAATTCAATATTTTTTTGAAGATCTATGAATAAAGAGGAAAAAAAATAGAGAAGTTTTTGTGTTTGTTTCTGTTGTTTTTTTTAGGAAAATGAAGTTAGGGTTATGACTTGAGATCACAACACTTTTATATTAAAAAACTGATTATGTACCATATTACAATATTGCCCTTACACTCTTCATAGCTTTTGAAAAATGAAATAAAGATAAATTGAAAAAAAACACTATAATTGGTTGACCGACTATGCTATTGGCAACCTTTTCCAACACTCCCCCTCAAGCTGGTGCGAAGATGTCACTCATGCCCAGCTTGTTCAGAATACTGTGATATGGCTGACTTGCAAGTCCCTTAGTAAGAATGTCTGCCAATTGATCTTTTGACTTCACAAACGGTGTACATGTAATCCTATTCATCAACTTTTCTTTGATAAATTGTCTATCAATCTCAATATGCTTAGTCCTGTCATGATGGACTGGATTGTGGGTAATATTGATGGCAGACTTGTTATCACCATACAATCTCATGGAATATGTAGGTTCAAGCTTGAGTTATGTCAATATGATTTTAATCCACAGAAGCTCGCTAACCCCTTGTGTCATGGCTTGAAACTCTGCTTCAACACTAGATCTAGCAACCACTGATTTTTTTTTTTGCTATGCCAAGTAACTAGGTTCCCTAAAAAAAATGTGCAATATCTTGAGGTTGACCTTCTATAAGCAATTGAGCCTAACCAATCAGCATCTGTGTAGGCCTCTACTTAAACGCGTCCATGTTTACCCAAAAATTGTCCCTTTCCCAAGATGACTTTAAGTATCTCATAATTCAAATAACTGTCTCATAGTGAGATTCTCTAGGAGCATGCATAAATTGACATGCCAACTCACAACAAAGGCGACGTGTGGACGTGTAAGAGACAAAGAAATGAGTTTCCCAACGAGTCTTTGATATCTCCCAATGTCAACCATTGCTCCATTCTCATCATCTCCCAATTTCTGATTAGGGTCCATCATGCCTTGCTACCTAGCAGTCCTATTTCTTGAAGAAGATCGATAACATACTTCCTTTGGGATATAAAAACCCCCTGCTTTGACCTAGCAACTTTAACTCCCCAGAAAATATTTAAGGTGTCCCAAGTCTTTGATTTCAAACTCCTTAGTAAGGTTTTTTTCTCAATAATTCAATCCCTTCCTCATCATTTACTGTAAACACAATATCGTCTACACATACACAATAAGAACAGTAAACTTTAGCATGAGTATAGTGCTTGATGAATAGGTTGTGATCTCCTATATTTTTGTTTGAAGCTGTATCTGCATAGCTTGAGTAAATCTATCAAACCGTGCCCTCAGGGACTACTTCAGTTCATAAAGTGCCTTTTTGAGCTTACATACTTTTCCCACTGTCTTAGAACTTTTGAAGCCAGGGGGGACATCCATGTACACTTCTTCTTCCAAATCTCCATGCAAAAAAGCATTTTTAACATCAAACTGATGTAGAGGCCAATCTAAATTGGTTACAAGAGATAGTAGTATCCTGACAGAGTTCACTTTTGCCACGGGTACAAACGTCTCCTGGTAATCCAAGTTTAGATGGTAACTAATCTATAATAATGAAATTTCTAATATTCCCTCTATCATTACCCAAATTATCATGACATTGTGCTTTGATTTGTCTATTCACATAGCCAAGCTTCCATCTACCCTTAAGAATAGACTTTGCTATTGTTGACCATGGAAAGCCATTGCAATTGTTTAAAAAAAGTGTGATTTTCAGGTTAGGGCTATCGTTCAAGACAACAATCTGTTCCTCCATCTTAGACAGAGAACTTGTAGAAGTTTGGTTAATCTCAGACATCAAAGGAGAGTATACTACCCAAACCAATCACGAAGAAGAGGAAGATGTGAATCAAGAACAGATCAATCACTCATCAGGCGGCACCAAATAGGGTACATGTGCTCTATCTTCTACTTAATCAATAAGGGTCTATACAGGGACCAAAAAAAAGATTGGTATTGCAAGGGTTAAGATTAGTATAAGGAGGAGCATTATTCCCAACATACATGTCATGCCCCAAAATAGCAAAAATAGAGAAAAATAAAATTTCCTTTTTTAGTCCATAGGGAACGACTGGTGAAGTCACTGAATTGTCCACACCACGCAGTCCAATAAAATAGTAAGTAAAGAGAACAGTAATATAAACAAACTAAGTATATTACAAACGTACTTACTATTATATCAGAGTTCTAAAAGAGGGAATATTAGAACAGTAGGGCAACATATGCCCGATTACAAAGCATAATATAAAAGTCTATAGCGAAAATAGAAACTAGATCTTCAACTCGCTTTGATGTGGTCGTTAGTGTAGTAGTTCCCTCCAGCATCTTCGCCCACAATGGGGCCACCCTCTGCGTATCCTTCCTTCGGGTAGCAGCCATCGTCGTAAGCCTCATTACCTACAGCGTTAGGGATATGGTAGTCTAGACGGGGAATGTCTAGGCATAAACGCTTACTGGAAGCTGAGTAAATATAAACTAATACAGTATCATAGGTATACTGATTACTAGTTATGAAGGGCATAAAATATAGTTCTACAATAATAATTATATCTTTCTCTTTTATTCCAAACTCATTAATCGATTGCTAACATCTTGTTACCCAACGACAAATAAGTACTCATGATGCAGGATCAGACTCGATAGTTCAACTTCTATAGATATACCATCATTCCGTCCATTGTTGTTAAGGACATCACCGCCCACAGCTGTTATGGACTTCACGTCAGTCATCCCCCACTGTTAAGGACATAATCTCCCACTATTATCAGGGATATAAAGTTTGAATAAAGGCATATCAGTCTATTGCCACTACTTAGCGACGTCTACTAGTGATCCCCGCCCACCACTGTTAAGGACTTCAACCGCCCACTGCTGTTAAGGGCATATCATGGATCACTTGGCTATCTTAGGATTGCTTGGTCCCACCCACTGTTGTTAAGGACATACATGACCAAGTATCCGCCCTCGTACCAATTCTCAGAACTTATCAAATCTATCTATGTTCTGTACTAGCATGAATACATGACTCTCTATTGTGGCCTGACTACTCTAATTAAAATGAACGTATTATCAAACTCGATTAGCATCAACCCTTAATTACTATCCGAACCTGAATACGTTCCTCACAACATTATCTCATTATCGCTTTCCATTGTTGCTTGATTCAACAGTATCGCATATAGGAAGCATGAAATGATTATTTAAACAGCTAAGCAGTATGCATTATAAACAAAAGAAACTAACCATGCTTTGTGATTTTCAATCGATTGAGATGCAAGTGCTTTCAATCGATTGAGATGCATGGGTCTCGATTGAAGTGAAGCATTTTCAATCAATTGAATCAAGTTCAATCGCTTAAAAGTCTTCTTCCCTAGAAACTGGGCAGTGACACCCATAATGGATGGGGTACTTTTGGGTCTATTTCTTTACTTTCAAAACTTGTAAAACTGTACTCCTAAGTTACTGAGTGAGTTTAGAACTAACCAAAGTGTTAAGGGCGTGTTTGGCAAAGCTTTGAGCTCCAATGGTGGCCCATTTTCTCCTTTCTCTGTGCTTTTTGTCTCTTCTCTCTGTCTCTTCTATTTTTCTTCTTCTCTTTTTATCTTTCTTCGGTCTTTTGTCTTCTCTCTCTCTCTCTCTCTCTCTCTCTCTCTCTCTCAGACAGAATATGGATGTGTGCATGTATGTATATGTATGAATGTGTGTATATAGATATACAATATATATCTCTCTCTAAATTCTCTCCACTGCACCAAACGTCACACATGCATGAATGGACAACTTATATATAGAAAATAGGGGTACAAGGTGGCAATGTTTGCGTAGAAATTGGGATGAAATTCTAGACAATTTCAATCTATTGAAACGACTTCGATCGATTAAGGACAGGTGGCACACTATCAATCGATTGCCACTGGTTCGATCGAATGAATTGGGATGCAATCATTGCATTTATGTCGGCAAGGTTTTGTTTGATTGAGAAGGCCGTTACTCCAATCGATTGACACAAGTTCAATAAATTGAAAACTAAATTACAAATATAGTAAAGGCAATTATACAGAATCACATCTTATTAATGTACATTAAAAAATGTAGGGTATTACAATTCATCTTCCATTTCTATCATCTGTTAGGTAAACAACTTTGTAGGCCAAACAATCATTGGATAATCCTATTATATCAATTTATCAAAACTCTAATTTTTCTCTTGCTGTTATTCATTTTTCTTTTCTTCAAAATAAATAAAAACTTTGAAACAAACAGTGCTCTTGCATCATAGCTCCATTGAACTCCTTGTAGTCTGGGTGACAAGGATGGATCTAGGGGGGGAGGGGGGTGGCGATCGCCCCCCCTAGGTTTGGAAAAAACCTCTTAGTTATAATAGTATTTTTCAAAGAGACACTCTAAATATATACACTCGCCCCCTAAATATTTTCAAATTTATTAAGCTTGCCCCCCCTTAGATTTTTTCAAAATTGAAGTATATAATGTAATTTTTGAAAAAGTTTGGAATGTACTTATCAATATAAGTTCTGAGTGAATTTACAAATAGTTCCACCCAAGTTTTAAAATTTTTACAATATTGTCCATCACTATATAAGGCAATTAGATATCAAATTTTGGAAAATCCCTTTCTCAGTTTCTCTCGCTGAGCGCCTATGTCTTACCAGTCCCTTTTTGCACTTTGCAGCTGTCACAGCCCGGTCCCACAATAGCGGAACCGGAGCCCGTGCCATGCCACCGAGGCTAAACCAATTCATTAACGTTCCCACAAATTAGTTTAAAAAACACACGCAGTGGAACAAAACAAAACATTTTGAAAAGCAGCAGTCCAGTCGACTGCACCTTAGGCCTAGTCGACTGATATCAGTCTAGTAGAAAGTTTGAATTTAGAACAGAATCCAGTCGACTGTTTTCTATGTCCAGTCGATTGGGGCTTCAAATATTCAGTCGACTGGTACTGTCCGGTCGACTGAAGTCTAGCCTGGGCAAAAATATCTTAATTGAAAACATGATCCAGTTGACTGTGTCGGGGACCCAGCCGACTGATCCTCACCAATAAGTCCACGCGAAAGGATAAGTGATCGGGAGAGAACTAATCCTAATTATACGCTTTAACGAGCATTTGTTAGTACCTTTTTATTCTGTTTTTGTATATTTTTACTCTGTTTTCTAGTTTCTGACAGGTTTTGGAAGAAATCAACTAAACCAGGCTAAACAGGGTGAAAAAGTATCAAGAAAGAAGCTGAAAAACCAAAGTCGCGCGCGCGGTCCGCGGGCGCGAGAATCCAGAAGTCGCGCGCGCGATCCGCTCGCGCGAGACCCCCAATAATTTGCTCGCGCGATCCGCGCGCGCGAAGGACCAAAAGTCGCGCTCGCGCGATATGCCCAAAAACCAAAGTTGCGTATTTCAGTATACTGAAGACTCCTGTGCAAACGAGACTGCTAAACGACGTCCAAACTGTAAATTACATGCGTTTCAGTTCGTTTCGGATTAGGAAGCCTTCCAAAGCTTGTACAAACTCTATATAAACTCCAATTTTACTCAATTAGGGGGTTGGCAACTATTATACACATTCATATACAGCCATATACACACACTTCCAGCCCTTGAAGAGGGAGAAGCAAGGAGAAGAAGAAGAAGACCAAGGATTTCCATGGCCTCCTCCATCAACTACTTGCCGATCTCTACTCCTATGGCAGCTTAGATCATCGATCTAGGGTTTCAATGAAGCCCTAGATGAGTAATAGGGTTTTATTTATGCTTTTATTTTAGTTTTATTATGTATGGATGACAGTCACATGTTTAGAGGATTTTTATAAATAAATCGTACTTACATTGATTAAATCATTGCTTTCGGAATTTATTCTTGTCTTAGATCTATTTTGACTGTGATGTGCTCAACGATCTATTCTTGCTGTGCTTGTTTAGATTGTTTACATGTGATGGTGCTTTATTGATTCGTGCTATCAAGTATCCGAATAGTCCATGCCTAGGTTAGACGGATTAGATCACAACCCTAGTTTAGTGTGAGATAATTCGTGCTATCCGCAGATGGATTATGTTGGTGCTTGAACCATGATTATCTTCTTGTCGGAGGAATTGGGCTTGTAGCTACACTTCCCCATGTTCATCCAATGTAATAAGCTAAAGTAATTCATAGATATTCCTATTATGAAACTAGTGGTGGATTTGCAATCCTAGGTTTCCTTTAAATATTATTTAAAACAACTTTAATTGCTTTCATAGTTTAGATCTACTTTTATTGTTATTAGTTTAATTAAATTCCAAATCAAATCCGTTTTTCCTAATTAATTAGACTTAGGTTTTAAAATTAAGCCATTGTAGTAATCAATCTCTGTGGGTTCGACCTTTACTTCCACACTGCAAATCCTTTGAAAAGTAAAGAATACTTTTATATCTTGATTTTGACGAGATCAATAAGACCCACGATTCTTCTCTTCAATCATGCGATCTTAATGCCTGTACCGACTCCACAAAATGGCTTAGTGACCACGTGTTCCTTCTGATCCAAATAAGCAACTCAACATGCTCAAATACATATCACCATGCTCTCGATAAACAAAACATTTCACCATGCTATTGGGCCTACTTATCAATATAATTGCCCAATATGAACTACACAATATATCTCTATGCATTAATACATGCTTTTCATATCAAACATGAATACATGTCAAAAAATTATTCCAAATTGCAAGGTTGAATCACTCACCTCCGAATAACGCTCCTATACTACGATCCAAGAAAAACCCGTGCACAAAGAACGTACAGAAGTCCATCTAGCACAATTCCTATGGATTAGAAATCCAATTATCAACTTTTATAAAAAATTCTAGAAAATAACTTTTCAGAAAACTTAGCCAAACATGGCCTAATAGGTATCAAAATGAAGCTCTTACCTCGAGGAGCTCAAATATGAAATCTGGAAGAAATCAGACGGACAGAAGGTCGTCGTTTGGTGTCTCAAAGCTCTAAGCTCCTAAATCTCCCTTTGGCCTCCTTCTTAAAACTTAGGTTAACTTTTATGAAAATCTCAAAGTCATCTCTATCTATATATAGGCAATATTTTTGGAAATTATGTTTACCTCCCCGCAAGTTTTCAAAACTCCGAATTAGTTTTTGAAACTTTCTACACAACCAATTCATAGCTTTACAAGTGAAACCTCCAAATTATAAAAGTTTCTGACTAAGTTCCGTTTGGTTGCTAAAATGTGAATTTCTACATGACGCTTCTAAAGTTGCTAATTAGCCTACCAAATTAATAGCGTGTTAATTGGTCCTCACCAGATACTAAATCTAACAACAGAAGATATATTCTAAACCAGAAAATTATATAGATAGTGAAATACACAGGTAAACATTTATTTTTAGATAAACATTTAAGTATTCCACAATGACCATCTCACACTCGGAGAGACGTCACAACATCATAACACTCATCAACACAATCTCAAAGGGTTCTCTAATACAGACACCCAAATCGACTCGTGAGTCAAAACTCACTCATATGTGCCAACAAGCACAATACATCACATTATCATGCATGACAATGTAATAAAATGAAATAACACAAATGCGGGTGTTATAGCAGCCGATGACGTTTACCTTCTGCCCGTGTAGTAGCCTAAGTACGCCAGTAAACTGACACTCTTGAGTCTTGATTGAATTAATTTTAAATTTTTTTATTGAACTGGTATATCAATAGGGAGTATAGCCGTATAGGGTTTTGCAAATTGCAAAGCAATGAAGAAATTGAAAGCATTATTTAAGTGAGGAAGTTTGTTAATTGTTATCACTTATCAGAATTTTGATCGATGATCGGTCATGATTTCATTGGCATTAAAATCATATAAGGCCTTGGCTGTGACATGCTGTAATACCCGTACCCAGAGAAATGAGATAATATCTACTTAGCATGCATTAATTAGTATAATTAATAACATGTGATAATTTGGGTAAGTTCCAGTTACCCCGACGTGATAAGTGTTCCAAAAAAGGGCACAATTGGACATATATAAAATGGGACCCACAGGAGGTCCGGATTAAATAAATTGCATTTCGTTGCATTTATATGATTAAGTGAATATTTTTTTAATTGCTTTAATATTTTATTGATTGTTGCAATATTTTATAGTGCCAGTTTGGGTACCCGTGTGTCACGCCCCGGAATGGCAAAAATAGAGAAAAATAAATTTCCTTTTTGGGTCCAAAGGCAGCGACGGGTGAAGTCACATGATTGTCCACACCACGCAGTACTAAGCAACAAGAAGTAATAGTGTAACAATAATGAAGTCTAGGTTCTGATTACAACGTAACATAAAGTCAACAGAAGTTACTAACTATTACACATCAGAGTCTCGAATCAAATATAAGACAGCGGAAGTACAAATGTCAAGGCAACATATGCCTGACTACAAAAGGGCTCTAAAATGGTAAAGACAATTAGCTACAATTCTAGTCTAATCTTCAGTTGGCGTAAA
Source organism: Hydrangea macrophylla (assembly GCA_033977485.1). Taxonomy (NCBI): domain Eukaryota; kingdom Viridiplantae; phylum Streptophyta; class Magnoliopsida; order Cornales; family Hydrangeaceae; genus Hydrangea; species Hydrangea macrophylla. Next base: position 64,678,764 of record CM066998.1, read on the forward strand.
GGTAGTCCTCGGCGTAATAGTCTTCTTCGGTCTGACCTCCGTCGGGAAAATTCTCCACGGGGATGTCGTCACTAGCATGGTAGTCTTCTCCTGCGGGCCCATAACCTGTATAGCCATAACCAAGGTGCGCTGGAACATAGAAATGTCCAGTGGCATAAACGCCGTCAGCTTAATGAAAGCTGAGTGAGTTAGATACTAACAGGGTATCAACTATTGAAGTTATTACAAGTTATAAACAGTAACCAAGTTAGAGTTCAGTGAGGGTAACTCCTTTAAATCAAACTGATTATCTGATTACTAACGTCTTACTCATTTTAAGACCGATAACACGTCTTGATGGGGGAACAGACTCTACAATAGTTCAACTCTATAAATACACCATTGCTCATCCACCGCTTTTAAGAACATATGCACAGTTCACCGCATGTCATGGATACGATGTTAGTCCATCCCCCGCTTTTAAGAACATATGCACAGTTCACCGCATGTCAGGGATATAACGCTTTAAACAATAGTACATCATTCTATGCCATGACTTAGCGACGTCTACCAGTGATCATGGTCAACCGCATGTCATAGACACCTTCGTGTCTGTCTATCGCTTTTAAGAACATATGATTAGATCATCTGGCTATCTTAGGGCAAATGGTCTGGTTCACCGTAAGTCATAGACACCTTCGTCTATCTACCGCTTTTAAGAACATATGATCGACCAAAGCCCGCCCACGCAAGGTTCCCGAATCTTAGCAAACCTACTTAAGTTCAACTCTATTACCGATACATGACAATCCCAATGTGGCCCGACTACTCTGAATGAAATGAGCGTTAACTCCAAAGGATTCACGACTATTCCGTTATCTAACATCATAAACATTATCCGTTAATCTTGTTGTTACTACGATCCTACGTCGCATTAACTCATTATCATGTCTGTATTACAATAATAGAGCATGCTGGGAAATACTGAACAGTAAATAAACAACTAAACAGTTATTATAAGAAAACAGTATTCTAAAACTTCCAATCGATTGGTATAGAGGTCAATCGATTGGTATAAAAGTGGCATCAATCGATTGGAAAAATATTCAATCGATTGGATCATAATCCATGCCAATCGGTTGCATAACGTGTCAATCGATTGGGACCTGAAAGATGTTAATCGATTGGTAAGAGTACAAATCGATTGATATAGAGTTCAATCGATTGATACTTCATCTTCTTCACAGTGAAGACTGACCAGCAACATATAAACGGGAATACAAGGTTTACACTCCATTTCTTCATTCAAAGCACGTTCTAACACCAATATAAAGCTACCAAGTGAATTTAAAACTCACCTTAGGCGTTAAGGGCGTGTTTGGTTGTGTGTGTTTGAGATTTGGAAGCTCCAATGGTGGTCTTCCTCTCTCTCTCTATCTTGCTTCTCTGTCTTCTTCTTCTTCTTTCTCTGATCTTCTTCCGTTCTTCTCTTAATCTATCTATGTGTGTGTGTGTGTGTGTGAGTGTATGAATATATGTATATATGGGTGTATATATATGTGTATATATATATAAACACACACACAAGCACTCCCTCTCACTCCCTAGTTTCTGCAAACAGAAAATGGGCGAGATTGGGTCGCATATATATAGATGGGGAAGTGTTCACGTGGACAAACCCCAGCCAGAGCAAAAGAATCTGCCCAGCTGCCTCCAATCGATTGGTATAAGTGTCAATCGATTGACATAAGCAATCGATTGGTATACTTGCCAATCGATTGGTACCCAAAATAAGGCAATCGATTGGAAAACTTATCAATCGATTGGTATCCAAATTATACCAAGGGTAAGGCCAAGCTCATACAAGTATTAAAAGAAATATATAAGGTCTTATTTATATAATCACATTACAAAAATACAGGTTATTACATCATCCACCACTCATTAAAGATTTCATCCCCGAAATCCGAAATAAGCAGGGTTAAAACAAAAATGGAAACTTCTCTTGCATCTCCGACTCTAATTCCCATGAAGCTTCTCCTTCGTCGTGGTGCTTCCACTAAACCTTCACTAGCGGAATATCCTTGTTTCTGAGCTTCTTCACTCCTCGGTCTAGAATACGCACTGGTCCTTCATTGTAGGTCGCGTTCTCTTTCACCTCGATATCTTCAAAACTAATCTCGTGCGCTGGGTTGTGGGCACACTTCCTCATCAAGCTGATGTGGAAAACGTTGTGTACTCCTGACATCTTCGGTGGCAACGCAAGTCGATAAGCAACCTTTCCAACGCGTTCTAGGATCTTGAACGGTCCAATGAATCGTGGCGATAGTTTGCCTCTCTTCTGTTCCAATCTAATGATACCTCGAACTGGCGAGACTTTGAGTAGTACATGATCTCCAACTGCAAACTCTAGATCTTTCCGTCGCTTGTCGACATAGCTCTTGTGTCTGGATTGCGCTGTCTTCATCTTCTCTTGTATAATCTGGATCTTCTCGTTGGTTTCTTGAATTATCTCAGGTCCAAGTAGTTGAGTATCTCCGACTTCGGCCCAACATAGCGGTGATCGGCAAGGTCTTCCATACAAAGCTTCAAACGGCGCCATCCCTATGCTCGTGTGGTAGCTGTTGTTGTAGGCAAACTCGATCAAAGGTAGATGCGTCTCCCATGAACTCTCAAATTCAATAACACAGGCTCGCAACATATCCTCCATCACTTGATTGACTCGTTCTGTCTGACCGTCTGTCTGTAGATGAAAGGCCGAACTCAAATTCAATGAAGTTCCCATTGCTATTTGAAGGCTCTTCCAGAATTCTGCGGTGAAGCGTGAATCTGGATCTGAAACTATTGAGACAGGTACACCGTGCAGTCGCACAACTTGCTGTAGATACATCTGGCTCAATCTTTCAACAGGGTACGACATGCTGTAGGCGATAAAATGTGCTGACTTGGTGAGTCGATCCACTATTACCCAAATAGCATCGTGGTTTTGCTGAGACTTTGGCAATCTAACCACAAAATCCATAGTGATGTGCTCCCATTTCCATTGGGGAATCGGTAGCGGTTGTAGGAGTCCAGGTGGTTTCTGATGCTCTGCCTTCACTTGTTTACAAATAAGACATTGCGATACATACTTGGCCACTTCTCGCTTCATTCCTTCCCACCAGATGTTTCTCTTCAAGTCCTTATACATCTTGTTTCCTCCTGGGTGGATAGTCATCCTTGACTTGTGTGCTTCGTCTAGAATGTTCTTCCTGAGACCATCGTCATTTGGCACACAGAGTCTACCTTTGCATCTCAGTGCTCTGTCCGTACTAATACTCCATATTTCTGGTTCTTTTGCGGACATCTTGGCAAACCATAACTTGAAATCCTCGTTCGACTGCTGAGCTTCCAAGATACGGCTGACGAGAGTCGGTTGCACGACAAGGCATCCAAGGTGCTATCCTTCTCCTGATTCCACTAGTCGAAGGTCAAATTCTGCTAAAGTCTCCAATGCTCACCATTCTCTAATCAAAATCAAAGCAACCAAAAGGCGTGGCCTCCGGCTCAGAGCGTCGGCTACAACATTTACTTTACCCGGGTGGTATTACAAAGAGAAGTCGTAGTCCTTGAGTAGTTCCATCCATCTCCGTTGTCGCATGTTCAACTCCTTCTGAGAGAACAGGTACCGTAAACTCTTGTGATCTGAGAACAAGTCGAACTTTTCTCCATACAAATAGTGTCTCCAAATCTTCAGGGCGAACACGATTGCAGCTAGTTCCAAGTCGTGCATCGGATAGTTCTTCTCATGCGGCTTCAATTGTCTTGATCCGTATGCGATGACATTCCCCTCTTGCATTAGCACACAACCAAGTCCTTGGTGTGATGCATCACTATAGATTATGAATTGTTCACCACTCTTAGGTATCGCAAGCACGGGTGCTAAGTTTAGTCTCTCTTTCAATTCCCGAAATGCGTCTTCATGATTATCAGTCCAATCGTACTTCGTCTTCTTCCTAGTCAGGCTTGTCAACGGTCCTGCGATTCTAGAGAATCCTTCAACAAATCTCCGATAATACCCAGTCAATCCAAGGAAACTCCTTACTTCGGTCGCGTTGGTTGGTCTGTTCCAGCTCAAGACTGCATCAATCTTAGATGAGTCTACAAAAATCCCATCCTGTGATATCACATGTCCCAAGAATTTAACTTCCTGAAGCCAGAATTCACATTTGCTGAATTTCGCATACAGATTATTGTCTCTGAGAGTCTGTAGAGCAATTTGTAGATGCTTCTTATTGACACGAGATTTTTTCTGTGCGCTCTTGTGCAATACCCAAGTGTAGGTAGACGTGCAAGTAATATCTGGTAAGACCAAGTCGATCCCACAGGGAAGGTGTTGACCTATTGAATTAGACTAACCTCAAAAGAAAGCAAAATAAAATGAATAAGATTCAACAATAATGCGGAACACAAAGTTCCACCACTAAAATTACTAATGAACTTAATTCAGATTAACTAACGACCTAACTAGCTAATTAAAACAGTACTTGAAATTAGGATGTTTAACTTTAAAAGAAAGTGTTGGGATTACACGAATCTGCAGTAATCTAACTATCTACCATGCAGTTACCTTGAAGCACAACGGAGTATATTGCCCACAGTTTTCTGTATTCCTCTAAAGATGGAGAATCCATGGCCTTTCATGACCGGGACCATATCATCACAGTTAAGTTTAAGATACGTGAAAGCGGTTTAATCCAATAGTTAAGACTCGCATCCTCAACGGTGTTAGCATTGAAGATGGTTTGCAAAATGTATTGAAAGAAAATGCCTTAGGGCCTTAGTTTTAAAAACTGTTTTGACAAACTGAGCATTTATTTGGGACAGAATGATAACAATTCTTAAAACAAAAGGTCCTGGAATACTGCAGGGAACATCCTCAAGAATCAGAGAGTTCGATCGATCGACGCGCTTTCGATCGATCGAAGACCTTCATCCCTCAATTGATCGAACTGACTTCGATCGATTGACTGTCTCTGGTTCGATCGATCGAACTAACTTCGATCGATCGAACACAGCGATTATTCTGCTGCATGGCAGAAGCTGGAGATCACTGTTTCATCGTGTTCTCCCAACCTGGGACTACTCAGACATCGTCTAGGACGTCACAGATTGATATTCAACGTAAAAAAACATTAACACCTTGTTTGGTTGCGAGTTTTTCATGGAAAATCTAAAAACTATGGTTTTACGAATATTTAGCATGCAATACTATAAGATGAGCGATTAAACTACGACTACCAAGTGCAGAATCTAAATAAACAATATATAAATAACTTGGAACAGAAAACACTTGTATTAAACTTAAGAAATCCACTGTACAAATGAAACTTCAATGCAAAACCTACAAAACCAAACACAAACTCTCTATCTCTCTCTCTAAACTGTGAAAAAATGTAAAGTGGGCATCCCCCTGGACGTGTACAATACACATATATATAAGAAAACCTAAGAAACTAGGGTTAAAACCCGCATCTGCTGCGCACACGAATGTTACTGGAAATACCCCGTTCGATCGATCGAACTGCTCTCGATCGATCGAACCCTTACTCTTCAAGCGCTTCAACACTCGTCAAGCGATCGAACGCTCGATCGATCGAACGGTCTTAGATCGATCGAACTCCACATTTCAGCTTTGACTTCTTTTGTTTTCATTCCAGCATTCCATTTATTCTGATGTTCATCTGTTTAGTCCACACAGTAGTGATCTGCACCAACAACAGCTAAAACAATACAACTTATCATAGATTAATCATATTGTATGAAAATTAGCCTTGCAATGCAAATCGCAGATAAAACGGGAAGTTGTGATAAAAACTAATACAATTCTTTCTTTTAGCGCGGTTGTATTTTACAAATACCCCCGCTTTGCACAACCCCCAACTAGCTTATTGCTAGTCCCTAGCGATAAAGCGAAAATAAAATGAAATAAAAACTCCTAAACTAATACTGCCACAACTAATGAAAACAAAGGAAAACTAAAAACAACCTAAACTAAGATAGAAAGAAAGATCCTAACTCACTTTCGCAGGAATCGCGGTTGCATTTAGCAAATGCAACAAGCCGTTAAACCCCTAGGTTCCCCCTAGTGGACGAGTGTTGTCTCGTGAGGGTTTGCAGTGAATATACCCACAAAATTCTCCAATTTTAAGCTTAAAACGATTTAGAATAACTTGGAGAATTCCCCCTTCCATTCAATTGTTAATTAAGCTCCACAATAATATACTATCCTCTATCAACCCATGAAAGAGACCCACATGCTCCCCTATATCACCAAGTAAAATATAAAAAATGTATTACCATCATGCACCCGTGTGTGTGTGAAATTAACAACCATGCGTCCAACCCTATTAAGAGTTATCTAGACTATTGTACTTTGGAAAACTTGCAGTTTTAGCTCAATTCTCACATTGGTCACACTAAAAAAAAACGTCTCTCAGAAACTTGCTTTACAATGATCACACATCGTATGAAAGCTTTGATAAGGATGATATTATTAGTGCTAATGCTTTCATACTCGACTCTATGAAAAACGGACATTTAAGAGTGTATAGTCTCAGGAATGGAACACTACTTACTAGAGGAGCGAAATACCGTGGATAACTCAACTCACACTTCCATGTTCAAATCAATTATTGAGAATCTTCAAGACTTTGACTTGCGACTTTTATTTAGTAGGGGGGGAGTGTTGTAGAGAAGAGTGTGCTTTTTAGTATGTGATGGAATTTCAACTTCTCTTTTTATTCTTACTTCTTTTCTCCACCCAATCTCCCATTCATTTCATATGCTCTTTTTTTTTTTTTTCATCATTCATTTTTTCATTTTTTTTTTTTTTTTAAATATCCCACAACTACTTTCTTCCATTTCACATACTTTGATGATTCATTCTCAACAAATATATCAAACGGCTCGATGAGGTCAAGGTATAGATCAAGGGTATAGATTCTTGTGATTACATTGGAAATATTTAATTGGTGTGGGATTAGGAATGAAACAGTTCAATGAATGTAGGTACAAATTATATCAGGTAAAAGAATGGGTAAACGATGGCTTGAATCATTTTCTCAACTTTCAATTTTTAGCACTTAAGTGTTCATTGAGTGTAATTGGTAAATCCTGAACGTTCTCCTCTAACAAACAATCAAAACTTTTTAAAGAAAAATGAGACTTAACAACGAATTCACCAAGTATATGCAAGAAAGACCATTCGACAATATATGAGAATCCCCTCAGAAATGACGATTGGCTCAATAGCTCACAAAGGGTTATTAGCTTCCACTACTTGTTCTTTTCTCACAATATTCATATTAACTCAATTTTCAGGTTTTCTACATAGCTGCCAATTAGTGCACAAAAGTATTGGGTACATAAATAGCTTTACAAATGCAATTCATTTTAGTGATACAGAAAACGCGTGGATTTAATCCATAAAAAAAATGAGAATACTACAAATGTGTCATTGTCTAATCAACAAGCAGGGGAGATTATTCAGAGTTATTCTAACAATACGACTTAATATTAAAAATCTCAAAATTTTCAAAATTTTAACAGACTGTGTTCTCATTAAATTTAAAACATGTCCAAGTGCAAAACCTGATCATTACGGGTGTATACCTATCTATTATCTCCTACCCCCAACTGAAAACAACAAAGTCCCCAGAAGTTGATTTTCAATAAATAAAATAGATGGGTATCACCTGTATGGAGCAAATTGATGATCCCAAGCAAGCAACCTAGCATAGAAAAACAGAACACAATCTCCAAAACAAACAGGATCAATAGATAAGAGTAACACGCTAAAAACCATGATCCAAACAATCGAAACCACTGTAATATGAACAGAATAAAATAAAAGCAGTGATACATAATGTCCATATAGAATCAACCAACCAAAACAACCAACCAGTCCAACCAACCAAAACCATACCCAAAATAGTACAACAATAACCAGAAAAACAAAAAAAAAACACCACCTCCCCAACTAAAACTAATCGACCCCGGACGGCGCATCATCAGCTATATCAGAAGGGATATCGATAGGAGCAGGCGGCAACGAGGTAGTAGCGGGGGCTGCAGCAGATGGATCAGCAAGTGGTGGATCGGCTGCAGCAGATGATGGATCAGTAGTAGGTGGTGCAGACGGGGCCATCGATGGATGTGGAGTAGAATGAACAGTCGAATCAACCTCAATCTGGATCAATATGGACTCCAGCAAAGTCTGGAGATGGTCTATCCGGCCCTCGAGTCTAATCCTGGCCTCTCTCTCCTCCAATAGTAGCTCGTGAACCGTCGGGAGAGGCACAGAGGAAGAAGACTCTCCCTGGGCCTGAGTCTGCGACCGCTGTCGCAGCTCAAACTGCCTAACTGCAGCAACTGGATCATCCTCATCATCATCAGAATCAAGCTCCTCCACCTCGATGGGTGTCCCTGAAGCTCCTGCCTCCGTGTCCGACCCACCACGCCTCTTCTTCCTCCCCCTCATCTTCGCTTTCCCTTTTCCCTTTCGCTTCCTCTTCTGAGCGTCGGAGCGGCGAGAAGCCGCTTCGCTAAATCTGCGGGGAGAAGGACGAACATCATCGCCAGCAAGCACGGGGAAACCGGCCTCAGCCATCACCCTCTGAATAGCCCAAGCACCCTTCAGGTGCTTCTTAGATGAAATAAAACGGGTGGGGTGGACCATAAAGTCAATATAGAGGCGTGGTATGCAAACTGGCTGTCCCGTCCCCACTGCATATAAGACTCGCGCATACCAAGCCGCGATCTTCTCTCGATAGGACGTCACTAGGAGGCAGTTGCTGAGGACCAGGTGGATCATGTGGTAGCCATCAGTGAGAAAATGGTCCTCAATCAAAGCATCGCCATCCCAAGACGGAACAGCGCCTCCCGTGAGCTCACGGATAATAGTGGATGGTGGGGTCACGGGTGCATCAGGCCGGTGGGGGTAAACATAATCAGGTACCTCTGGTACCTCCAACGCGGCTGAAACAGTAGCTGGACTGATAATGAATGAGCGACTCCGGAAGAAGGCATGGTAGGTGAATGGTGCAACCGGGTCGCGGATCATAGTCGCACAAGCACCTCGAATCCAGGACAGATTGACACTCTTGGCCAATGAAAGGAGATGGAACCAGTGAGGCATAGAACGGATCCGCGTCAGGAACCATGGGCTCTCTGTCCAGACATACTCAATAGGGCGCTCGACCATCACCATCCTCGTCTGAAAGTGCCGCTCGTACCACAGCCTATCCTCGTCATTCCGGAACCCATGTGCGGGTACCGGATCTGGTATAATAAAGCTGAGGGGCTTAGACTTATGGTAGCCCGTCACTGGATTCATATGGCAGCCCTGAAAATAAGACACAACATGATACAGATAAGAATAGGGAGAAAAAGAAACAAAACTGCCACTGCTTGAGTTCGATCGATTGAACTGGGTTCGATCGATTGAACTGGAGTGGGCTTCGATCGCTTGAACATTGTTCGATCGCTCGAACAGTTCCCCTTCGATCGCTCGAAACCAGTTCGAGCGATCGAACACAGCGGTGTGCAGTGATCGCAGAAACGCTAAGGAAACAACAAATGCACTAACAAAAGGAGATCCTAAGACCAAGGGGACACCCCCTTGGGATTTTCTAACACAATCACTAAGGAAATAAAGGACAAAAACAAGTGGGGCCTACCTCGGTGTAGAACACGCAGTGGAGGTGGAGGGGGTGCTGGTATGACGATGAGGATGATTAGATGGTTGATCAGGGCGTCTTATTGAGTGCCAGGAATCGAAAATTTCCGAGTCGCCCCCTCCTCTGTGTTCGAGCGCTCGAGAGTGAAAGTGAGGGAATTGAAGAAGTGTTCTGAAGACGCTTCGTTTAAAAGCTTCGTTCGATCGATCGAACTATGGTCGATCGATCGAAAACAACTCCCTCAATCGATTGAACACAAAACACAAGCGCTTGAACTTCCAGGTTTCGATCGATCGAAATGAGTTCGATCGATCGAACACAAAAATTTCAGAATTCTATGGGGAGCATAAACACATCACCCCCAACTATCGGAAACAATTCTGGACATACAGAGAGACTAAAAAGCAGTTTAAGCACAGGCATATAGGACAGAAATTCATCCTCAGAATAGAAAATTGCAATTTATATAGAAATAAAACTTTATAATTGCACCCAAATTGCAACATTATTACCCCCAACTGTGTTTAAGACCTTATTTAACTAAAGAAAACCAAAAAAAATAAAACTAAAACCAATAACATTTTGTCAAGGATTACACTCCAGTTGATAAACAAAAGATGAAATTGAACAGAAACAACTGAAATGCAGCACTAATCTTCGAGTATAAAGATTTCCTCTTCCACAATCTCTTCATAACCCGCCGAATCTTCCGAAGTGAAGTCCAAACTCGATGATTCCCTTTCCCAAAACAATCGAAAAGCAGCAAGGACATCATCAAATAAGTCTGGCGTCTCCAAAGAATTGAAAGCCCATGCAAGAGGTGATCCGGCTGGAGACAAGGATAACGGAGTATAATTTCGCAACGGACTATCCTCTCGCGGCGGAGTGTGTGGGGGCCTTATGTAAGGCCCAAGACCATGAATCAGTTGATGTGGAAGGAATACCGGAATGCCATTTAGGAACATAGTGACAATCCTGGACAAAAGACAACAAACCGAAATTAAAATAACAGAACACAAGAAACACGGATTAACACGAAAAGAAAAAAAAATAATAATGAACAAAAACAAAAATACAAAGAGATGTGACAAGTTCAAACCTCACTATTGGCATAGGTTCCCAAAATGCACTGGCTGGTAGGGGGCATTGGAGCCTGAATAGCAAGAAGCTCAGGTGCACATAGCGGTATGGGACCAACTCAGGAACAAGGAAATCATCCATGAAAATAAAGACGGCATTGTGGCGGTCTGGGACGACATCCTGGAGGTCATGATCTTCCCATGGCTCCCACATATCATCATTTTCCCATTGGGCCATGAGTGCATCGTCCACCATTCGTCCCATGTACAGGTCTTCATCCTCCTCCACATCCTCGTCATCCTGAAATCCCATATTTTCGTATGGATTGATGTCCAGGAGGGCTGGTGGATATGGAATGTACCCTTGAGCAGCATCAATAAGAGAATGAGCTTCAGGATCTTGATGAAGCAAGGGGCAGGGTATGAGTTCACCCTCAATCCAGATGCCACAACGACATTCTGAATCAGCCCAAGACCCGACAGAATGAACATCATCCCCTCGCATCTATGTACCTACAACAGAGTGGTTTAAAGTATAATGGATTAGAACTAGATCACAAACACAAAAGAACGAATAAAACTAAAAGAAAACAAAAGAGAGAAACTAAAATGCAAGGAAAGAAAAAGGAATACAACAATAATTTGGAACTCCACTTTGGATTTTTAAGCGTGAAAATAGCTGGGCTCATCCAGCTGGATGTGCTCAACTTCAGAGTGGAAGTTCTCCAAGAACGGTTTCAATCTTTGGCCATTGACCTTGAAACAATCATCGTTCTTTGGATTGACAATCTCAACCGCCCCATGTGGAAAAACAGTTTTTACGATGAACGGGCCTGTCCAACGGGAACGGAGTTTTCCTGGGAAAAGGTGGAGGCGAGAGTCATACAGCAAAACTTTCTGCCCCGGCTCAAATGATTTACGACAAATCGTACGATCATGGCGAGCCTTCAACTTTTCCTTATGCAACTTTGCAGAGTCATACGCATCTCGTCGTATTTCCTCTAGCTCTGCAAGTTGGAGCTTGCGTAGCTGACCTCCCTCTTGAATGTCAAAGTTCAATGAGCGTGTCGCCCAGTAAGCTTTATGTTCAATTTCAACGGGGAGGTGGCAAGCTTTCCCGTAAACCAGTCTATACGGGGACATACCAAGATTCGTCTTATAAGCAGTACGGTATGCCCATAACGCGTCAGTCAATTTGTATGCCCAGTCTTTTCGATTGGAACTAACCGTCTTTTCGAGAATATGCTTGATTTCTCGGTTAGCCAATTCTGCTTGCCCATTTGACTGTGGATGATAGGCAAGAGCGATTTTATGATGGACCCCGTATTTCTTGAGAAGTGACTCCAAGGGTCTATTGCAGAAATGCTTGCCTTGGTCACTTAGTAAAGCTTTCGGAGTACCAAAACGAGACAGAATGTGCTCTCTCAGAAATGACATGACCGTTCTGTGGTCATTTCGTCTCGTTGGTATCGCTTCTACCCATTTCGATACATACTCCACAACAAGGAGTATGTATTCACAGTTGTTAGACTTGGGAAATGGGCCCATAAAATCTATGCCCCAACAATCAAATATCTCAATTGTGATGATAGGGGTTAAAGGCATAGAGTTCCTTTTAGAAATCGTTCCAAGCTTTTGACAGCGTTGGCATGTCTTGCAAAAGGAATAAGCATCTTTGAAGACTGTGGGCCAGTAAAAACCGCTTTGTAAGACTTTTTGTGCGGTCTTCTGTGACGCAAAGTGGCCACCGCATGCCTCAGAATGGCATGACGCTAATATTACGGTTATATCCTCATTGGGGACGCAGCGCCTGATGACCTGATCAGCACAGTACTTGAAAAGGTATGGGTCATCAAAGAAGAAATGGCGCGCGAACGAGAGGAACCGTTTCCTATCTTGGTTCGACCAATGAGTCGGTGTCTCACCCGTGACAAGGTAGTTTACAATATCAGCATACCAAGGCAGACTACTTACTGCCAGTAGCTGTTCGTCTGGGAACTCGTCCTTAATGGGTTGGGATTCAGTGTTGTCGACAAAAGTCAACCGGGACAAATGATCCGCAACCACATTCTCTACTCCTTTCTTGTCCTTTATTGTTAAATCAAACTCTTGGAGTAAGAGTATCCAGCGAATAAGCCGTTGCTTAGCGTCTTTCTTTGACAAAAGATACTTGAGGGCCGAATGATCTGTAAAACAAACGATTGGAGACCCTATCAGGTAAGACCTAAACTTATCCAGGGCGAATACTACTGCCAGCAGCTCCTTTTCAGTAGTAGTGTAATTCATTTGAGCTTCATTTAAAGTTCGGCTGGCATAGTATATCACATACGGCTTATTGTCCTTTCTCTGGCCTAGGACCGCGCCAATGGCGTAATCACTAGCATCGCACATTAATTCAAAAGGCAAACTCCAGTCGGGTGCTTGTATTATAGGTGCAGAGGTGAGGAGCTCTTTTAGATCCTCAAAGGACTTTTGGCAACTCTCTGACCACTCGAACGGTGCATCTTTGACAAGAAGTTGACAAAGGGGTCGAGAGACTGCACTGAAATTTTGGATAAATCGACGATAAAATCCTGCATGCCCCAAGAATGAACGAATGTCTCTTACTGTACGGGGAACAGGTAGATTTGAGATTATGTCAATTTTAGCCTTATCCACTTGGATTCCTTCATCGGAGATTATATGGTCGAGGACTATTCCCTTGGTCACCATGAAATGACACTTCTCCCAATTCAAGACTAGGTGTTTGTCCTCACACCTCATTAAAACCAGCTCGAGATTGCTGAGGCAATCTTCGAAGCTATGGCCGAACACTGAAAAATCATCCATGAAGACTTCAAGGATGTTTTCGACCATGTCACTAAAGATACTCAGCATGCACCGCTGAAAGGTAGCTGGTGCATTACATAGGCCAAACGGCATTCGTCGGTAGGCAAAAGTACCGAATGGACAAGTGAACGTGGTTTTCTCCTGATCTTTAGGAGCAATTTCAATTTGATTATATCCACTATATCCATCCAAGAAGCAGTAATACTTGTGACCCGCCACCCGTTCTAGCATTTGATCCATGAAAGGCAAAGGAAAATGGTCCTTTCGGGTCACAGTATTTACCTTCCTGTAGTCAATACACATCCTCCATCCAGTGGGGATACGTGTTGGTACCAATTCACCATCTTTGTTCGGGATGACTGTTATGCCTGCTTTCTTTGGCACTACTTGGGTAGGACTAACCCAAGGACTATCAGATATCGGATATATCATTCCAACATCAAGTAGTTTAAGCACTTCCTTTTTAACTACTTCTTGCATGTTGGGATTCAGACGCCTTTGCATTTGCCTTGAGGGTTTAGCGTCTTCCTCCTGATATATCTTATGCGTGCATATGGATGGGCTTATGCCTTTGAGGTCAGCAATTGTCCATCCCATAGCATCCTTATGCTTTGTCAACATTTCCACTAGCTTACTTTCATGTTCATGAGTTAAAGCGGATGAAATGATCACAGGATAAGTCTCTCCAGCCCCCAGGAATGCATATTTTAGCTCTTTGGGGAGCTCCTTCAATTCTAACTCCGGAAATTGGAAACTAGAGGGCATTACCAACTTGGTTTTAGGAGGCAGTTGTTCATATGGCATTACCCACATGCAATCATCTCTATCCTCCTCTATCGTATCCATCATAAGACACGTCTGGTTTAGGTCAGCATCCAATGGGGTTGACTCAGCAGGCTGATAGATATCACCAAATTGAGTCATCACAACTTCCAAAGGATCTTTATAGTCGACCAAGTCAACTTCATCTTCAATGACCGTGTCTATGTAATGGATTTCTTCCTCATCATCGTATTCTTCAGGTCGGGGATTAGAAAAGATCTTGACATTCAATGTCATGTTCCCGAATACGATAGTCATGATACCACTTCTAATCTTGATTGTGGCATCAATGGTGTTGAGAAATGGACGTCCAAAAATAACCGGGATATGTGCACCAGGATTAGACACAGGTTCTGTGTCCAATATCACGAAATCAACCAGAAATACAAAAGAGTCTATTTGGACCAGGACGTCCTCCAACACCCCTCTAGGGTACTTCACATATCTGTCTGCCAATTGCAAAGCGACTCGGGTGGGTTTGAGTTCACCCAACCCTAGCTGTTTATAGACTGAATATGGCAGCAGGTTCACGCTGGCTCCTAAATCGAGGAGTGCATTGTCTATCTTTTGATTCCCAATTCTGCATGAGACAGTAGGTGTACCGGGATCTTTGAGTTTTGGAGGCAACTCATTTTGAATGATCGCGCTTGCTTGGCACGCGACATAAGCATGTTTCTTCACGCTTTGCCTCCTCTTGACCGTGCATAGATCTTTGAGATACTTAGCATAGGCCGGCACTTGCTTGATAGCATCTAGGAGTGGAAGGTTAATTTTAACTTGCTTAAATAATTCCAAAAACTCCTGATTCTTTGTCTCATTCTTGGGTTTCTTCAACCGTTGAGGATAAGGTGCAGGAAAGGGGCATTTTGGTGGTTCCTCCTTAACAGACTCCTTCCCAGGCCTTCGCTCAACTTCTTCCTCTACTCTAGGAGCTTCAATGTTTGCTTTTATTGCCTCATCATTAGTAGACGGCTCCTCCTCTTGAGTAGATGGTAGCTCAACTTCTTCATCCACCACTTCCTCCTCTTTGTACACTTCGGGAGTGGACAGAGGCATGCTTTTTTCCATGATTTTTCCACTTCTCAATGTAGTCACAGCTTTAGCATGTTCTTGATTGTTAGGACCATTGTTATGTCCCTTTGGATTTGGAAGTGGTTGGGCAGGGAATGTTCCTCCTGAGCCCTCTTGCCGTGCATCTATCCTTTCTAATGTGGCAGACATTCTACTCATCATCTGTATGAGTTGCTGCGTTAGATTGGCATTAGCAAGTGGCTCTTCTTCTTGTACCTTCTTGTGCGGTGGCACATAGGTATTGGTTTGTGGTGCATTGGAGGGTTGAGCTTGGTTGTAATTATTGGTTCTGTTTTGATTGTATTGCTGGAACGGCCTATTGTTTTGCCCTTGATATTTATTGTTGTTGTAGGGCTGCTGTTGATATTGATTTTGGGTCCCAGCATTATTTCTCCAATCAAAACCGGGGTGATTCCATCTATTGTTACTTTGAAAATTATTGTTGGAATTCCCCGCCCCTCGAAAACCTTGCATGGCATTCATCTCTATAGGGGCTTGCTCTTGAAAATATGGCACATTAGGACAATATTGGGTTGTATGTCCCAACATGTTGCATGTGCCACATGGTTCCTCAGGCATGACTTGCCTAGAGCTCTCTCCTTTCATGCTTAACTCTTCTACCTTCTTTGCTAGCTCTGCATACATAGTCATGAGGTGATCTTCACTGGTTAGCTGGTATAGGCTTTTCTCTTCTACACAAGATATTTGTGAGCGTGAGACATTGTCAGAATTTGACCATTCATGAGCGTATTCAGCTAACCATTCAAAGTGGGCTTCAGCCTCTTCAGTGTTTTTACGCAAGAATGGTCCAGAGCTCATTGTTTCCACCAACTTCTTTGTTTCACCATTCAATCCTTGATAAAAGAAGCTGATAGTTCGCCATTTCTCAAACCCATGATGTGGGCACGAGAGAAGCAAATCTTTGAAACGCTCCCACGCTTGTGTGAAGGTTTCATTGCTCTTTTGTTTATAGGAATTGATTTGACGCTGAAGGTCTGTGGTCATGCGAGTAGGATAGAATTTCTTCAGAAACGCGGTGCTCATCGCATGCCAGGTGAAAATTGAATTAGGTTTTAGGGAGTGGAGCCACGCCTTCGCTTTATCTTTCAAAGTGAAGGGGAATAGCATTAAATGTGTCACCTCCCTAGGACAATTTTGCGAAAATGTTTTGCAAACATCCTCGAAGTCAGTGACATGTAAATACGCCTTCTCACTTTCCATCCCATGAAAAGTGGGAAGCAATTGGATCATCCCATTGCAAAACTGAAATTCGCCATTATGCGGTGGGATTTGAATGCAAGAGGGCATAGGTGCATGTTCTGGTTGCATGAGATCGCAGAGAGGACGGAGTGCATCATCAATTGGTACCACAACATTGTCACCATTTTCACTCTGATGATCATCCATTGATGCAGTTGGAGTGGCTATTGGGTTGATGGAACTATCCGAGTCAGAGCGGTAGAAAGGATTTCCAAAAATTCCTTCAATAGAATTCTCGGACATGAACTGGGAGAGTCCCTAGGGTGAGAACTTACCCAAAAGAACTGAAAAGAAGAGAAAATGAAAATAGAAAGACATGAAGAGAGACTGAGGTGATCTAAGGAATTGATCGTCGCCTTCCCCGGCAACGGCGCCAAAAACTTGACATTAGATTTTTTCTGTGCGCTCTTGTGTAATACCCAAGTGTAGGTAGACGTGCAAGTAATATCTGGTAAGACCAGGTCGATCCCATAGGGAAGGTGTAGACCTATTGAATTAGACTAACCTCAAAAGAAAGCAAAATAAAATGAATAAGATTCAACAATAATGCGGAACACAAAGTTCCACCACTAAAATTACTAATGAACTTAATTCAGATTAACTAACGACCTAACTAGCTAATTAAAACAGTACTTGAAATTAGAATGTTTAACTTTAAAAGAAAGTGTTGGGATTACACGAATCCGCAGTAATCTAACTATCTACCATGCAGTTGCCTTGAAGCACAACGGAGTATATTGCCCACAGTTTTCCGTATTCCTCTAAAGATGGAGAATCCATGGCCCTTTCATGACCGGGACCATATCATCACAGTTAAGTTTAAGATACGTGAAAGCGGTTTAATCCAATAGTTAAGACTCGCATCCTCAAAGGTGTTAGCATTGAAGATGGTTTGCAAAATGTATTGAAAGAAAATGCCTTAGGGCCTTAGTTTTAAAAACTGTTTTGACAAACTGAGCATTTATTTGGGACAGAATGATACCAATTCTTAAAACAAAAGGTCCTGGAATACTGCAGGGAACATCCTCAAGAATCAGAGAGTTCGATCGATCGACGCACTTTCGATCGATCGAAGACCTTCATCCCTCAATCGATCGAACTGACTTCGATCGATTGACTGTCTCTGGTTCGATCGATCGAACTAACTTCGATCGATCGAACACAGCAATTATTCTGCTGCATGGCAGAAGCTGGAGATCACTGTTTCATCATGTTCTCCCAACCTGGGACTACTCAGACATCGTCTGGGACGTCACAGATTGATATTCAACGTAAAAAAACATTAACACCTTGTTTGGTTGCGAGTTTTTCATGAAAAATCTAAAAACTATGGTTTTACGAATATTTAGCATGCAATACTATAAGATGAGCGATTAAACTACGACTACCAAGTGAAGAGTCTAAATAAACAATATATAAATAACCTGGAACAGAAAACACTTGTATTAAACTTAAGAAATCCACTGCACAAATGAAACTTCAATGCAAAACCTACAAAACCAAACACAAACTCTCTATCTCTCTCTCTAAACTGTGAAAAAATGTAAAGTGGGCGTCCCCCTGGACGTGTACAATACACATATATATAAGAAAACCTAAGAAACTAGGGTTAAAACCCGCATCTGCTGCGCACACGAATGTTATTGGAAATACCCCGTTCGATAGATCGAACTGCTCTCGATCGATCGAACCCTTACTCTTCAAGCGCTTCAACACTCGTCAAGCGATCGAACGCTTGATCGATCGAACGGTCTTAGATCGATCGAACTCCACATTTTAGCTTTGACTTCTTTTGTTTTCATTTCAGCATTCCATTTATTCTGATGTTCATCTGTTTAGTCCACACAGCAGTGATCTGCACCAACAACAGCTAAAACAATACAACTTATCATAGATTAATCATATTGTATCAAAATTAGCCTTGCAATGCAAATCGCAGATAAAACGGGAAGTTGTGATAAAAACTAATACAATTCTTTCTTTTAGCGCGGTTGTATTTTACAAATACCCCCGCTTTGCACTTATGTTCTTCTTCCGTCCTTGAATAAATTAGAATGTCGTCGATGAATACTATAATGAATTGATCCAGATAGGGTCTGAATACTCTATTCATTAGGTCTATGAATACTGCTGGGGCATTAGTCAATCCAAAAGACATCACTAAAAACTCGTAGTGTCCATATCTTGTCCTGAAGGCAATTTTCAGTATATCTTTCGGTCGAACTAGCAATTGATGGTATCCTGAACGCAAATCAATTTTTGAGAATATCCTTGATCCTTGTAGTTGATCGAACAGGTCGTCTATCCGGTGAAGTGGGTATCTATTCTTGATCGTGACTTTATTCAGCTCCCTGTAGTCGATACAGAGTCGTAGCTCTCTATCCTTCTTTTTCATAAATAGAATTGGTGCTCCCTAAGGTGATGTACTCGGGTGAACGAAACCTAAATCTTCGAGTTCCTGAACTTGCTTATTCAATTCTAGCATTTCTGTTGGCGCCATTCGATACAGGGTCTTGGAAATCGGCAACGTTCCGGGTGCTAACTCAATGCAGAAGTCTATCTCTCTCTTTGGCGGAAGTCCTGAGATACTTCGGAACACATCTTCAAAGTCTTGAATAACGGGGATCTGGTTGATAGTAAGCTCCGTGCTTAAAGTCTTAATCGTGGCTAGGCAGCTCGTGATGAACATGTCACTCAACAGTTGGCATAGAAATCTGATCTGCGGGCAACCAGGCGTCGAAAAGACAATGGTCCGACTAACACAATCCAGGTTAGCACCATACTTAGTAAGCCAATCCATTCCTAGGATCACGTCGAACTCAGACATTGACAAGACTATCAAGTCTGCCGGAAGATTTCTATCCTCTAGTGTCAAGGGACAATCCTTGCACACCTTACCTAACCTAACGGATACGCCTAAGGGTGAAACGACATTAAGGGTCGGCTCAAGTGCTAGGGGTAGTAGACCCAAATCATGCACCATCTTAATAGCTATGAAAGAACAGGCGGCACCGGTATCAAACAAAGCTCTAACTTGACAGTGAAATAACATGAGTGTACCTTCCAAGTTCTGCCGTTCCTCAGCATTATACCCTACATTGTCAGGGATGATGGCATTCACCCTAACCTGTCCTTGCTGTCCCTGAGCAGGCGCTCCATAGTAGCCTCCACGTGGTGCTCGACAATCCTTGCTTATGTGACCAGGCTTGTTACAGTTGCGGCAGATGAGGTCATTACGGCGGTTGGTCTTGGGGGCTGTGCAATACCTTGCAATATGTCCGGGCAGTCCATAGTTGAAACATCCATCAGTGTTCTATCACCGGGCGGCGGGCTGTGCCTGAGGTGGTCCTCGCTGTTGATTCTGTTATCGAGGAAAATTAGCTTGGGGCTTCCTTGTCCCATCCCATGTGCGCTTGGTTCCCTGATAATTATTGGTCTGGGGTTTCCATCCCTAAATGTTCCTTGATGATTGTGCGGAAAAGTTCCTTGGTTGGAAGGTCCTGGGTGGAGGTCGATTCGCTTGTGGTCCTTGCACAGGGTAAGCATCCTTTTCTAAACTTGAAGCAAGTCGGACAATCCCTTCAAACGACTGGCCCAGATGGCCTATCATCATGTGCCGGAGGTGTGGGTTGAATCCTTGGTGGAATCGCTTGACCTTCTTGGCGGAGGTGTCTATCATATGCGGAGCGAAACGGGAAAGTCTCTCAAATTGTGTAGTATACTCCCTGACTGTCCAGTTTTCTTGGGTTAGACTCAGGAAATTCCTCTCTTGTTGATCTCTTTCGTCCTCAGGGAAATACTTCTCGAGAAATCGAGTATTGAATGCTTCCCAAGGCATTCTCCTTGCAGCGTCAATCCCAATCGTGGCTCTCTCGGCCTCCCACCAGTTCGCGACGGAGTAAGTCAGTTGAAATGCGGCTAGACGTCTCTTGTCAAGCTCACTGCACTCCAGGGCTTCAAAGATTAGCTCTAACTCTCGTATCCATTGCTCTGCTTTCCATGACTCTACCATGCCGTCGAACGTTTCGGGTCGCAGGCCACGAAATTGTTCCAACAGTTTATCGCATGTCTGCCTTGGAGGGACAACGTGGTTGTTGCCATTGTTGTTGGTGGCATGATTGTAGGTATCGCCGATGTGCTCCATCCATTGCATGAAGGCTTCGAAGACTCCAGTTGGGTCCATACCCTCGGGAATGGGTGCTCCCAGTCGCGCTTGGTTCCTTGTGGGCCCCACCATAGTGATCCGTGTGAGGTGTACCTATGAAGGGTCTAACGATTAGCTGACAATCTTCTCGGGGAAACAACAATAAATAAATAACAAAAAGCATAGCATGAATCAAAATCACAACCATAACATAATAATGAGACAATAGCAGAAATAACCAAGAGAAACGATCTGCCATATATATACCCAAAAGATGTACAGCGGAGTACATAACAGATCATCTATGTACCGCATAGTACATGATCCTATACAAGATCTATATAAAAGGAAGATATACACAAGACCACCACTGGTGGCTACCTATACAAAAAGGCTATGGTCAATAGCTGTCTATGTAAGCGTCAAAAGTAAGTGGACAACATGTCCTAAAGTCAAACGTAAAAGTCTAAGTCCTAAAGGTACTGGACTCAAAAGTTGTCCACATCGGATCCATAGATGGAAGCCTCGTCCTCTGGGGCAACCTCAAACAAAACATCATCCTCATCCATATCATCGTCATCCATCATGTCCTCATCCTCTATCACAACATCCTCAATCAGCTCGGGTCTATCATGCTCTACAATAGCTCCCAAATCTCCTGCATCAGCGGCCATGTCAGCCTAGGCTGCATCAAATGCGGCTGCAAGTACCTCAGCCTGTACCATAGCCTGTACCAACTCCGGCGCTCCAATCTCAAATCCATGGGGATGTGCAGCTATCTCTGTAGCCCACTCAGCTGCCAGTTGTGCTATAACTCCTCCTGGTAAGACTAGTACTACTGCATCATCACCTGCGACTACCTCCTCCTCCTCTATCGGATAACCCTCTACAACTACAATATCTACGCCAACTGGCACGTCCATATCGGCTGGGTCCACGGGGTCCTCCTCCTTCAGATCATACTCCGGTTCCTCGTCATTGGTGTCCTCGTCCTCCTCATCCTCCATCTCCTCATCGTCATCCTCTGGCTCATCGTCGCCATCGCTCTCATTATCACCCTCCGGATCCTCATCTGCTGGGGGTGCATCAGCCATGTCCTCTTCTGGTAGGCGTAGAGGTATCTGGGGTGGTGGCTCTGTCGGGGGTGGTGGAGGTGCTGCTCTAACCTCTGCAAGTAGAACCTGGTACAAAGAACAGTTTTGTAGCATCAGTAAAGAATCCTCCTCGATGCGTTTGAAGGTTTCCTTATGATAGATCATCTCCTGACGCATCACTTCTGGGTCCTGGGTCCCAAATCTCTGCTGCTCGATCTGCATGTCTCGCTCTGTCTCTGCAATAGCTCTCTGTCTAACCTTCCAGGCATAGTACTGTGGATCTGCTGGCGCAATATTCCTCTCATACACATAGTGTCCTCCAAACTCATCTGGAACGAACAGCGGCGGTGCCATACTACCTGAAAAGGGACTACCTTAAGTCAGAACTAATCTTAATACTTATCTATAGAATCTCAAGGTTCTAGGACTAGATGATGTGGGATAATCTGTGAGCGAAAAGGTATAAAACCTAGGCTCTGATACCAAAAATCCTGTCACGCCCCGGAACGGCAAAAAAAGAGAAAAATAAATTTCCTTTTTGGGTCCAAAGGCAGCGACGGGTGAAGTCACATGATTGTCCACACCAAGCAGTACTAAGCAACAAGAAGTAATAGTGTAACAAGAATGAAGTCTAGGTTCTGATCACAACGTAACATAAAGTCAACAGAAGTTACTAACTATTACACATCAGAGTCTCGAATCAAATATAAGGCAGCGGAAGTACAAATGTCAAGGCAATATATGTCTGACTACAAAAGGGTTCTAAAGCGGTAAAGAAAATTAGCTACAATTCTAGTCTAATCTTCAGTTGGCGTAAAGGTAGTCCTCGGCGTAATAGTCTTCTTCGGTTTGACCTCTGTCGGGGAAATTCTCCACGGGGACGTCGTCACTAGCATGGTAGTCTTCTCCTGCGGGCCCTTCACCTGTATAGTCATAACCAAGGTGCGCTGGAACATAGAAATGTCCAGCAGCATAAACGTCGTCAGGTTAATGAAAGCTGAGTGAGTTAGATACTAACAGGGTATCAACTATTGAAGTTATTATAAGTTATAAACAGTAATCAAGTTAGAGTTCAGTGAGGGTAACTCCTTTAAATCAAACCGATTATCCGATTACTAACGTCTTACTCATTTTAAGACTGATAACACGTCTTGATGGGGGAACAGACTCGATAATAGTTCAACTCTATAAATACACCATTGCTCATCCACCGCTTTTAAGAACATATGCACAGTTCACCGCATGTCATGGATACGATGTTAGTCCATCCCCCGCTTTTAAGAACATATGCACAGTTCACCGCATGTCAGGGATATAACGCTTTAAACAATAGTACATCATTCTATGCCATGACTTAGCGACATCTACCAGTGATCACGGTCAACCGCATGTCATAGACACCTTCGTCTGTCTATCGCTTTTAAGAACATATGATTAGATCATCTGGCTATCTTAGGGCAAATGGTCTGGTTCACCGTAAGTCATAGACACCTTCGTCTATCTACCGCTTTTAAGAACATATGATCGACCAAAGCCCGCCCACGCAAGGTTCCCGAATCTTAGCAAACCTACTTAAGTTCAACTCTATTACCGATACATGACAATCCCAATGTGGCCCGACTACTCTGAATGAAATGAGCGTTAACTCCAAAGGATTCACAACTATTCTGTTATCTAACATCATAAACATTATCCGTTAATCTTGTTGTTACTACGATCCTACGTCGCATTAACTCATTATCATGTCTGTATTACAATAATAGAGCATGCTGGGAAATACTGAACAGTAAATAAACAACTAAACAGTTATTATAAGAAAATAGTATTCTAAAACTTCCAATCGATTGGTATAGAGGTCAATCGATTGGTATAAAAGTGGCATCAATCGATTGGAAAAATATTCAATCGATTGGATCATAATCCATGCCAATCGGTTGCATAACGTGTCAATCGATTGGGACCTGAAAGATGTCAATCGATTGGTAAGAGTACAAATCGATTGATATAGAGGTCAATCGATTGATACTTCATCTTCTTCACAGTGAAGACTGACCAGCAACATATAAACGGGAATACAAGGTTTACACTCCATTTCTTCATTCAAAACACGTTCTAACACCAATATAAAGCTACCAAGTGAGTTTAAAACTCACCTTAGGCGTTAAGGGCATGTTTGGTTGTGTGTGTTTGAGCTTTGGAAGCTCCAATGGTGGTCTTCCTCTCTCTCTATCTTGCTTCTCTGTCTTCTTCTTCTTCTTTTTTTTTCTTCTTTCTCTGATCTTCTTCTCTTAATCCATCTATGTGTGTGTGTGTGTGAGTGTATGAATACATGTATATATATATGTATATATATATGTGTATATATATAAACACACACACAAGCACTCCCTCTCACTCTCTAGTTTCTGCAAACAGAAAATGGGCGAGATTGGGTCGCATATATATAGATGGGGAAGTGTTCACGTGGACAAACCCCAGCTAGAGCAAAAGAATTTGCCCAGCTGCCTCCAATCGATTAGTATAAGTGTCAATCGATTGACATAAGCAATCGATTGGTATACTTGCCAATCGATTGGTACCCAAAATAAGGCAATCGATTGGAAAACTTGTCAATCGATTGGTATCCAAATTATACCAAGGGTAAGGCCAAGCTCATACAAGTATTAAAAGAAACATACAAGGTCTTATTTATATAATCACATTACAAAAATACAGGTTATTACAGCGTGTGAGAGTGATTAGGAATCAGATTCATAACTAGTAGGTTAATTAGCAACTTTACAAAATATGTGGGACCCCGTTTGGGACCCATGCGTGACATAGACAAATACCTACTTAGATATTGGGTGGTTAATACAATTTTTTAGGGGATTTCATAATAAAGTTTAAAGAAATATTGGGGGTGTAAATATAAATAAACAAATTTTGGAATGAAGCCCAAGAGGTTGACACCTCTTAACATGACTCATCTTCTCCAATGTATCAAAACAAGAAATTGATGTAGAGGAAGAGAAAATTCAGCCATTGAAGGAAGCTCTGTCGTTTCTTCGTCGTTTCGTCGCCGTTGGTACACTGTTTTGTGAACCGAGAGCGTATTCAGAATCGTGGAGGTGAGAGGATCATCTCTATACCTTTTATTTTTAGTTTCGTTAACATTTTTTGGCAACCCTCTTTGAGGTGACGATATATATACGTGATATTTGTATGTAGGATTATCATTGGTGTTAATTAAAGCTAAAATTTACAAGGAATTTGTGGTTCTAGGCTTTAACTGAAGCAATTTGTGAGGAGAGTACTCTAATCCTAAATTGGGTGTTAAGTGATGTTTATGTGATATTAAGAATGATTATATGCTTGGTTCTTAGATTAATACTTAAAGCATGTGTTAATTGGAGCCTAGCATGTCAATTTTTTTGTCAAAATTGCTATGTGATATGTTTGACGTGCTTATGTGCTTAATTGGGTCAATGGATGTCAAGTAATGATCACTATTATTTAGCCTATAGTAACGGGATGATTTTTTCCTCAAGAAAAAGGGGACGGTGGTGACGACCACAACGGTTTGACTACGGTCACATGAGAGGTGTGTTTTCGCTATATGCGACGTTGAAGTGAGTAAAGGCTTGGAATCTTGGGTCCGTTGCGATGGTGATTAGTTACTTGACATACTGGTTTATATCATTGTGTTTCTAAACATTGCATATGCGCATTTCATACTCCAATGGTACGGTTAAAGTATTCACTAAGCGTAAGCTTAAAACAAAACTATTTTCTGTGTGGTTATTGAATAACCACCGTAGGTACGGATTGTGACGAGGGAAGGAAGTGATCGGAGGTCTGGGTGAAGGGTCATTTTGTTTATATGTTCATAGACTTATAATTATGTTAGTCTTGGTGAAGTTGGGACTCTTGCTTATAATGTTATAGTTGTAAATTGTTTTGTTGGAGAACAAGTTGTATTTGCAAACTTCTTTTGTAAGTTGTAAAATGTTAAGCACCACCTTCAAAATGTTGTAGAATGAGGTTTGAAACTTGTAATATGTTGGGTGTTCTTTCCTTGAGTTTAAGTTATTGAGCTCTTGAACTCATGTTTTAAGAAATGAAGTTATGTTTAAGCCTTTGGCTCCATGTTGAGTTCAGCATTGGTAAAAGAGTATAAGGTTGTTCTTTCAAATGGCTTTCCATGGATTTTGATGATTAGGAAAACTTACAAGTATTTGGAAATGAAGTTATGGAACCTCGTGTGATGGATTTTGGTTAAAACAAGTTGTTGAAGGCTTTTGAATTTATCTTGACAAAGAAATTTCTATCTTTTAACTACTTGTGTTTAATTGAAGATTTATGTTAAGTTCTTCATTTGTTTGAGTTTTGGGTTGTGTTTAAAATATTTTTCAGAGCTTAAACATGTTTTTGACATGTTTATGAGTGTTTGGGGGATGTTTCCAAAAGTTTTTGGGAGGTTTGGAATCATAAAAATGGAACTTGGATATGTTTTGAACTATTTAATAGGGTTTTAGCAGCAAGAAATCTCATCTGCAGATTCCGGATCGATCCTAGTCTCGTGCGGATCGATCCAGGGCATCCAGAGGAGTATAAAATGACTTTCTATTAAAACCGGATCGATCCGATTTTGGGGCGGATCGATCCGCTTGTCTGTTTTTAGCCCGTCGGCTTTTATAGAAATTGACATAACTCTCTTTAGAAAATTCGGATTTGTGCGCTTTTTTTTTGCGTTGGAATTGGGATTAAAAGACCTATTGTTCGGTATAAAATTTAATATACCTTATTAATTATCATTTTACCCTTGGGGGCTGTTTTGTCACAGTAAACTTTTATGTCGTTTAAAACTCGTGTTTCTTAGTAATTCACTTGTTTCTTTGCTAATTAGTATAAATGATCGCTTGTGGCATTGTTACATGTGTCCTAATCTTCCGGGACGGGTTGAGGTGTGACAATTTTTGGTATCCGAGCAATAGGTTAGAGCCTTTAGGGATGAGAGACGACGAATATGAGGTACAAATTGAATAAAATGACACATAGTTGCACAATCATGCATACACGTTTACTTAACATGCTTTAAATGTTATTTAGCATGCACTATGATTTATTTAAAAGTAACGTACATGTATATATATCTTGTGTTGGGTGCCAGGCAAGGATGTCTGGAGGTGAAACCCCGTCTTCGGCTCGTATGGAAAGAATAGAAGTAGTTATGGAAAAATCGGTAAATTGGTAAGAGTGGCCAAAACTCAAGTGGTCGAGGAAGGACTGGGTTCGTCAAATTCAGGAAAGAGGGTGCAACCAATAACTATTGTCACGTTCTACAAGTAAAAGCCTGGGCAGTTCAAAGGAGAATCCGATTAGATGAAACCGACCATTGGTTGACCGATATGAAGAGAATTTTCCATGCTTTGCCATGTACGGAGGAACAGAAAGTTTTGTTTGCCTCTAATACCTTGAAAGAGGAAGCACAGAATTGGAGGATGTCAATATTAAGGCAAGGAGTGCCAGCTACCTGGAATGAGTTTATGGAAGAGTTCTCAAAATAGTACATTCCACGGTCTTTTAGCGAATTAAAGTCCTGAGAATTTTCTCATCTCAGTAAAGGTAATATGACCGTTAGAGATTATGCCGCTAAATTCACAAGTTTGGCCAGATTTGCAATGGATTTGCTTCCGAACGAGTTTACTCGGGCAAGAAGATTTGAGAAAGGGCTCTATGGACACGCGGGATTCCCAAAATGGGGTGTCTACAGGCTCTGTGATGAAATTAGGGGAAAAGTGAATACACATCGGCAAGCAACATACTCAGAAGTGCTAGACGTTGCCTTGATTGCTGAACAAGGTGTGTTGCCAACAAGGCAAGGTCAAACGTTTAAGAGGCTGAGAGGTAGTCAATTCCAAGGATAGGGTAATTCTAAAAGATAGAGTTCAGATAGTTCATCGAGAAGTAGGGGTAACAAACCCAGGTGTCAGACTTGTGGTAAATATCATTGGGGAGTATGCAATATGTCTCCTATCATTTGCAATATTTGTCGACGTCTTGGGCATGTGGAAAGGGATTGTCCTATTACTCCAAGACAAAGCATTACTCCTAGACAAAGTACAGATGACAGTAAAATAAGGTGTTATTCGTGTGGTGACCTGGGGCATCGAGAACGTAATTGTCCCATGAGAAGACAAGGAGGTTCCAGCTCATCTGTGGGTAGTGCACCAAGACAGAGACCATGTCAGCAACAATCCCAATGAGGGAGCAATGACAAGGAAGGTATTTTCAGCTCAAGCCCGAGAAGATCACTGCGGCTGACACGGTGGTTTCAGGTATATTCTCTATTTGCATGCGACCTGCCAATGTGTTATTAGATTCAGGGTCAACTCATTCTTTCGTATCACACCAATTTGCTAGGAATTTAGATAAACCCTTAGAATTACTAGATTTTGACTTATCTATTACACTTCCATCGGGAGCACCACTAGCGAGTTCAGGTGTATTTAAAGCTTGCAGGATTGACGTGAATGGCAGAAGATTGTTCGTTCATCTAGTACCGTTGGTCATTCAACACTTTGACATTATTTTAGGTATGGATTGGTTATCTGCAAATCATGCTATTATCGATTGTGATAACAAGAGAGTAACATTTCAATTGCCAAATCAAGATGAATTTTGATTCCAAGGGACAGGTGTGGTATCACCACCTTATTTGGTGTCAACTGTCAAAGCTTGTCGTTTATTAAAAAAGGGTTGTCAAGGCTTTGTGTGGCATACTTGAGGTTAGAAGTACTGAATTAAAACTTGAAGATATACCTGTGGTCAAGGAATTTCCACATGTTTTCCCAGAAGATTTGCCGAGTGTGTTGATTGAGATGGAAATTAAATTTGGGATAGATGTGATGCCAGAAACTCAACCGATTTCATGGGCACCATATAGAATGGCTCCAGTAGAATTGAAGGAGTTGAAAAATCAGTTGCAAGAGCTACTTGATAAGGGATTTGTTCGGCCGAGTGTATCACCGTAGGGTGCACCGGTATTATTTGTAAAGAAGCAAGGTTGGACATGCGAATGTGTATCGATTACCAGGAGATTAACAAAGTAACCATAAAGAACAAGTATCCGTTACCACATATTGATGATTTATTTGATCAGTTAAAAGGGATACAAGTCTTTTCTATGATTGACTTAATATCTGGGTATCACCAGTTAAAGGTTAAAGCTGAAGATGTTGAGAAGACTGCTTTTAGAACTCGGTACAGGCACTATTAATTTCTTGTTATGCCGTTTGGGGTCACAGATGCACTAGCCACTTTTATGGATTTGATGAATCGGGTGTTCAAGACTTGTCTAGACGAATTTATGATTATATTTATTGATGATATTTTGATATATTCTGGAATTCAGGAAGAATACGAGCGACACTTGAGGTTGGTTTTGCAACGACTTAGAGAAAAGCAATTATTTGGGAAGTTAAAGAAAAGTGAATTTTGGTTAACAAGTGTTACATTTCTTGGACAAGTGATTTCTAAGGATGGTGTTTCCGTGGACCCACAAAAGATAGAAGTCGTTAAGAATTGGTCAAGACCGACAAATGTTACCGAAGTTTGAAGCTTCTTGGGGTTAGTCGGTTACTATAGAAAGTTCGTTCAAGATTTTTCTAGAATCACGACTCCAATGACTCAGTTAATGAAAAAGGATGTGGCCTTTGCGTGGAATAAAGAATGTGAAGAATTTTTCTAAAATTTGAAGGATAAGTTGACTTCAGCACCGATATTGGCTATTCCATCAAGTACTGGAGGTTTTAGTATATACAGTGATGCTTCTCATCAAGGCCTAGGATGCGTTCTAATGCAAAAGGGTAAGGTTATAGCTTATGCTTCAAGGCAGTTGAGGACACACGAGAAGAATTATCCAACCCATGATTTGGAGTTGGCGGTGGTAATCTTCGCATTAAAAATTTAGCGTCATTACTTGTACGGGGAAACGTGTGAAATATTTACCAATCACAAGAGTTTAAAATATTTGTCTACCCAACGGAAGATAAACATGAGACAGAGAAGATGGCTTGAATTAATAAAGGATTATGACTTGAAGATTCAGTATCATTCGGGTAAAGCTAACATGGTTGCCGATGCTCTGAGTCAAAAGTCGTCAGAAAATTTGGTTTATTCTTTAACAGCTCAAGCAAAGTTGGTATAAGAATTTGAGCAATTGGAACTTGAGGTGATTCCCAGAATTCGAGATGGCTTGATAGCGGCTATCATAGCATAACCGAGTTTGATTGAAGAAATCAAGGTAAGTAAGCTTTTGGATCCAAATTTCAAGAAAATAGTTAAAGAGCTACCTGAGAGTAGACGACCAACGTTCAGTTTTCAAAATTATGTATTAAGGTGTATTAATCATTTTTGTGTTCCTAATATTCATGAGTTGAAAGATAAGACTATGGAAGAAGCTCATAATATGAGGTATTCTGTGCATCTGGGTAGTACCAAGATGTATAGGGATTTGCGAGAAGTGTATTAGTGGAGTGGTATAAAGCGAGAAGTTGTCGAGTTTGTGGCTAAGTGTATAAATTGTCAACGAGTGAAGATAGAACATCAACGACCCGTCGGAGAAGTACAACTGTTAGAGATACCGGAATGGAAATGGGAGCATATCACTATGGATTTTATAACAGGTTTACCGTGGTCTCCTAAGACTAATGATAGTATTTGGGTGATCGTTGACCGATTGACAAAGTTAGCCCATTTCTTTCCAACAAAATGCATGATTCGACAAAGTTTGCAGAGCTTTATGTCAGAGAAATTATCAGATTACACGGGGCACCAGTATCCATTGTGTGAAATCGGGATACACGATTTGTGTCTAGATTTTAGGAGAGTTTACAAAAGGCAATGGGGACAGCCTTGCATTTTAGCACAGCTTTTCATCCTCAGACAGATGGTCAATCCGAACGAGTTATTCAGATTCTGGAAGATATGCTTCGAGGATGTGTTATGGATTTCAAGTTAGATTGGGAAACCCATTTACCATTGGTGGAATTCTCTTATAATAATAGCTTCCAAACTAGTATTGGGATGGCGCCTTATAAGGCATTGTATGGTCGAAAGTGTAGATCACCGATATGTTGGACAGAAGTTGGGGAAAAGCAACTTTTGGGACCAGAGATCGTGCAAATCACCACCGACAAAATCAAATTGATTAAACAACGGCAACAAGTAGCTTAGAGTCGCTATAAAAGTTACACGGATACTAGTAGAAGACCATTGGAATTCAAGGTGGGTGATTATGTTTTCTTGAAAGTATCGCCTTCGAAAGGCATAACACGATTCGATAAACGGGGTAAGTTAAATCCGAGGTATGTAGGACCTTATTTGATTTTGGATAGAGTTGGTCATGTTGCATATCGTTTAGAATTGCCACAAGTGCTGGCTAACGTTCATAATGTATTTCACATTTCTATGTTGCGACGTTGCTTATCATATGTGAGTCATTGTATTACTCCAGAACCATTGATGATACGGGAAGACTTGACTTATGTTGAACATCCAGTTCGAATCCTAGATAGGAAAGATCAGATGTTGAGAACCAAAGTTATTCCTCTGGTTATGGTGTTATGGCGTAATCACTCGGTAGAAGAGGCAACTTGGGAACGTGAAGACAAGATACGAAAAAAGTATCCTCACTCATTCGATTCTTAAGGTAATAAAAGTTTGAGGACAAACTTTCAAAAGGGAGGGAAAAATGTAATACCCGTACCCGGAGAAATGAGATAATATCTGCTTAGCATGCATTAATTAGTATAATTAATAGCATGTGATAATTTGGGTAAGTTCCAGTTACCCCAACGTGATAAGTGTTCCGAAAAGGGCACAGTTGGACATATATAAAATGGGACCCACGGGAGGTTAGGATTAAATAAATTGCATTTAGTTGTATTTATATGATTAAGTGAATATTTGTTTAATTGCTTTAATATTTTATTGATTGTTGCTATATGTTATAGTGCCAGTTTGGGTACCCATGTGAGAGTGAATAGGAATCAGATTCAGAACTAGTAGGTTAATTAGCAACTTTACAAAATATGTGGGACCCCATTTGGGACCCACGCATGACATAGACAAATACCTACTTAGATATTGGGTGCTTAATACAATTATTTAGGGGATTTCATAATAAAGTTTAAAGAAATGTTGGGTACATAAATAAATAAATTTTGGTATGAAGCCCAAGAGGTTGACACCTCTTAACATGACTTATCTTCTCCAATGTATCAAAACAAGAAATTGATGTAGAGGAAGAGAAAATTCAGCCATTGACGGAAGCTCCGTCTTCTTCGCCGTTTCTTCGTCGTTCCGTCGCCGTCAGTATACCATTTTGCGAACCGAGACCGTATTCGGAATCGTGGAGGTGAGAGGATCATCTCTATACCTTTTATTTTCAGTTTCGTTAACGTTTTTCCACAACCTTCTTTGAGGTGACAATACATATACGTGATATTTGTATGTAGGATTATCATTGGTGTTAATTACAGCTAAAATTTACAAGGAATTTGGGGTTCTAGGCTTTAATTGGAGCAATTTGTGAGGTGAGTACTCTAACCCTAAATTGGGTGTTAAGTGATGCTTATGTAATATTGAGAATGATTATATGCTTAGTTCTCAGATTAATAGTTAAAGCATGTGTTAATTGGAGCCTAACATGTCAATTTTTTGTGGAAATTGCTATGTTATATGTTTGAAGTGCTTAATTGGGTCAATGGATGTCAAGTAATGATTGCTATTATTTAGCTCGTAGTAATGAGACGATGTTTTCCTCAAAAAAAAAGGGGACGGTGTTGACGACCACAACGATTTGACTACGGTCACGTGAGAGGTGTATTTTTGCTATATGCGACGTTGAAGTGAGAAAAGGCCCGGAATCTTGGGTCTGTTACGATGGTGATTAGTTACCTGACATATCGGAAACTACTTATATCATTGTGTTGCTTGACATTGCATATGCACATTTCATACTCCAATGGCATGGTTAAAGTATTCACTAAGTGTAAGCTTAAAACAAAACTGTTTACTGTGTGGTTACTGAATAACCACCGTAGGCACGGATCGTGACAAGGGAAGGAAGTGATCGGAGGTCTGGGTGAAGGGTCATTTTGTTTATATGTTCATAGACTTGTAATTATGTTAGTCTTGGTGAAGTTGGGACTCTTGCTTATAATGTTGTAGTTGTAAATGGTTTTGTTGGAGAACAAGTTGTATTTGCAAACTTCTTTTGTAAGTTGTAAAATGTTAAGCACCACCTTCATAATGTTGTAGAATGAGGTTTGAAACTTGTATTATGTTGGGTGTTCTTTCCTTGAGTTTAAGTTGTTGAGCTCTTGAACTCATGTTTTAAGAAATGAAGTTTTGTGTTTGAGCCTTTGGTTCCATATTGAGTTAAGCATTGGTAAAAGAGTACAAGGTTGTTCTTTCAAATGGCTTTCCATGGATTTTGATGATTAGGAAAACTTGCAAGTATTTGGAAATGAAGTTATGGAACCTCATGTGATGGATTTTGGTTAAAACAAGTTGTTGAAGGCTTTTGAATTTATCTTGACAAAGAAATTTTTATCTTTTAACTACTTGTGTTTGACTGAAGATTTATGTTAAGTTCTTCATTTGTTTGAGCTTTGGGTTGTGTTTAAAATGTTTGTGAGAGCTTACACAAGTTATTGACATGTTTATGAGTGTTTGGAGGATGTTTCCATAAGTTTTTTAGAGGTTTGGAATCATAAAAATGGAACTTGGATTTGTTTTGAACTGTTTAACAAGGTTTTAGCAGCAAGAAATCTCATCTGCAGAATCCAGATCAATCCGGGTCTCGTGCAGATCGATCTGGGGCATCTAGAAGAGCAAAAAATGACTTTCTGTTAAAACCGGGTCGATCTGGTTTTGTGGCGGATCGATCCGCTTGTCTGTTTTCAGCCCGTCAGCTTTTACGGAAACGGATATAACTCTCTCTAGAAAATTCGGATTTGCGCGCCGTTTTTTTGTGTTGGAACTGGGACTCAAAGACCTATGTTTCAGTATAAAATTTTCTATACCTTATTAATTACCATTTTACCCTTGGGGGCTATTTTATACAATAAGGTTCTTTTATGTCGTTTAAAACTCGTGTTTCTTAGTAATTCGCTTATTTCTTTGGTAATTAGTATAAATGATCGCCTGTGGCATTGTTACACGTGTCCTAATCCACCGGGGTGGGTTGGGGTATGACACATGCATTCTGCATTTATGCTAGATTTCAAAGTTTGCTTTAACTGTTTGACATGTAATGTATTTGACTATTGCTTATTTGCTTTGACTATTTATAACACCTGTAATTTTTCTTTCATTATAATATCAGTTTTCCAAATTTTTGATTTGGACCGACTGTATTATTATATTGTTATTTTAATTACGTGACGGCATGGACGTGTTGTAGTATTACCATATAGACTGTAGTAACCATACCGACTCGACCAAAAGAAGATTTAACTTAGTCCCGTACCCGGACCCGGATATTAAAAATAATACCCGGTTGTACGTAAATCGAGACTGACACTTATACCGATAAACTTATGCACGTAAATGGAGAAAGTGGTACACAACCCGAGGTGGGCCCAACATGGCCGGCCATCTGGCAACCACATGACATCCCTTTGGACACATGTCCAATTAATGGACACATGTCCTATGCATGTAACATGCAAATGACACCTAAGCTAATGCACTTTCTATATATAACATGCACATGCACACAATTGACACACTTTGTCTCTTATAATCTGCACTTAACTAAAGAAAATAGAGCTGGAGTTATAAGTTCATATAGGAGAAGAAAAAGGTGACACCATTGAAGTTGAAATTCAAGCTCCATCAAGCTCAAGAACAACATCAAGCTTCATTTCAAGCTTTGGCGAGTAAATAGTGAGTAAAATATGAGTAAATTATGAGTAACTGTGAGTAATCTAACTCAATTTAGAACATATATAGCATGTATTAATGTTTAGCAGGAGTTTGATGTTGTTGTGTTGAAATTTTCATGATATGCAAGACAAATCCTTAAATCTGAGAATCAGAAACTTCCAGCAGAATGTAGTTTAGTAAAATGAATGTTTTGTGCAGCTCAAAAATCCGAATTAAGCTAGGTTTTTTTGTGAAAAAAGATAACTTATATATCTACAAATAACTCTCCTATAGATCAGTCTATCAATCATTCCTTCATGGGTGAAATGCATGTACAACGCAGTGTTATAAGCCTGGGAAAATAGAAACTTCCAGCAGAATGTAGTTTAGTAAAATGAATGTTTTGAGGAGCTCGAAAATCGGAATTAAGCTAGGTTTTTTTGAGATTAAATCTGAATCATTTATATACAAATAACTCTTCTATAGCTCAGTCTAGAAATCAATCCTTCATAGGTGAAACGCATGTACAACGCAGTGTTATAAATCTGAGAAACTGAAACTTTCAGCAGAACATAGTTTAGTAAAATGAATGTTTGGAGTAGCTCAAAAATCTGAATTAGGCTAGGTTTTTTTGTGGAGAAAGATAACTCATTTATATACAAATAACTCTTCTATAGATTAGTCTAAAATCCCCTCTTTCATAGGTGAAATTCACGTACAACACAGTGCTATAAATCTAGGACATAGCAGTCCGAAAGTATAGAAATGTCTAGGTAGAATAAATATTATGAGCAGCTCAAAAATGTGAGTGAAGCTAGATTTTTTTGTACATGAAGATAATCCTATTATCTACAATGTTTTAGTTTTGAGTTTGATCCACAAATTAATTTATCATGCTGAAATAAAACATGTTAATTCAATCAACATAGTGAAAATATATCCTGGCAGAGTGTACAGCTTTTTGTATGATGTTTTGTTTATGCATGGTATTGATTGTTGATGCTAGTTTCCTGTACCTGTGTTGTTATGAAAATCTTGTGCTATGGTATTGCTATCGCGTAGATGAGTATGCTAAGGGTTTCATCTATATGTTTGTTGGTATTAAATCCATGTTATAAATCCATGAGCTACGTGCTATGTTTTTCTATTGTTATGAATATAGTTTAATGACCGTTGGAAAGCTCATACCCAAGCTTTAATTATGTTGTACAACACGATTATTGCATTGATAATGATTGGATAAGTTCTCATCGTAAGCATATTGAGGGGTAAAACGGAATGTCAGATGTATAGCAAAATCTTGACGATTGTAATTGGAAGCTATTAATGAACTAAACTACGAAACGTACGAACGCGTAAGATAACGATAAAACCTTCAATAATAGATTTTATGCGAATAAGGGACGTTGGGCGTCGTTTTCCATCATGTGACTATCGATCAAAGTTGATTAGTAAACTTTTGTGTCGTGTTCGGATATTTCTTGCAAAGTTGGTAATTCGATAATTCCATGGTGTCGATCGGAGAGTTATGTTTTGTGTTCTTGGTCTGTGGATCGGCATGACGTGTTCAGTCAAGTGCGGATGACCTGAGGATCGTCATGATGTGTTCGATCAAGTGGTTGATTATTTTTCTGCACCCTTGGACTGAGGATCGGCATGAAGTGTCTGGTCAAGTATGGGTGACCTGAGGATCGGCATGACGTGTTCGTCCAAGTGATTGTTAATATCTCGTATCCTTGGTCTGAGGATCGGCATGACGTGTTCGATAATGTGCGGGTGACTTGAGGATCGGCATGATGTGTTCGACCAAGAGACTGTTAATGTCCGGCACACTTATTCTAAGGATCATCAATGATGTGTTCAATCAAGCGGTTCTTTGTCGAGTGTTGTTCTTTCTTGACCGGTAAATGCATTTGGAGTTAAGTATTCTTTCAGTCAATGTCGTTGGTCAGTTCAGTTCTGGGTTAAGTTTCGAAGGGAATGATTGGGTTTAAATAAGGTATAGTTTTGAGAATAAGAAAAGATTAACGAGACATAGTTGAGAATAAGAAGAAATGAAGAATAACTTACCTTAAGTGGTGGTAACCTTAAGGGAACCCTCACTTAGCTTAACCGCTAACGGCTTTTCATGCCGCTGGACCTCCCACGTCTAGCCTTTGCAGGTCCAGACGGAGCCGACTGCCATCAAGATGCTGACTTTACTACTGAAGACTATGCTGGTGAAGATTACTACGAGGAAGGCTACGGTTTTGCCAGCTGAAGACTTTGGAGCTTTTCTTTTGTTATAGTTCTGTTATTATTGTGTGAGTAATGTAATAGTTTAGCTGGTCTTGTAATATGTAACTTTTGGATATCTTTTTGGTCTGTAATATACTACTGATGTAAGACTTGGATGTTTTAAATTTCTGCTTCCGATGAACTTAGTCACTTTCCCATATCACATTATTGTTATAAGCATTTTTGGACAATCAGGTGACATTCACAACCAGTCACGTGTCTACGAACCCATAAAGGAAATTTATTTTTCCCTATTTTTGGTACTTCGGGGCGTGACAGGGATTTTTGGTATTAGAGCCTTAGGTTTGTAGGCGCTCACTGATTGTCCTATACCTTAAGTGATGAGCCTAAGATTTACCTCATATTAGTACTGACGCTAAGTTAGCTACTCTTGCAAGACTATAGAGCCGATCTTCGTTCAAGACAATTTTGGAGGGCACTATATTCTCGATGGTCGTATCCAGCCTGCCGACCCAGTACTATATCGACAGCGGATCCGCCAGAGGGCGAGGCACATCTTGGAGGAGGACATGCAGAGAACTGTGCTTACCAATGCATTGCAGTATCCGTATTGGGTTCAGCTCGAGTCAATCCATGCTTCAGAGACTACTAAACTCATTCATCAGGAGCTTATCAACATGGCCCAGGATGAGGAATTATACAATGATATACTTAATTATCCTGATTATCATGGGAGCACCAGCACCACCATTCTCTCCCGAGCTCATACTAGAGCCAGATGCGGATTCAGATCCCATGGATACGGATAGCGATGACGACATAGCGAGTGGAAAGGATTCTGCAGGCAGTGACCACTCAACAGATGACCCATCTAATGGTGACGACACAGATGACGATGATGACCTGACAATTGAGGACGATCCGGCAAGTAGCGACGATGAGTCGATCGAGGAGGTTGACCCAGCAGACGATTTTCAGAGAGCAGGGGATGATGTACAAGACCATCCAGCACCCCCAGTTGACGGGGACAAGATGATACCGATGCCTGAGCAGAACCACAAAGTAGATCCAGCTGACATCGACGAGGAGGAGGAGGAACCTAAGAAAGAGTTCTTAAAGGGCCCGTAATAGATAATAAGAGAGGCAAACTTTACCTTAGATATGGTAAAGGAGTACCATAGTAAGCAGTTATATCCTTTCCGCTCATTCCACTCCTTTTGAGTAAATCGATGCCTTCTATTCTAATGGCCATTTCTTCTGAAAATGGTATCTATATATTTTGTAAAGTGGCTCTGATTACCGTCAATAATTATTGTGATACACTTTTTGATAAGTAATTCATTTCCTTGAATTTTTAGAAATTCTCCATTCAACAATTCTTGAGTATGTACCTTGATCATCCGATTCTTGACAAATTCTTTTGAGAACAAGTTCGATCACTAGTACTGGAAAGTCATTCTTTTGACTTATTATTCTTTGAACTAAAATCTTAAAAGTTCATTGTCTTTGAGATTATTCTAAATAAATTTGATTACTAATACTGCAAAGTCATTCTTTTTGACTTATAATCCCTTGATAAAATTCTTACAAGTTCATTTTATTTGAAATAATTCTAAATAAGTTCTCTGTTCTTGTTCTTGTTAGGAACTCAAAAACGTTGTACTCTCTGTACATCTTGACCTCTTACTGTCTCTCTCAGTTACTACATTATTCTTTATCAATAGGGTTTTGTTTAGAATATTTCACTTATGAAATACCTAAATCTTATTTCATTCAAGGCCTTATGCCATTAGTTACTTTCATTTCCTACAAATCTTGAGATACTACGATTACTTCCATAGTAATCAGTCATCCAATTATTGTTAGATTTACATTTTATTCTTGAGTGGATCACATCATTCTACTATAATACTTCTATCTGTAAGGATTCATATGCCTTTTCGGATTTGGCTTCATTTTGGGTCAATCTGTTCAATTGTTTCAATCATCGTATTCTAGCTACCAGGATTATGGTGATAACCATAATGTAAAATATAATAGGTTATGATTGCTTTACATAAGGTATGATAGAAACCTTATAGACACAAACTCATAAGTAGGAACGCAAGAATCTTCTAGATCTCTGCAATGGATGAATCATCTCAAACAACTGAGGACTAGTCCAAAAGGTTAAGCAACATAATACCTAAGGAGATCAATCCCACTGGTATATTTGGAAGAGTAATACAAGACTTATACCACAGACAGCACTAGCACAAGTGACTATGGAGACAAGTTGTTTAGACACCTCTATATCACCCATTCAGAATCATTTTTGAGACCACTCAAGCCACAACCTGCTACACTACCAAGGTCAACCCTACTACAAGGACAACTCGAAAATGGTGAACAATGATCATGGCGTTTATTTTAACTGTGGAAACCCTGGATGTCTGGCCATGGAATGTCAAGCTCCCAAGACCTGTAACCAACCATACGTTATCTGCTACAGCTGTCACAAGAGAGGACATTTGAGCAAGGACTACAAAGCACTCGAGATGGATGCTACGGAGCACATGCAGCTCAGACAAGTCCAGCTCAATACCACCATCCCCAATATAGCTGGATTAGGAAAAGAGGCACAACAAAGACTGAAAGAACACATGAGGAACAAGAGAAAGTCTGACACAACAATAGCATCGGTCCAACTCAAAACATGCCAACATTGTTTTAACTGCAGAAATTGCGGACATCACTTCGACGAATACCCAACACCGAAGCAAATTGGAGGACATGGATCATGATGTTACAAATGTGGTGGAATGGACCACATTCGCAAGGATTGCGAGGCAATAAAGAACATCAATCAAGATCTATTGATGAACTTGGAAGAAGAAGGGGAGTTGATACAACGTATACAATCGATTATGCAAATTTTTGACTTATTAATGAATCTAGTTTTGTGTATCTAGCATTATTGTAATGATTAGTGTTCCGATATATATATTATTGTAAAGGTACAACAAATCGGCAGTTAGTAACTATAAGTATACAACAAGCATCGTATCCGACCTTTAGACTGATGGTCAAACCAGACGCGCTAACCTAACGATAGAAGACGTCTTACCAGCTCACGTCATCAACAACATTGGAGACACATGGAAAATTTTACACCATCAATTATGAAAGCTTGTGGCGCATCAGGAACAAAAATACGAGAGAACTCACTCATCGCTGACCAAAATGTTCGCTAACTACGACAAAGTCAAGCATAGGCATGACATCACTCGAGGTTCTATATGGAAGGCCATGTCAATCATCATCACGTCAGACAGATCAAAAATGAAGGAAGGATACAAGCAACCCCAGAGTTGACACAAGAAACTACGCAGTCTAGTGAAGGAAGAACCTACAGTTTGAAGTCAAAGATAAAGTACCATTAAAATATCAATCGCTCGAGGCAACGTGCTATTGGACCAAAAGAAAGGAAGCTATTACTGTGACACATTGGAGTATTTACAATTGAATTACCCACCAACTCGCGTACGTTATCACCAACGGTGTAGTAGATCACAACGCTTTTTGAGTGGATACACTAATCTACAACGTTCTTCGTACTAACATGCTGAGGGTTACATTCACGACCCCTACAAGTTATAGAAGACAATCGTGAGACCAACTAGACTTCTCAACCATCACATCAAGAAGCTAAGAGGTAAGAATCTTGCCGATCTAAGACGTAGAAGAAACAATGAAAGAAAAGTTAATTAGACTGCCGTTGAGACAAATCCAAAGCAACATGATATCTGCGACAGCTGCGGAATATCTAGACATCACTTCAAAGAATGCAAAGCACCGAAATAGCTCACAAGTTGATAGGTGCAGTGCTTCAATTGTGGAAAGATTGGACGTGTGCGCAAAGAGTGTTCGGAATGAGGAACTCAGAACAAGGTTCCACCACAAAAAAGATCCCGAAAGAGAACTTGCAGATCACCAAATTAATCCCAACATTGAACAAGACAAAAGACCGAAGGTGCCATATTCAATGTCAGAACTTTGAATTTCACTTGACATTGTTTTAGCAAAGAAGTTTGGACGTTTGAAAGAATTTGTGAGAAGGTCTGATTAGTTAGCTAGTGGGAACCTCACAACCTTAAAATCTGAGATATGATTAGTACCTTGTACTTTCTAAGGCCTAGCAGACTCTAGATTTCGAGGATGAAATCCTCTGATAAGGTGGGTAGAGATGTAGCACCTGAATTTCTCCAAAAATTCCACGTAAAATATTAGAAATTAGTGATGTTGTCACCAAGTTTGTCAGGTATTCACAATGTTTTTCACATCAGTATATTGAAGGCTTATCATCAGGGCGCGACGCCACATATAATCGACTTCAAGAACATTGAGGCGAATAACAACGTGTCTTACATAGAGAGACCCATCAAGATTTTGGGTCGAGAAACCAAGAAGCTAAGGAACAAGGAGATCCCATTGGTGAAAGTTCAATGGAATCATCATGATGAAAGAGAAGCTTCATGGAAAATGGAGTCAGAGATGCGAGAGAAATATCATTTTCTATTTTGTACCTAGATAAGCTTTGATTTCAAGGATGAAATCCTTTAATAGGTGGTGGAAGATATAACACCTGTAATTTTTCTTTCATTAATAATATCAGTTTTCTGAATTTCTAATTTGGACCGACTGTATTATTATATTATTATTTTAATTACGTGACAGTATGGACGTGTTGTAGTATTACCATATAGACTGTAGTAACCATACCGACTCGACCATAATAAGATTTAACTTAGTCCCGTATTCAAACCCGGACATTAGAAATAATACCCGGTTGCACGTAAATTGAGATCGACACGTATACCGAAGAACTTATGCACGTAAACTGAGAAAGTGGTACACAACCCGAGGTCGGCCCCACATGGCCGGCCATCTGGCAACCTAATGACATCCCTTTGGACACATGTCCACTTAATGGACACATGTCCTATGCATGTAACATACAAATGACACCTAAGCTAATGCACTTTGTATATATAACATGCACATGCACATAATTAACACACTTTGTCTCTTATAATCTGCACTTAAGTAAAGAAAATAGAGTTGGAGTTATAAGTTCATATAGGAGAAGAAGAAGGTGACACCATTGAAGTTGAAGTTCAAGCTCCATCAAGCTCAAGAACAACATCAAGCTTAATTTCAAGCTTTGGTGAGTAAATAGTGAGTAAAATATGAGAAAATTGTGAGTAATCTAACTCAATTTAGAACATATATAGAATGTATTAATGTTTAGTAGGAGTTTGATGTTGTTGTGTTGAAGTTTTCACGACATGCAAGACAAATCCTTAAATCTGAGAAACAGAAACTTCCAGCAAAATGTAGTTTAGTAAAAGGAATGTTTTGTGCAGCTCAAAAATCTGAATTAAGCTAGGTTTTTTTGTGAAGAAATCAAACTCATATATCTATCAATAACTCTTCTATAGCTCAGTCTATAAATCATTTCTTCATGGGTGAAATGCATGTACAACGCAGTGTTATAAACCTGGGAAAACAGAAACTTCTAGCAGAATGTAGTTTAGTAAAATGAATGTTTTGAGGAGCTCGAAAATCGGAATTAAGCTAGGTTTTTTTGTGGTAAAGGCTAACTCATTTATCTATAAATAACTTGTTTATAGCTCAGTCTAGAAATCAATCCTTTATAAGTGAAATGCATGTACAACATAGTGTTATAAATCTGAGAAACTGAAACTTTCAGCAGAACATAGTTTAGTAAAATGAATGTTTGGAGTACCTCAAAAATCTGAATTAGGGTAGGTTTTTGTGTGGAGAAAGCTAACGCATTTATCTACAAATAACTCTTCTATAGTTTAGTCTAAAAACCCCTCCTTCATAGGTAAAATTCACATACAACGCAATGCTATAAATCTGGGACATAGCAGTCCGAAAGTATAGAAATGTCTAGGTAGAATAAATATTTTGAGCAGCTCAAAAATGTAATTGAAGCTAGATTTTTTTGTACATGAAGATAATCCTATTATCTACAATGTTTTAGTTTTGAGTTTGATCCACAAAGCAATTTATCATGCCCAAATAAATCATGTTAATTCAGTCAACACAGTGAAAATATATCCTGGCAGATTGTACAGCTTTTTGTACGATTTTTTGTTTATGCATGGCAAAAACTTGACACGACTAAATAGTTGTGCGCTCTTGTGCAACACCCAAGTGTAGGTGATCGTGCAAGTAATATAGTACTGGAAGTCCAGGTCGATCCCACAGGGAAGGAATAGGGAGAATGTCTACTAAGTTACAACCAAAAGAAAAAAGAAAAGTTTAATTGTAGTAGCGACTAAATCCTAATTAATTAAATTAAACTAAAGAATAATCTAAAGCATAAAAAAAACATAACTAATTAAATCAATAAACTAAAGGTGTTGGAAACACGTGAATCCACATTAATCCTAACCATCTACCATGCAAATTCATTAACGCTCTATGGAGTACATCCCTTTTCAGTATTCCGTATTTTTCTAAAGATAAAGAATCAGTAGCCCTTTCATGACCGGGACTACATCATCACAAGTGATTTAAAATACTTGGAAGACGGTTTAAAACAATGGTAATTAC
Source organism: Hydrangea macrophylla (assembly GCA_033977485.1). Lineage (NCBI taxonomy): Eukaryota > Viridiplantae > Streptophyta > Magnoliopsida > Cornales > Hydrangeaceae > Hydrangea > Hydrangea macrophylla. The sequence continues at coordinate 64,722,541 of CM066998.1, forward strand.
TTGCACTCTAAATGGTGTTAGCATTCAAAGTGGTTTTCAAAAGTCATTGAAGAAAAGGCCTTAAGGCTTTAAGTTCTAAAAACTGTTGTGACAAACTGAGCTTATTGGGACAATTTGATGACAGATTTCTAAAACAGAAAGTCATGGAATACTTAAAAGAATCATCTCAAGAATTAACATGTTCGATCGATCGAAGCGCTCTCGATCGATCGAACTGCCTCATCCTTCAATCGATCGAAATGCCTTCGATCGCTTGACTATGTCTGGTTCGATCGATCGAACTGTCTTCGATCGATCGAGCCCAAGGTTTCTATATCATACATGGCAGAGGCTAAGAATCAATATTTCATCACATATTTCCAACGTCTAAACTACGGAAACATGATCAAACTAGTGCAGGAATAGAAAAACATAACAATCATTAACATCTAAACTAATAAACAATCAAATAGAGATAAAGGAACATAAAAACCTGGAATAAACCTGAATAGAACTTGTAATCAACATCAATCTTGAGTAATCTTCAGTATATTAATGAAAAAGATGAAGAAGAATATGAATCTAACCTAACCTACTCCTAATCTAACCCTAAAACTACCCTAAACTGCTGTTCTGTGCGTTCTGGAGCGTCCTCCCTTCGTCTGGCGTCAAAACGACGTATATATAGGGTTCCCACAGAGTTTACGCAACTTTTGGGTGAATAAAAGGTTCGATCGATCGAACTCAGTTCGATCGATCGAAGGTTCGATCGATTGAACCCTTCTTCAATCGCTTGAACTCTTCTGATTTTGACAGCACTGCACACCGATGGGAGAATGGCCATAACTTTTTACTCGGACCTCGGATTGACCTCCCGTTTGCTGCCACGCGACCGTAACTCAAAGATCTACATTTCATGTCTCTGGGAAAATCTTCCAAATCTGAAGTCATCATTGTCAAAATTGGCATTTTCCCAGCTGCTTCTGTTGGTCTCTTCACCAGAATCACTTTCTATGCAATGTTTGCTTTCCATGACCTGTAAAATAGTGTAAAAACACATGTTTGAGTCTCAACATCATAGAAAACACTTAATCATTGATATGCATCTAAATATAGGGACTTGGGGATAAAAGTATGCATAAAAGACTATGAAATACGCTATGAATATGCATTTTTCACCTCTAATCACATGGTATTGATTGTTGATGTTAGTTTCCTGTACCTGTGTTGTTATGAAAATCTTGTGCTATGGTAGTGTTATCGCATAGATGAGTATGCTAAGGGTTTCATCTATATGTTTATTGATATTAAATCCATGAGCTACGTGCTATGTTTTCCTATTGTTATGAATATAGTTTAATGACTGTTGGAAAGCTCATACCCAAGCTTTAATTATGTTGTACAACACGATAATTGCATTGATAATGATTGGGTAAGTTCTATATTGAGGGGTAAAATGGAATGTCGGATGTATAGCGAAATCTTGACGGTTGTAATTGGAAGCTATTGATGAACTAAACTACGAAACGTACAAACGTGTAAGATAACGATAAAACCTTCAATAATAGATTTTATGCAAATAGGGGACATTGGGCGTCATTTTCCATCATGTGACTATCGGTTAAAGTTGATTAGTAAACTTTTGTGTCGTGTTCGAATATTTCTTGCAAAGTTGGTCTTTTGATAATTCCATGGTGTCGATCGGAGAGTTATGTTTTGTGTTCTTGATCTGAGGATCGGCATGACGTGTTCGATCAAGTGCAGATGACCTGAGGATTGTCATGACGTGTTCGATCAAGTGGTTGATTATTTTTCCGCACCCTTGGACTGAGGATAGGCATGAAGTGTTCGGTCAAGTACGGGTGACCTGAGGATCGGCATGATGTGTTCGGTAACGTGCGAGTGACCTGAGGATCGGCATGATGTGTTCGACCAAGAGACTGTTAATATCCCGCACACTTGTTCTATGGATCATCAGTGATGTGTTCAATCAAGCAGTTCTTTGTCGAGTGTTGTTCTTTCTTGACCGGTAAATGCATTTGAAGTTAAGTATTCTTTTAGTCAATGTCATTGGTCAGTTCAGTTCTGGGTTAAGTTTCGAAGGGAGGGATTGGATTTAAATAAGGTATAGTTTTGAGAATAAGAAAAGATTAACGAGATATAGTTGAGAATAAGACGAAATGAAGAATAACTTACCTTAAGTGGTGGTAACCTTAAGGGGACCCTCACTTAGCTTAACCGCTAACGGCTTTTCATGCCGCTGGACCTTCCACGTCCAGCCTTTGCAGGTCCAGACGGAGCCGACTGCTATCAAGATGCTGACTTTACTACTAAAGATTATGCTGGTGAAGATTACTACGAGGAAGGCTACAGTTTCGCCAGCTGAAGACTTTGGAGCTTTTCTTTTGTTATAGTTCTGTTATTATTGTGTGAGTGATGTAATAGTTTAGTTGGTCTTGTAATATGTAACTTTTGGATATCTTTTTGGTCTGTAATATGCTACTGATGTAAGACTTAGGTGTTATAAATTTCTGCTTCCGCTGAACTTAGTCACTTTCCCATCACATTATTGTTATAAGCATTTTTGGACAATTATGTGACATTCACAACTAGTCACGTGTCTACGAACCCATAAAAGGAAATTTATTTTTCCCTACTTTTGGTACGTCGGGGCGTGACACTGTTTGGCATGTAATGTATTTGAGTAAGGTAATTTTTCCAAATTTGAATTATTGAATCCCAAATTTGGTTCCCAAATTCTCGAACAATTATGCCACTTGCACAAGGAAATTGGTTCCACCATTCACAAATGTGCTATTGAATCGATTGGCATTCAAATCTGAGATTCAAATTTAGGAAATACAACACTTTGTTTTAGTGAAACAATTAGGAGCACACACCTTGAGAACTTGATACTTGCTAACAAGTACTTACTAGTTTAAACTATTTTGCTTTTGTTCAAGGTAGAAATTAACTCAACTATGGTCAACAAAACAATTGATTCATTCTTTAAGAAAAGAGGTTCTCAGAACTTGGAAGGTAATACATGTACAGAGCCTTCTACACATTTTGGTGAATCTTTAACTCCTGAAGATCGGCCTTCTAAAGTTTCTAGAGTTGAGTCGAAAGAATTTGAGACTTCTTCATTGGAAAGGGATCCAGGATTACGACAACAAATATGGAGTTATGAGCTATCTCAACATGATGAGATCAGACGCGCTTATATCAGATTTAGACCCTGTCAACCAAGTCCTCTAAAAAGCCAATCTTTGGAGGATAAGAGTAACCGTCGCTTTCTTCCTTCTTGGTACAAGTTATTTCTAGATTGGTTGGAATATTCTCCAACAAAATATTGTGCTTATTGTCTTCCATGCTATCTTTTTGCTAAGCCGACTGGACACTCTGGATGTAATGCTTTCATTGTTGATGGATTTTTTTCGTGGAATAAAGTCAATGATGGAAAGAATTGTGCTTTGCTAGCTCATGTTGGAAAGGATCCTAATTCAGTGCATAGAATTGCTGTCAATTTACGTAACGATTTGATGAATTAATCACAACATATTCACAATGTTGTTGAAAAACAAAATTCTCAACAAATTGCAAAAAATCATTTGCGATTGAAGACTTCGATAGATGTGGTTAAATGGCTTGCATGACAAGCTTGTGCTTTTAGAGGCCGTGATGAACGTTCAAATTCTAACAATAAAGGGAATTTTATTGAGTTGATAAAGCTCTTGGCATCTTATAATGAGGATGTGGCTGCTGTTGTATTAGAAAATGCTCCTCACAATGCTTTTTATCATCCACATGGAATTCAAAAAGAAATACTGGGTGTTTTGTCTAGAAAGATACAAAAGTTCATTCGAGAGGAGATAAAAGATTAAGTATTCTGCATTATAGTGGATAAATCGCGAGATGAATCAAAAAGATAGTAGATGGCTATTGTTTTGAGATTTATTGATAAAGATGGTTTTATATGAGAGTATTTCTTTGGCATAGTTCATGTATCAGATACGTCATCAAAAACTCTGAAAAAGAAAATTTGTACTATTCTTGCTCGCCATAATCTTAGAGTGCAAAAAATTCGTGGTCAGGGATACGATGGTGCTAGTAACATGCGTGGAGAATGGATTTACTTGCAGGCCTTATTTTCTAATGAGTGTCCTTTTGCATGTGTATATTCATTGCTTTGCTCATCGACTACAACTAGGGGTGGGCATAGTTCGGGTCAACCCGAACAACCGAACCAAACCCGAAATTTTATCACAATTAGGGTCGGATAAAAACCGAACCGAATTTATTTCAGTTCGAAACCGAACTATATTCATTAGTTTGATTCGATTTTTGGAAGGAAAAAAAATATCAGTTCGAACCCGAAAATTCGAATTATTAAGTTATATAACTCGACCTCTCTCTTACTCGCCTATTTGAGCTTCGAAACCTACTCGTTATTCCATTGGCTTATCGAAACCAGCGAGCCCAAAAGAAACGACAGCGACAGTAATTTATGCCAAAGAAACGAGCTCGCGAGCCACAGGACAAAAGAACTAATAAGAATAATGGGCGCTAGCCCGCTCACCGATAAAGGGGGAATGATCTTGAGAGGGACGGTGATATACTTCTAATCCTTTTTCACGATTAAAACACACTTTTAGACTTTAGTCAATTAGGGCTCAAAGAGTCAAAATCTGAAAATCACTCACATCTCTCTCAAACCCTCAAGAACCTCAAATTCAATCAACTCACACAGAGGTGAGAGGACGGCGTCACGGCGGCGGCCAGTCTCAGCGACGGCGTGTCTCTTCTCGGCGGCAGCGGCCTGGCTCTGTCCTGGCGGCGCAGATCTCAGATCTCTCTCTCTCTGAGTCTTTCTCTCTCAAACTCTTAGTATCTCTCTCCCTCTGTGCAACTCTCACTCTCTGTGCAAAGGTGTGTGTATATATATGTATATATATGTGTGTATGACTGAGTATGTAAGTGTGAGTGTGTGTATATATATATGTATATATGTATGTGTATGTCACGTATGTGTGACTGTGAGAGAAATGGGTATATCAGTATATGTATACATGTATGTATATATTCAGTTTGTTTCAAAATTCAAATTGGGTATTTGGGTAATCTTGGGGGTTTGAGAGAGAGAGAGAAATGGTTATTAATTTAATTATGAAAATGATTTTGAGTCACATGTGGGAGGATATCAAGTATGAAACGATTTTGAATCAATTTAACCATTCAACCCGAACTTTCGAACTGACCCGAACTTCCATTTTGGAACCGAACTGTTTTTTCGAACATTATTTCAGTTCGGATTTCGGTAGTGTAATTCCCAACCCGAACTTTTCGGTTTCGAACCCGAACTGACCGAATGCCCACCCCTAACTACAACTAGCATTGGTGGCGACATCTAAAGAGGTTATATCTGTTCACCAATTCTTTTCTTCTTTAACTCTTATAGTCAATATAGTCGGTTCCTCTTGCAAAAGGCACGATCAAATGAGAGCTGCTCAAGCTACAGAAATTGCTGAAAAACTTGCTATTAATGAGCTTGAGATGGGTAAAGGGAAAAATCAGATTGGCACATTGAAACGAGCAGGCGATACTCGATGGGGTTCTCATTTGGGTTCCATTGCTAGTTTGATAAACATGTTCAGTTCAACCTGTTCAGTCTTAGGAACCACCTCTACTCAACGTGCAGAAGCAGGGGGCATATTATGCCATTACATCTTTTGAGTTTGTCTTTATCTTACATCTTATGAGAGAGATCTTTGAGATTACTAAGGATCTTTGCCAAGCTTTGCAACGTAAATCTCAAGAGATATTGAATGCAATGCATCTAGTGTCTACAACAAAAACACGAGTTCAGACTTTTAGAGATGATGGATGGTTTCCTTTGTTGGATAAAGTTAAGTTATTTTGTGTACAACATAAGATAGAGATCCCAGATATGAATGCTCATTATACATCGGGCCGAGGTCGGTCGCGTCATCAAAGAGATCAGATTACCATTGAGCACCACTTCTGGGTTGATATTTTTATATTTGTAGTTGATTCCCAATTGCAAGAGCTGGACAATAGATTTAAGGAAGATGTGATGGAGTTGCTCAAATTTAGCTCAGCTCTAGAACCTAGGGATGGTTATAGGTCATTTAGAACTGAAGATATTTGCAAGCTTGCAAATAAGTTTTATCCCAGAGACTTTACGGAATAAGAAAAGTTGCATTTGGAATTCAAATTGCAAAATTATGAGCTTGACATTCTTAAACATCCAGAATTTCAGAATTTGTCAACGATTTCTGAATTGTGCCAAGTGTTGGTAAAAACAAAAAAAGTCGATTGTGTATCCATTTATTGATAGATTGATCCATCTTGTGTTGACTTTGCCCGTTTCAACGGCTACAACAGAACGCGCATTTTCTGCTATGAAAATTGTTAAGACTAGATTGCGCAACAGGATGGAGGATGATTTTCTAGCAAGTTATTTGATCACATACATTGAAGGACATTGTTGGAAGTTTTGGTACCGATTCTATCATAGGCGAATTTGCAGGCATGAAAGAGCGTCAAGCACAAACTTAAAATGCCTAGCTTTAGTAAATAGAGGAATAGTTGCTCGTTTTGGTAAATCAATATACATATTATAGGTTTTTGTTTATTATTTTTGCCAATATCTACATAAATTATTGATGTTGCAGAATTTTTAGATTTTTTTTTATAGGATATGCATATTTGTCTTCGCCACCCTAGACTAGAATCCTGGATCCGTCCCTGTTGGGTGGAGTCTTTTTGATGTGTGAGATGCCTTGCGTATCCTTTTCTAGTGAAATTTAATTCATCTTTGCTATCCCCAAAAAAAAGCTTCCTTATATTTTACAATATAAATTGTAACCACCGGATAAGCATTCACGAACCCCGATTAATAAAATAAATCTTCTTGATCGAAATTTCTTTTTGATTTGTAACTTTTTAAGACACTGCTTGGAATCATTTATCGAAAGTACAATTTTTTTTTTTTTGGTAATCGGGGGTGTCCGGGCCAGCTTGCGCGCACCTCGACTAATCCCCCGATAATGCATGCATATATCAGCTAGTTTGGATAAATTTTACGATAAATTATGTAAATACCCCTTCAACTATGTTCCCTTTAAATTAATACCCCTAAACAAAAAATGGGCAAATTTATTGTAATTTGGGTACAAGGTTTTTCGAGACCCGGTACAATATTTTGAGATATAAACAAAATCACTTGACTACAATATTTTGGGACAACCATGCCACCTGAGTGCAATGTTTTGTGTCCTAGGTATGATTTTTGTAACCTAAAAGTGCAATGTTTTGAGACCTGTAAGGTGCAATGATTGTAACCTGGGTATGATTGTTGCAATTTGGGTATAATATTTAAAGACTTGACCGGGTATGATTCTTATGATCTGCCAATTTTACATGTAACTTCTTAATAACCACAAAAGATGATAGTATAATGCAGCCACACCTTCTCCAATTGTTTAAGTTACAATAATAATCAATTGGAAGCTTCGCTAACTAGTGTGGATAGTGGAGATCCATTTTTTGACGCATCACAAAAACTTTCCACTCTTATCTTTCCGAACGTAAATCCAAAAAGGGGTCACAGATTCATAGTTGAGTTTTTTTTTCCCTCCAATATTTTAAGGGAAACATTAAATAGAAGTCCAAACTTTAGAAAGAAATAGAGGATAAATACAAGTAGATTGGATTTAAAGGAATAAGGACAATAATTTATTAATAACATGGTCATAAGTCTATTTTTAAACTGAAAATAAGGATATTGGCAGATTTGCCCTCGTCTCTCATGCGTTGCTGTTTTTTCACCTCATCATGTTTTTGAAGGAATTTTTTTTTTCAAATTTAAAATGCCATAACTTTCAAACCACAACTCTATTTTAAATCAAATTTATATACTTGTAATCTAGAAAGAAAGATCTATTAAACAATATTCATAGTAACTATGAAAAAGTGTAAGAAAAAAAAATATTCATGTTACTGTCGGACCACTATAACGTAATGTCACTGTCTCTTTTGCAAAAACGAATTGATACTACATTTTTTTTTTTGGCATTTGATGATATGTTACTGTCTTTATAACTGGACAGTAATCTTTGAAAATTTGATTTCATTTTGCCATTATTAGGTCAATTTGAAGAAATGTTATTGTTGACGACATGTTACTGTTTCTTTGTTCAATATCACATTGCTCATTTTTAATGGTATGTTACTATTTTTTGCATGGAGTTTGCAACTTTTTGCAATAATGATGTTTCTATCTTTGTAAAAATGTTTAGTTTTTGATAACATGCTACTGTATTTACTTGAAAAGTATTGTAAATGCTATATTATCTGATAAAATGACCATAATTTTGTAATTATTTGGTCAATTTGAAGAAATGTTACTGTCGATAGTATCATGTTACTGTTTTTACCTGGACAGCACTTAAAGACATCGATTTTATTATTATTTTTTTAAGAATTTATAGACATTATGGATTTTGTTTGATATATCTTCTTTTGTAGCTTACAAATAAATAATTTTATGAAAAACATAATTTGTAGTTTAGAAGTTACGAAAATTTAAGTTTAGAAAATAAACAATAACTTCTTTAAATTATGGGCTGAGGTGGCATATGTGTAGTGTAATTGTTGAACATAAAGAAAATGTGAACTTTCGTCTACTGAAAATCACAGGGACCTTTGGCACAAAAAAAAAAAAAAAAGGATTTGTGCACCGAAATATGCACAAAATTTGTGCGCTGAAATGATCCGAGCCACTCATTTTGGTAGCCTCACATTAAAATGTGCGGAGTCCACCAAAATGAGTGACCCGAATCAATTAGGCACACAAATTCTGTACATAAATTCAGCGCATGTAACATTGTTAAAAAAAAATATAAAAATCCCTTGTTATGGTCCAACGTGGAACCAATGGCCAGCCGCCCCATTTTAAGAAGCGCTGTAAAGTCCAAAATCATATTCTGGATAAAGTAGGTCCTTAATTAGTTGCCTCGGTGTAAATGGAATCCTATATAAATTATGGCAATGATTTTTTTTTTTATTTTAAAAATTAGTAAAATGTCCCTCATTTTATACTTAATCTAAGTTTAAAGGACAATTCTTTTTTATTTTGATCAAAATTACATGACCACTGAAATTTAATCGGATCAATTTCTTATGTTTTAAAAGGTATGTGAAATTTCAAATAACTTTTTTATATGAAATTTTGCATAACTTTGATTAAATGTGGACTTTGACTAAGATTAAAAATAAATAAAAAAAGAGGTTAGAAATAATACTAAAAAAGTCTATTTTAAAGGTTGTTTGACTAAAATTCCTTTTTCAAGTTCCCAATGGGCTATTAAGGGGTTGTTTGGGAAAGTCTAAAATAGAACATGATTCAGTTTAAATCTAATCTTTATCTGGTTCTTGTGAGAACCTAGTTTGATGAGTGTCTATTTCTTACCTAAAAGTTTTGCTCAGTTTAATAAATTTCTAATTCTCTGTTAAACTAACCTACACTTGATGCTTACGAGAATCAAATTAAAAATTGGAATAAGAACTAGATCATATTTTAAATATTTCCAAACAGAGCATATGCCTAAACATAAAATCCATTACCAATTAATCCAAACATACCCATGAAAAAGGTGTATTGAGCAATTGACTTGGAATTGCGTGATGGATAAAGAAGAAACACACCTCCCCAGGATCCTTCATGGAACTTGAGAGACAATTCTTGCTGTACCATCTGACTCATGTATGGCCAAACTTTAAATAGCTAGTTGTGAAATTTGGGAAACATACCCTTTTGTCCATTACCCACATTTGTAGGAAATTTCGTGGTAAAGAAACCAAATAAATGGATGCCATCCAATCCTCCAATATAGCTTAAATCAATCCAGATTGTGTCCTGCCGTACTCTATGAAAATTTGCTCCATTTCAAATACAACAATGTTAGGGCTACAAGTAAATTTCATAAATTCTTATAAACACATTCTATCTCTCTTTTAGGTGACACTGTAGAACCCCACAAAGCAAACACACTCTATCTCTCTTCTAGGTGGCACTGTGGAATCCCACAGTGCTCTATCTCTCTCTTAGTTTGGGTGTATATACAACATAGTGATTTTAATAAGAAAACATTTGTTCCATGTTAAAGAAATATTTGTTCTGAGTGGTTTTAATGAGAATAAACATTTTTAATTTTGGAACAAATGTTCCTTTGTTTTGAGTGGTTTTAGTGAGAACAAATATTTTAATTTTGGAACAAATGTTTGTAAGCATTAAATCAAATTAAAGTGCCTAGGATATTTACCTCCAGCCATGTAGTTATAGCACTGTTGATATGAACGAACTTCTACTTGATCACAGAACTGCTTGATTTGAAAGAACATTCCCTCACACTATTTGCTTACTATGTGATGAAATATGGATATAGGTTTCCAGCCTACTGTTCTGTACATTATTCTGTAACGATAGTTGTCACAGGCCTTATGTATATATAGATAGTCTGAGACCCTTACCCATGTGTTTAAATTCACAACAATTTCCTACCATCAAGGAAGTTGGGGCAATCCTAAATACCACTTAAAAAATATATTCTGTAGAGATGAGATTGGGTTGTTATCTCATATCTTATCACCAAAGAGATGACTATGTCGAACTAGGATAATACAAAATATTTAAATAATATTTATCTTATAAAATATGTGAGTCACACTATCATACGTTTACAATGTTCCTTATCAAAAACAAATGTTTTTATCCAAAACCACTATATATGTTTTATATACACCCAACTACTTCGGTGTATCGAAGAATTCTCCCTTCTTTTTGTATAGTGGTCAATCAGCTAATGACAACACTGCTACTTACTATTCTATTCTAAGATATAATTGATCAATTTGTTTTACCATCAATTAAACTTTAAAAATTACAAGAAACAATCAACTCTTACCATAAAAGAAGGTGATATATATTGGATAAAAAAAAGACTCCAAAAACTTTCACCTGTGGAGCTCCTATACGAGCCTGCCTCTATAGGTACGTTTATTTAATCTTGGCCCACTAATTAAAAGTTTCTGGGTCCGCCATTAGTTTGACGACTTTCATTGGCTACAGTTTACAGGGTTACACATAGAGGGGTTCCACTAGTTGTAAAGGGGTTCCACTAGTTGTGGGTTCCACCAAAAAAGCCCAACTTCGATTGGCACTTTTAAGCTATTTTTGCAAAACATTTGTAAGTTGAGTCAATCACATACTCCACATCATAGAAACAGCATAATGCCAATTTTAGGAGAGTTCCATCGATCCAAACAAAGTAGTTAATCTTGTAAGTGAAAAATGATTGTCATGACCAAACCTTTTACCAATTGTAGTATATTCCTATGCAACTTCTAGGAAGGACAACCCTCCTTCCAATCCCTGCAAAAATTATCAACCAAAATGCCTTCGATTGTCACTTCCTTCGACATTTTCCACCGAAACTTCATTCTTATGGTAGGGCTCTGCTGGTAACAGGATGTAGAAAATAATAAGTAAAAGTACTATTTTTTTTTTTTTGTGTGTGTGTGTGTGTTTTATTCCAATAGGACCAATACTTAAGCGTAATGTTATGCTTCTCAAATTTTTATCCTAAAAGTGCTTTTTAAATGATGTGGCAGTGGAATTAAGTTTTATATAGTGTGACCACTTAAATTTTGATTGGATGTTGTTTACTTAGCTCCATTGTCGCATCATTTGAGAAGCATTTTTGTGATAGAAATTTAAAAAACATAACATTACTCATACTAAAATAGTATTAGAAATTAGGTTTTATTTTTTTATTTTTCAAAATACAAAAACACACGAAAAAAGATGGATGGAAATGATCATTTACAAAATTCGATATTTAATTCTTATCATTTGGGAAACATAACATTACTCATACTTAAATAGTAGAGTATTAGAAATTAGTTTTTTTTTTTTTCTTGGAAATACAAAACAGACTAAAAAGTATATAGCATTGATAGAGTTTTTCTAGTAAGCTTTGGTCCTTAGGAGAACTTTTAAAATGAGGCCCTCTTAAACAAGGGCAGCTGGGAACCATACATGGGTTCCCTAGCTTGAGCCAAAAATGTTTAGATCTATTTAGATGTAATTTTGAGTATGATTTTTCTTATTAGAAAGATTATAGTTTCGCCTTTTGAGATTCTCTGGTCATTTTGATTGTTGAGGTGTTTAGTATTTGTAATTCTTATCGTCTATCATGAATTTTAGTCTTTTGTCACCCCGGTCCCTTTATAATTCTACCCCTTCGTGCAAAATGTCTTCACTTTATGCAATAATAAGGATTGATAACTAATTTTAATTTGTGAGACTTTTTTTTTTTTTTGCTGATCAAAGAATATTAAATTTTGGGTGACTTAGATTTTAGTCCATTAAGCTTAACCTATCTAGAAATAGATCCATTTTAAAATTGATTCTATAAAATAGTCCCTCTCATATTTTAAGGACATAAATACTTCCACCCCATAAATCAGAGTTTTGAAATTCAAAACTCAGATTTATTTTATATATATATATACTAATATAGAAAGTGAAAGGGAGGGGTATCAAGAAAAGTTTCTTTTAAACTAATAATTACAGTAAAACCTATAAAATTTCTTAATAAAAATATTTTCAGAAAGTATTAAAATGTCATTCAAATTTTTTTTTAAAAACAACTTTTTTTGAAAAAAAACAAAAATAACTTCTCTCAACTACCCAAATTCACTTTCTTTCTCTTGCACTCACATAGTGAGTGACAATCCTCTAGTATATAGAAAGAGAGATAATTAAAGAGAAAATTTAATAAATACCCCCCACTCCCATAAATCAGGGTTTTGAAATTCAAAATCCAGATATGTTATATATACATATATATAGCGAGAGAGAGAGAGAGAGAGAGAGAGAGAGAGAGAGTGAGTGAGAGAGAATTAACAGAGAAATTTTATCAATTGAAGTAAGAAATTTCTCACATTTTTTAACGAATTAAATGAGAAATTTCTCACAAAATAAAAACAAACTGTCAAAATACTGACTATATGCGAGAAATTTTACCTATTGTAGTGAGAAATTTCTCGCCTTCTTTGACACATTTGATAAGAAATTTCTCATCAAATAAAAACAAATTTCTCACCTTCAAAACTCAAAAGTAAAACTTTACAATTTGTGAGAAATTTCTCACACTGACAAAAATTCACACAAACTGTCAAAATGCTAAAATGCAGCAACAATACACATGAATATACATACACATATTTGTGAATTTGCAGAGGGTTATTTGAAGATTGATTCAAAGAGGTGTGTGGCGGTGGTTTGGTGGCTGAGTAGTTTGATTTTGATTAATTGGTGGTGAAGTTTATAGATTGGAGAAGAAGGGGAGTGTATGATGGATATTTGCGGCTCAGGGACTTAGGTCTGGTAAGTTTGAGGTTGCGTGAGTCTGGTTCAATGGTGATGTCAATTGGGGAGTTGGATTAGTTATACTGATGATAAAATGATGGTTGATGCTGATGATAAGATGATGGTAATGATGAGGCAGTTAGTGGATTGGTGACGATGTTTATGCAATTGGGCGATTAGTAAGATTGGTGTTGATGCTTATGCAAAATTTAGTTTATAATTGTGAGAGAGATACAGAACGTAAGAGAGAGAGAGAGAGAGAGAGAGAGATAAAGATAGCGAGAGAGACAGACAAATCTTGAGAGATATCGCGAGAGAGATAGACTGAGATATAATCAGTTATTGGGGGTCAAATTAAAACCCCTAAATTTATGGCTTGATGTGGTGAGGCTCTAGAGGGAATGTATCTAGTGAAATTTTTTCTTTTTTTTTGCTTGAAAAATTCCGTGGGTCAGTGGGGCACGCGTGGGTCAGCCCCCGGATTTTTTCAGGTAAAAAAATATTCACTGAGTATGTTCACTATATCCTATTCACTCTAAAGTCTGGCCGTATAAATACATATATTTATATTTAATGGCAAGGGCAATTTTGATCATAAAAAGACACAAATTTGGAGGAAAAGACTTATCTCTAGTTTATAATTGTAATTTGAGACTAATTATTATACATAAATTTGGAGATGAATCAATTTTAAAAGATTGAACCATCAAAGACTAAACCTTATATTTCTATTAAATTTTAATTTGTATGACATGGAATAAAAATAATCAACGTGGACTGTACATATAACAGTTCGGCCAATACATTGCGTAAAATTTATTTATTTATTTTTATAATCAAGGTAGCCCCACCATTCTTTCCCTCTCACTCTAAGTGTCACCATCTAAATACTCCTATTTAAGCCCCTCCAATATTCATTCCCTCACACTCTCAAGTATCACCATCTAAAAAAACATTCTTGCATTATTGTGATTTGAGATTTCCAGGCAATGGGATCCAAAAGCGGGGTAGAGTTTGAAGATTTCCTTCCTTCCATGTTTGAGAAATTGGGAGAGGATGGGTTTATGGATGAGCTCTGTAAAGGGTTTAGCTTGTTGATGGACATGGACAAGGGAGTCATCACTTTCGAGAGCTTGAAGAAGAACTCTGCTGTGTTGGGGTTGCAGAACACAAGTGATGATGAGTTGATGTGTATGTTAAGAGAAGGTGATGTGGATGGTGATGGAAGTTTGAACAAAATGGAGTTTTGTGCTCTCATGCTTAGGTTGAGTCCTGATTTGATGACAAGATCAAGAAGGTGGTTTGATGAAGTTGTAATGAATAATTAGTTGTAGGCCAAGAAATATTCTTCTTGGCATTCTTTGTTTTTGTTTTTGTTTTTTTTTTTTTTTTGTGTGTGCGCGTGCGTGTGTATGTCACTAGCTATTTTGAGCCTGTTTGGGATATCTGTGGGAATAAAAGACCGTTTTTTGAAGTTTATTTTTTTTATTATGTGGATATTCTTTTTGGGCATTTTTCAGAAGGAAAATTCTAACATACAACCTAGTGGTTTTAATTATTTGATACATACTACTGATTTTGGCTGTCAAAAATAGTGTAACTTATGTAGCAAAAAAGTAATTAGGTCTCAAAGTATGGTAACTTTGAAAATCAATTTAAAGTTACAACATTTTAAGGCCTAATTACACGCTTTAAAGTTATCATATAGTGTGATTACAACTTTTTTTCATCGATAATCTTTTTCCGTTCCTCCAAATATCCACGTGAGATTGTGTGTTCTTGTTGGTGGTGTTGTCCAAACGTGTTGGAAGATCCGAAAGTTCACAGCTTCCCTCCGTCAAATCGCTGTGGTGGTTTTGATTTTCTAAACAGAGCTGGCATATGATACCTAATATGTAATTTTGAAAATTTAAACTCTTGGCCTATGCAAAATTTTGAAAAACTTTAAACACCTACTAATTTTTTTCAGGCAAAAATACTCAGACATACCTCAAATCTCATCTGTGGTATCGAAAATTAGATTGACCTCCCATAAAGTTTACAGTTTGATTACAAATCTCCCTTCTGTTAGTCAGCTGTGTGATGACCAAATGGAAATTGAGACTTTAATTTCTGGGCTACAAATATTTAAATATGCCATTTTACCCTTATGAAGCCAACAGAATAAGAGCAAAATAAACCCAATTTTAGAACCAATTTCTTTGCAATTCCGGCAACCCCCGTCTCTGGAATTCAGGTCACCTTCTTCCGGGCAAACCCAATATCAGAACTCATTTGCAACAACCATACACAAAAGAAAAGAGATATTTCGGTCAAAGTCAAAGATTTTAAAGAACGAGTAATGTTATGCTTCTTAAAATTTTCATTCCAAATACATGTGACGGTGGACCCACTGAATTTTAATTGGAGAATGTGGAATTACCCTCCCAGTGATTCCACAATCACATGTATTTGGGAGAAAGCATAGCATTACACTTAAAAGAAAACAGTAAGGTATGTTGTTTTAATTCATTTTCTTCTTCTTCCACTGTCCCATTCTTTTATGTTTTGGATAGGATAATAATTGGGGCACACCCAAAGACACAACTTTTGAAACACAACCTAAGAGATGTGGCTATCTCTTTCTTGTATCACTGTGGAGTCCAGTCCAGTGACATCAAAATAGAGATATAAACACATCCTTTGAGTTATGTCCCAAAAATTGTGTCTTTGAGTGTGTCTCAATCTTTACTTTTTTGGATTACCTATCATAATGAGCTCTTTGTTCTCTCTGTTCATGTATGTACATATATACGTATATGTATATACATATACATATTTATGCAAGCCTATGTATATATATATAGTCAGGCTCTAAAGAGGGGTGTCCTCTTTTTATTAAAGAGAGGGCCTTTGTTTTGCCCGTCGGATTGTGTTTAAAAGCTATAAAATGACAAAACTGCCCTTAATAAAACACGATCAGACGGCCAAAACAGAGGCCATCTCTTTAATAAAGAGAGGGCGCCCTCTTTAGAAAATTTTTGTATATATATATATATATGCGTCCAAGGGCGGAGCAAGTTTATTTGTAGGGGACTAGCGGAATTAACGTGCATAGAGTGATTGAGTTATACGGCCTGAGGCAAAATATTTCTGATCAATTTTATAATTCATATTTTTTATTAAAATTTTTTGTATATCTTATTATTATTATTATTATTTTTTCGTAATAACGGTTGATCACTAATTATAATTTGTTAAACTTAACTAATTATACTAAAATAATTTGGTTGAACGAAATTAAGAAGTGATAATTAAGAAGGTTGGTGGGACAAATATTCAAGATTAATTGGTTGGATTATAACTGCCTCAAAATATTTAAACATAATTGCTCTTTTCAAAAATTTGGGCTGACTAATTACACATATTACCTATAAATTTCTTTTTTTGCAATGTAAAAAAAGGCCTTACATGCTCCGCCCTTCTATGTGTGTGTAACTTGTATACATATTTTTAGGCAAAACCATTAATTTCTCCAAAAAAAACTTTCAAATTGAGCATACCCCCACCTCTTGGCAGTATCGCTAGGGATAAATCTAGTATATGAACTGATACGCCCAAAATTTGGCTCTATCCTATGAACGAGCGGATCAATTCAGCAGTCAGTCCATGCCCTGAGCAAATCATGTACAACTCCACAGAAGCATCAGCCCGAGCGGTTTAGTCTACTCATCATCCCGAGCGGTTCATCCACGACCCAGCCAGCAGGTCCGGAAAACCGCACAGGCACATCTCGCCGCGGAAACAGCTCATCCGAGCCCACAGGCGTGATCCCGAGCATTATTGGCAGTTTCCTACTCAAGCAAGAAGACTAATGAAAAGTGCACACTATTTCCTAATCCAATTAGGAAATCCCCATAATTAATGTCAATCTATATCAATAGGATTATATTTCCTTATCCATGTATGAGTAGGTCTCTTAAATCTATAAAAGAGACCTCTCACCCCTCATTGAAGGGGCCGCCAACTTCTTAGTCTACACAGCACCTCTATAATTCACCATTATACGCATACACCCGGCCGGTATTGCTGGTAGTGCCGTCCCTCTTTGTTGGCTCACCAGGCCCGCCGGTGATTTGCTAGTGAACATGCTCAGACACACCCGTGGACGTAGGTACCTTCATTAACAGGGTCGAACCACATACAAAAAATAGTCTCTCACTCTCTCTCTCTCCTTAAATTACTCTACTTTACTCTTACCAATTTTTGGCATCATCAGTTTGGCGCCGTCTGTGGGAAACGACAAGCCTTCTCATCAACAAATTTCTCAATTGATCGTCATGCCACCGAAGAAGAGTAAGAAGGCTGACCAGCAGTTCGACCGGGATGTTCCACCAGCCTCGGCAACGGCTGCGGCAGTCATGACATCTGAGCAAATCACCGCGACCTTCACACAACTTCTGGAGGGCCAGCGTCAAATCCAGCAATAGATCGAAGCCCTACTAGCCCAGCAGAGCAGTCCTCCAGTGGCCGGGAAACGACCCGGGAACGTTGCGTACGGTCAGGAACTGATCTTGACCAGACAACGTGCCCGAGCCATCCCGCCCCGTGTTGAGGATGCCAAAGACGTCAACAGTGGGCTTGCTGCCCAAGAGGAAAGGCAGGAGCATATGGCCCGGGAATAAGTCCTAGGTCACTCGGTCAAGAGCCGAGTCGTCCCTAGGCGAACGGTTACCCGAGGTCATAGCCGAGCCCGATCCCAGAGCACAGCACCCCGCCATAAAGAAAAAGCCTCTTCCACTAACCCGACCAGTTCCTCAGATATCGGTCGGGAAGGGATAGAAGCCCGAATCAAGGATTTACAGAAGCAGATCGACGGAGTAGCCAAAAAGCTTGGTCAAAACTGTGTTCCGAATCAAGCCAATACCGAGACAGAGTCACCATTCTCCAGCCAGATCGCGAGGTTCTCCATCTCGCGTAAATTTAAGCAGCCTCGGCTAGATTCATATAACGGCTCGGGAAGCCCGGTCGACCACTTCCGGACCTATAAGGCTCAGATGGCCCTAGCCACCAACTCCGATGAACTACACTGCCTAGCCTTCCCCAGCACTTTGAAAGGCCCGATCATGCAGTGGTTCTACTCCTTGGAGCCCCGAGTGGTCTGCAGTTTCAAACAACTCAGCAAGCAGTTCATCAACCAGTTCGCCGGCATGCATGAATGGCCAAAGCCAGACATGCAGTTACTGACGGTCAAACAATAAAATAATGAATCCCTCAAGGAGTTCACCGACCGGTTCAACCAACAGAAGCTTCAAATCCACAATTTAAACGAGACAATCGCCATCATAGCCTTCTGCTCGGGAGTTTAACACACCAAGTGCGCCGCGTCGTTCCACAGAAATCGACCGGTAACCTTGGTCGAACTCGCAGAGAGGGTTGAAAAACACATTGACACTGACGAATTTCTAAAGATCAATGACTCCGGGCAAGAAAGCAACAAGTCCTCCAGAAGTAAACGAAAGCGATATCAGCCCGGGAGTTCAGACAGTTCTCCCAGTTCACAGCGGTCAGAGTCCGGCAGCCCCGACACGACCCCCAGTTCAAAGTGGTCTGAGTCCGATCACCCTGACATGACCTCCAGTTCACATCAGTCAGGATCAAGCAGTTCCGACTGTGCCTCCAGCACAGACAAATCTGGATCCCGACGATCCTGATCCGACCTCCTGTCTCCATCGGTCTAAAAGAGCCCGACTATAGTGGTTCTTGCTTGATCACCACATGAGGCTCCACCGATTGCCAGAGAGCTCATACAAAGACCTCGGGCCTAACCCCGAGGCATATAAAGACCTCGGGCCTAACCCCGAAGCATGCAAAGACCTCGGGACCAACCCCGAGGCACGAAAAAGACCTCGAGCTCCGAACTCAGGCACTAAAAAGACCTCGGGCTCCGAACCCAGGCACCAAAGACCTCGGGGTCACGCCCGAGGCACCGGCTTCGCTTAGGTCCAACCGACGATGGGAGCAAACCCCCTAGGTAGCCGACGATGGCATGCTTCAAAAGACCCTGCAACCACCATGTTCCAAGTCGGTTACCTACAGTTCATAGCCTCTGTAAGACCCTCGTCTTAGCGAAAGCTTGGGGGGCAAGATGGCGTAGTGAACTAAAAAGGAAATCACATCGGGTATCTACAGGCCACGCGGATAACCAAGTCAAGATCTTGGACAACCCGAGCACCTACAGTACTCAGAGGCATTAACTCCACTTAGGTCTAGAACGACGATAGAGGTGACTAAAATCTCTTAGGTTGGCCGACGATAGAGGAGCAAAAGGACCCTAAACCAACGTGATTTAGGTCGGCTCCACCAACATGGTCAAGCACTTCTCCCAACAGTCTTGACGAAGGCTGGCCGAGCGGAAGACAACCATCCTAGGGTGTTAACATTAAAAAAAAGGACCCTACAGCAACACGCTTTAGGTCGGCTTTTCCAACATGGTAAAATCCTTCTACCCACAGCCTTGATGAAGGTTTACGGGCAGAAGATAACCATCCTGGGAGCTAACTCAAGCAAAAAAGACTCCGAATTAGGCCGGGTCTCAACTCCCGGTCAATTCCCGAGCACCTAAAGGTCCCGAGCTAGGCTGGGTCTCAACTCTCAGCCAGTTCCTGAGGACTCACCAGGCTCAGAAGCCCCGAGGCAGCTTCCGCAAGCACTCAAACAGCGGCAAGTGATATCAAACTGATTTCCAAACTTGCCCCGATATAGCATCTGGCCAATCTTGGAAATGGGGGGCAGCTGATACGCCCAAAATTTGGCTCTATCCTATGACCGAGCGGTTTAAATCAGCAGTCAGTCCATGCCCTGGGCAAATCATGTACAACTCCACAGAAGCATCAGCCCGAGCGGTTTAGTCTACTCATCATCCCGAGCGGTTCATCCACGACCCAGCCAGCAGGTCCGGAAAACCGCAAAGGCACATCTCACCGCGAAAACAGCTCATCCGGGCCCACAGGCGTGATCCCGAGCATTACGGGCAGTTTCCTACTCAAGCAAGAAAACTAATGGAAAATGCATACTATTTCCTAATCCAATTAGGAAATCCCCATAATTAATGTCAATCTATATCAATAGGATTATATTTCCTTATCCATGTATGAGTAGGTCTCTTACATCTATAAAAGAGACCTCTCACCCCTCATTGAAGGGGCCGCCAACTTCTTAGTCTACACAGCACCTCTATAATTCACCATTATACGCATACACCCGGCCGGTATTACTGGTAGTTCCGTCCCTCTTTGTTGGCTCACCAGGCCCGCCGGTGATCTGCTAGTGAACGTGCTCAGACACACCCTTGGACGTAGGTACCTTCATTAACAAGGTCGAACCACATACAAAAAATAGTCTCTCACTCTCTCTCTCTCCTTAAATTACTCTACTTTACTCTTACCAATTTTTGGCATCATCAGTTTGGCGCCGTCTGTGGGAAACGACAAGTCTTCTCATCAACAAATTTCTCAACTGATCGTCATGCCACCGAAGAAGAGTAAGAAGGCTGACCAGCAGTTCGACCGGGATGTTCCACCAGCCCCGGCAACGGCTGCGGCAGTCATGACATCTGAGCAAATCACCGCGACCCTCACACAACTTCTGGAGGGCCAGCGTCAAATCCAGCAATAGATCGAAGCCCTACTAGCCCAGCAGAGCAGTCCTCCAGTGGCCGGGAAACGACCCGGGAACGTTGCGTACGGTCAGGAACTGATCTTGACCAGACAACGTGCCCGAGCCATCCCGCCCCGTGTTGAGGATGCCAAAGACGTCAATAGTGGGCTTGCTGCCCAAGAGGAAAGGCAGGAGCATATGGCCCGGGAATCAGTCCTAGGTCACTCGGTCAAGAGCCGAGTCGTCCCTAGGCGAACGGTTACCCGAGGTCATAGCCGAGCCCGATCCCAGAGCACAGCACCCCGCCATAAAGAAAAAGCCTCTTCCACTAACCCGACCAGTTCCTCAGATATCGGTCGGGAAGGGATAGAAGCCCGAATCAAGGATTTACAGAAGCAGATCGACGGAGTAGCCAAAAAGCTTGGTCAAAACTGTGTTCCGAATCAAGCCAATACCGAGACAGAGTCACCATTCTCCAGCCAGATCGCGAGGTTCTCCATCTCGCGCAAATTTAAGCAGCCTCGGCTAGATTCATATAACGGCTCGGGAAGCCCGGTCGACCACTTCCGGACCTATAAGGCTCAGATGGCCCTAGCCACCAACTCCGATGAACTACACTGCCTAGCCTTCCCCAGTACTTTGAAAGGCCCGATCATGCAGTGGTTCTACTCCTTGGAGCCCCGAGTGGTCTGCAGTTTCAAACAACTCAGCAAGCAGTTCATCAACCAATTCGCCGGCATGCATGAATGGCCAAAGCCAGACATGCAGTTACTGACGGTCAAACAATGAAATAATGAATCCCTCAAGGAGTTCACCGACCGGTTCAACCAACAGAAGCTTCAAATCCACAATTTGAACGAGAGAATCACCATCATAGCCTTCTGCTCGAGAGTTCAACACACCAAGTGCGCCGCGTCATTCCACATAAATCGATCGGTAACCTTGGTCGAACTCGCAGAGAGGGTTGAAAAATACATTGACACTGACGAATTTCTAAAGATCAAAGACTCCGGGCAAGAAAGCAACAAGTCCTCCAGAAGTAAACGAAAGCGATATCAGCCCGGGAGTTCAGACAGTTCTCCCAGTTCACAGCGATCAGAGTCCGGCAGCCCCGACACGACCCCCAGTTCACAGTGGTCTGAGTTCGATCGCCCTGACACTACCTCCAATTCACATCAGTCAGGATCAAGCAGTTTCGACTTTTCCTCCTACACAGAGAAATCTGGATCCCGACGATCCTGATCCGACCTCCTGTCTCCATCGGTCTAGAAGAGCTCGACTATAGTGGTACTTGCTTGATCACCACATGAGGCTCCACCGATTATCAGAGAGCTCATACAAAGACCTCGGGCCTAACCCCGAGGCATACAAAGGCCTCGGGCCTAACCCCGAGGCATACAAAGACCTCGGGCCTAACCCCGAAGCATGCAAAGACCTCGGGACCAACCCCGAGGCACGAAAAAGACCTCGAGCTTCGAACTCAGGCACTAAAAAGACCTCGGGCTCCGAACCCAGGCACCAAAGACCTCGGGGTCACGCCCGAGGCACCGGCTTCGCTTAGGTCCAACCGACGATGGGGGCAAATCCCCTAGGTAGCCAACGATGGCAAGCTTCAAAAGACCCTGCAACCACCATGTTCCAGGTCGGTTACCTACAGTTCATAGCCTCTGTAAGACCTTCGTCTTAGCGAAAGCTGGGGGGCAAGATGGCGTAGTGAACTAAACAGGTAATCATACCGGGTATCTACAGGCCTCGCGGATAACCAAGTCAAGATCTTGGACAACCCGAGCACCTACAGTACTCAGAGGCATTAACTCCACTTAGGTCCAGATCGACGATAGAGGTGACTAAAATCTCTTAGGTTGGCCGACGATAGAGGAGCAAAAGGACCCTAAAGCAACGTGATTTAGGTCGGCTCCACCAACATGTTCAAGCTCTTCTCCCAACAGTCTTGACGAAGGTTGGCCGGGCGGAAGACAATTAAAAAAAAGGACACTACAGCAATACGCTTTACGTCGGCTTTTCCAACATGGTAAAATCCTTCTACCCACAGCCTTGATGGAGGTTTACGGGCAGAAGATAACCATCCTGGGAGCTAACTCAAGCAAAAAAAGACTCCGAATTAGGCCGGGTCTCAACTCCCGGTCAATTCCCGAGCACCTAAAGGTCCCGAGCTAGGCTGGGTCTCAACTCTCAGCCAGTTCCCGAGGACTCACCAGGCTCAGAAGCCCCGAGGCAGCTTCCACAAGCACTCAAACAGCGGCAAGTGACATCAAACTGATTTCCAAACTTGTCCCGATATATCATCTGGCCAATCTTGGAAATGGGGGGCAGCTGATACGCCCAAAATTTGGCTCTATCCTATGACCGAGCGGTTCAAATCAGCAGTCAGTCTATGCCCTGGGCAAATTATGTACAACTCCACAGAAGCATCAGCCCGAGCGGTTTAGTCTACTCATCATCCCGAGCGGTTCATCCACGACCCAGCCAGCAGGTCAGGAAAACCGCAAAGGCACATCCCGCCACGGAAACAGCTCATCCGGGCCCACAGGCGTGATCCCGAGCATTAGGGGCAGTTTCCTACTCAAGCAAGAAGACTAATGGAAAGTGCACACTATTTCCTAATCCAATTAGGAAATCCCCATAATTAATGCCAATCTATATCAATAGGATTATATTTCCTTATCCATGTATGAGTAGGTCTCTTACATCTATAAAAGAGACCTCTCACCTCTCATTGAAGGGGCCGCCAACTTCTTAGTCTATATAGCACCTCTATAATTCACCATTATACGCATACACCCTGCCGGTATTATTGGTAGTGCCGTCCCTCTTTGTTGGCTCACCAGGCCCGCCGGTGATCTGCTAGTGAACGTGCTCAGACACACCCGTGGACGTAGGTACCTTTATTAACTGGGCCGAACCATATAAAAAAAATAGTCTCTCACTCTCTCTCTCTCCTTAAATTACTCTAATTTACTCTTACTAATTTTTGGCATCATCATGAACCATTTGTAACAACCTTTCAACAAAAAATAAGAGACATAAGAGAATCAGAAAGTGAAAGAAAATAGAGACAGAGGGAGAGAGAAGAAAAAGAACCACCATACAAACACACACACAAATGGCAGGTGATGACGGATTCTTTGCTCATTATCAGATAATCACTCATTCACGAACCTCCGACGACCACCACCAAGAGTACCTCGTCTGACCTCTGACGACCACCACCAAGACCTCGCCTGACCTCTAGCGACCTTGTCGTAGTTCCGGCGACCACAAATACTACTTTGTTTGATCTCTCCAATGATCACACACAACTCCTGCTGACCTCCTACAATCACCACCACAAATGCATCTGGCCTCTGACAACCTCCACCACGACCTCACTTGATTAATTTCTTCACAACCAAGCTACAAACATCCAGATTGGGAGCAACACCATTGCATCTCCATCACCTCTATCACAAAAGTTTGATAAATTTTTCAAAAAAATATTTCTCGAACTTTTTTTGAGAAATTTATCGAACTTTTTTGTACTAAATTTCTCAAGTCTGGTCTTGAAAAAAAACTAAAAGACAGGGAGGGAGATAGAGAGAGACAGGAGTGAAAAAGAAGAAGAACCTTGACCTCGCCTGATTAATCTCTTCATAACCAAGCAACAAACAGCCAGATTGGGGGCAACACCACAACATCTCATTTACCTCTATAAAAAAAAGTTGATAAATTTCTCAAACTATTTTAAAGAAATTTATCCGACTTTTTTGTGTTAAAATTTCTCAAGGCTGGTCTTGAAAAAAAAAAAACTAAGATCGAGAGAGAGAGAGAGAGAGAGAGAGAGAGAGAGAGAGAGAGAAGTGCAGAAGAAGAAGAAGGAAGAGGCATCGCAGAGGTCGAACCTCGATCTAGATCTTAGATCTCGCGGTGGTGGTCGTGATGGTGACGGCGATCATGATCATCGGCGATGGTGGTGATGGAGACGTCAATGGCGATGGTAGTGATGGCAATCCACGAAGATGGTTGTGCTGGAGATGTCAATGGCGATATTGGTAGTGCTGGCGATTCACTACGATGGTTGTGTGGAGACGCGACGACATGCAATAGGGGTGGTGGTGGTGGCGACGACAGTGATGGTGATGGTATCCATCGATGAGGATGGTGGTGCTGGCCGGCGATCATCGCCGATGGTGATGGCGATGGCGATCTCTCTCTTTCTCTCGCTCTCTCTCTGGAAATGAATGAAAGGGGTATATTGGTCAGATTTAGAAGTAATTGAGTTTATCCCCAACAACTTCCACCAAACATATCCTTGTCCCCAATATTTTTTTCCTTGTGTCTTATAAGTTATAACCAAATAATTCTCCTAATTTGATATTTAATAACAAATTTCTATATATATTAAGAGTATGTATGACATTTTGCTTTCAAATCAAACTCGGCTGGTCTGCTATCACAAATGAAGGGAGGCCAGT
This sequence comes from Hydrangea macrophylla, assembly GCA_033977485.1. Classification (NCBI taxonomy): domain Eukaryota; kingdom Viridiplantae; phylum Streptophyta; class Magnoliopsida; order Cornales; family Hydrangeaceae; genus Hydrangea; species Hydrangea macrophylla. The sequence continues at coordinate 64,748,086 of CM066998.1, forward strand.
GTAACTTCTAATACTAAAGGTTGAGGACCGTGTAATTTGAACATACATCATGGAAGGTTAGAGTATTTTACCCTAGTTTTTTTAAAACCATTCCAAAATTTTTGAAGCCTTCAGTATGTGTATGCAAATCAATAAACTTAGTCCAAGCCAAATTATTTTGAGTAATACTAGATATTCTTAAATAAGACACATGCTAATATGGATAATTACAGCTCTTCTTTAATTGCAAAAGAAAAGAACTTAAAATAAGATTTTATTTTAAAATTACCATTAACACATCAACAGATAAATAATTTAGGTGTCTGAATAAGATATAATTGGCATTTTTCAATTGATTTCCCATCAATCAAGCTTTAGAATTACAACAAGAAATCAGTCCTTACTATAATAATAATAATAATAATAAAAAAAAATATGTAACATACAAAAAGTTTTACCCACAAATATCTGCATAGATGGATAAAGAGACAAAAAATATTTCACCTTTGGGGCAACGCGTACAGAGTTGACACTATAGGTACGCTCATTTAATATAGACCCCCAACTATAAGTTTCTAGGTCCGCTACTATATATCTCTCTTATGAGAAGTGCTTGGTTACTCCTATTGGCTACAAAATATCACATTGTCATATCATATTTCCACCTCAAAATACCAAAAAAAATCTTCCTCCCAAGAAGTTTTTTCTACCTTGAATATACCACGCTGCAGGATACCCTAGAGAAAAGAGTGAATCTTTAGGAGAATCCGTAAATAAATAAATAAATAAATAAAAATTCAATTCGCTATATTACCTCAGACTATCCAAAAATTTCTTACTTTTCGTTGACACTTTTTTAGCTATATTAACAAGGAGAATTCTACAATATTCTGTCGTAATGCTTTTGGATGTAGGTACAATCGTTACCTCAAATGGCACCTGAAGGTGCCCATAATAGGTGGTAACAAGGGTGCCAATAAGAGTAACCATAAAAATTAAGAAAATTACCACTATGGTGCCAATGGGTAGTTATAGATTGGGACCCTTGTTGCTACCCATTTGCACCTTGTTACACCATTAGTATCTGTGTGGTAATGCATGGTATAAGACCAAAACCGCTTGTTCGTATTATAGAAGGTCCCTTTTCGCAAACAATTCTAGTTGAGTCAATCACATTACTCCATCATAGAACAACATATATATATATATATATATATATACATATTGACAATTTTAGGAGAGTTCCATCCAAACAAAGTTGTAATTCTTGTAAGTGAAAAATGATAGTCATGACCAAACTTTTACCAACCTGGCTTCTTGTAGTATCTTCCTATGCAACTTCTAGGAAGGACAGGCCTCCTTCCTACCCCTAAAATGGCCTCAAATATTATCTGCCAATTGGCTTCGATTTTCACCTCCTTCTGCATTTTCCACGGAAACTTCATTCTTATGGTAGGGCTCCGTTGGTAAAGGAAAGGAGAAGAAAATAAGTAGCAAAAGTACTATTTCTCCAGTGTTTTTCGTTATATTTTACTCTACTGCTTTCAAAATATTGTTTTCTATTTTCAAAATATAGAAACTCAAGAAAAGGTGGATGGAAGTGATTCACAAAATTTAATTTTAGTTTTATTTTCACCCTCTTTTATTTTCGCTCAAGGGTATCTCCAATGGGATAAGCTAATTTCTTTATACCAAATATATCGCTCTTGCTATAGTGCTAAAAATGCTATATTTTAAGTACATCTAGTTTAACAACAACGTTAGAAGCACAAACACTTTACACAAACACTTACAAACATACTCTATCTCTCTCCTGGTTGGCACTGTGGGGTCCGGATAATTTTAATGGATCACACAGTGCCACCTAGGAGAGAGATAGAGTGTGTTTGTAAGTGTTTGTAAATGTTTGTGTAAAGTGGTTGTGCTCCAAAAGAAAAATGGCAATCCTTGGATTGTAATCAGAAAAACAGATAGCATTCAAGGGTGGCCCTTGTAATTGGGTGAACTTTTTAAACTAATCAAGGCCGGATCGGAACCCCAAAATTTTGCAGATCAATTTAAATTTGTTTTTCGGGTATGATTTTTCGTATTGGAAATCATATATAGTTTTGATTCGTGAGGTTTCCTAGCTATTTTGGGAGTCGAGAGGTTGGTATGTCTATTCCTTATTGTGTGTTGTGAATTTTAATCTTCTTCACCCCTGATCCCTTTGTAATACTGTTCCTTCGTGCAAATCATTACTTTTTTCAATAATAATTTAGATAAATTAGATTGGGCTAACCTAAAAAATGAAAAAAAAAAAAAAAAAAAAAAAGAAGAAGAAGAAGAAGAAGAAGGTGTTGCACTAAATATTTAAGGTGGTTTGGATAACAATTGGGCCAAAATATTACATGTGAAATCATATATAGTTTTGATCCCTGAGGTTTCGTAGCTATTTTGGGAGTCGAGAGGTTGGTGTGTGCACTCCTTATCGTGTGTTGTGAATTTTAATCTTTTTCACCCCTGGTCACTTTGTAATTCTACCCTTTGTGCAAATCATTTACTTTTTTCGATAATAATTTAGATGTGCTAACGTAAATAAAAAAAATAAGAAAGAAAGAAGAGAAGAGAAGAAGAAAAGAAGGTGTTGCGTTAAATAATTAAGGTGGTTTGGAGAACAATTGGGTCAAAATATTACACATAAATTTGTATTTACATATGTTGGGGGGGGGAGTGTGTTTGATTACATTGGGCCAACATATAAGCATGAAAAATTTATTTTGGAACTAAAGTAACATTCTTTGGGGCCTTTGTAAAGGTGAAAAATTGGACAAGATTTTGGGGCCCATGGAGTTTGCCTCTCTGGCCAACACTAAGGGCTGCCTTGGGTATTGCTATAATTTGACATAAAATTAGCACAGTGTTAGAATTGTGTTTTTTGAGGTGTCATCCGATAATTTTACTATAACATGAGCTTTGGCAATGCCCATCTGAGATGCTCTTCCTCTATATATCAATCCAAAAAAAGAAGTGTTTTAAGATTTCTAGGCCATGTAATCCAAAAGTGTCACTATCTAAATCCTCCTATTTAAGCCCTTCCATTCATTCCCTCTGATCACTCTTAAGTATCACCATCCAAAAAACTTTCCTGCATTGATTTGAGATTTCTAGGCAATGGAATCCAAAAGTGGGATAGAGTTTGAAGATTTCTTTCCTTCCATGTTTGAGAAATTGGGAGAGGATGGGTATATGGATGAGCTCTGTAAAGGGTTCAGCTTGTTGATGGACATGGACAAGGGAGTCATCACTTTCGAGAGCTTGAAGAAGAACTCTGCTGTGTTGGGGTTGCAGAACATAAGTGATGATGAGTTGATGTGTATGTTAAGAGAAGGTGATGTGGATGGTGATGGAAGTTTGAACAAAATGGAATTCTATGTTCTCATGCTTAGGTTGAGCCCTGATCTGATGACAAGATCAAGAAAGTGGTTTGATGAAGTTGTAATTAATAGTTAATTGTAGGCCAAGAAATATTCTTCTTCTTCTTCTTTTTTTTTTTTTTTTTTTTGGGTGGGTGTACGTGTATGTCACCTACTATTAATATTGAGCTTGTTTAGGATCTCTCCGGGAATAAAAAGACTTTTTTTTGTGGTGAATATGTTTAAAAAAGCTGTTTGGTGTTTAATTGGTGTTTGGTATTGCTTTGAAAATTAGAGAATTTTTTAGCTTTTTTCGAAAGGAAAATTCTTTGGTACATCGTAATAGTTTTGGTTCTCATACATACTAATGGCTTAGATGCCAAGACGATGTAACTAGGGGTGTCAACGATTCGATTCGGTCCAATTTTTAAACAAACCGATTGGTTTTGGTACGGTTCGGTTCGATTTAGTGTATTTTTTTGTTCAGTTCGATTTTCATAGTGGAGAAGTATTTTGAAAATTAACCGAACCGATCGGTTCGGTCGGTGCTTCGAATTTTTTGACAGCCCTAGGTGTAACTTATGTTAAAAAATGTAACTAGGTCCCAAAGTGTGGTAACTTTTAAAAATTACATTTTAATTTGAAACCTAGTTACCAAAGTGTGGTAACTTTTAAAAATTACATTTTAATTTGAAACCTAGTTACTGATTTTTGGACATCAATTAGTCCATCTTGGCGCCAATTTTACATGTATCATACTACCAAGTACCAACTAGGATGTATCATAGAAGTTCATGTTTCAAAAAGCTACAATTTTTTGAATTAATCTCTTTTTCATTCCTATAAGTATCTGATTCGAGGTCTATGGTAAGAAAAGATGATTTGGATGGTGATGGAAGTTTGAACAAAATGAAGTTTTGTAATCTCATGCATGCTTATGTTGAATTCTGATTTGATGGCAAGATAAAGAAAGTGGTTTGAAGAAGACGTAATGAACCATTTGTAGAACAAAAAATATTCTTTTTGGGCAGGATTTTTATTTTATTTTATTTTTACTTTTTTTGGGGGAGGGGGGAAGGGGTGGTGTTGTGGTTCTCACCGGCTATTTGTGTCTCTTTGGGATCCATGTGGGAATCAAAGACTTTTCTAAAAAGTGTTTTATTTTTTTTTAGATATTTAAAAAAAAGTTTGGTATTAGTTTAAAAATTCGATTGGTCAAAAGGACACTGCCAGACTTTTATTCTTTATTTTTGTCAACTTTTGACTTGAAGGGACTCTATATCCCACAAAAATTTCGAAATTTCGTTCCATCCTTTGAACAGTTACTTAAATGAGATTTTCATTTTGATTTTCAAATTGACCGGTTATATTTGAGGTACTTTTGTAACAAGTGTTTTAACTTGTTTTCAGAACGTAAATAATATGAAATTAGGCATTGGTGGTACTGCTACATAGCTTAATTTGCCCGTGGCGGGTTGGGTATAACAAATGATATACTTTAATTTAATGCTATATATATGCATGCACAAAAAGTGTGAAATTTAATGCCTTGGTGGATCAATCAGACGTATAAAGGAAAAAAAAAAGAAAAAGAAAAAAGGAAAATGGGAAAATGAATAATTTCAACAAAACTAATTTAAGAATTACTAAGATATTGTTAAAGTGAAGTATGGATAACTTTTTTATTTTTATTTTAGTTAGGACTTTTGCATTGGTAAAATATATAGATCAGATTAGATTTAATGCTATATATATGTGTAACAGATATTGTGGACGGGCCATACGGGCACCCACATGGCCTCTTAATTTCTTCTTATAGGTAATCTATCGACAAGGTGTCCAAAGTCGGGTCCAAAGAGGTTCGGCATGGACACCAAAGGAACGGGCTTTTGGGGGTCCAAGCCCATTAGGTTTTTGATATGCCTATATATAATTATATACATTACACAAAAACCTACATTTAGAGAAGAATATATTCTCAGCAGCCTCTCTCTCAATACATACGTTAGTGTCTCTCTATCTCTAGACACACGGTTTCTCTCTCTAGCTAATCACCAAGAATCTTGGGATATAGATCGTGGCTTCATCGAAGATTGTTCTAGTAACTCTCTTCGCGACTGATACGAGCACGTGAAGGTACACGGCCGCAGCAAACTCGTGTTTACAAGGAGGGGTCGTAACAACGCCGTTTCACCGATCTATCGAGTTATTCCGCTAGGTAACGCACCTATACTCAATCCTTATGCATGTGTGTATGCATTTTACATTTGTATCAGAGCTATTAGGACGTTTGTTCGCCTAATCTTGAGCCCAAAACAGATCCACCATTGTTGGCTCATGTTTTGAATGCAAAAAAACTTTCCAAAATCGATTTCAAAGTGGGTCTACCATTAAACCCTAATATTTTTCGAAATCTTTGATTGGAATATGTTCTTATATGACTATAGAGTCTACCCATAAAGTTTTGTTGCCCAAATATCTCCGTAGAAGGAGAAAACAAAAAACCTAATATCTGGAAATTTTTTGCCCGAATTTTTTTCCAAACTTTGAACCATTTTTCTTGACGATTGAGACGTTCAATCGGCCTGTTTTTTGGCTCAAAACTCAAGTACTCCGCGAGACCTTTCCAACCATATAAAATTTGTCCAAAACAGACGAGGGAGATACGAGCGTGCAAAGGTGCAGGGTCGCGCAGCCAAAAGCTACGTTTTAGGGTTTCTGGAGGAAGAAGATGACCCCGCCCGGCCACCCCCACGCGCACGCCGGCGCGTCTGGCGCGTGCGCCGCCGCCGGCGACCCTCCGGCGTCATCCCCGGCGAGTGTGGGTCCCTTTTTTGTTCTATTAATTTAATATATTTTTTTATAAAAATATTCCAGAATAAATTTTAATTCTTTTTTATTTAAAACAGTTTCTAGTAATTAAAAAATAAGTTTTAAATGTTATAAACTGTTTTTAATTGGTTTTAAATTTTGGAAAATTGAGGAAAAATATTTTTTTATTTTTCTTATATTATAGACACAGAGTGGGACCCAGAGTAATTAGTTAGGCAATTACTCTATTGTTTTTGGTATTTTAGAGCATAAAAGTGCGTTTTTGTGCGCGTTTTAAATTGCTTAAAATACCCAATGCATATTATTAATTCATGAAATTAATATATGGTGTTTTTTACACTGCTGGGGTGTTGTGGGACTGTTGCATACTTATCTCCTAAATTTATGGTATTTTTTGAAGCATTAAATCATGTTTTTGTCATTATTTTAATTGCCTAAAATATCATAAAATATTTATTAATTATTCAAATTAATATTATATGGTTGGCATTCTATTTTGGGCTATTTGAGATTGCTGGGTAGATTCATTCCTTTTAAATATTGTTTTTAAAGGAATTTGTCACATTGTTGTTAAATAGTTGTAGCTAAATCAATTTTATTTAATAAATTGATTATGATTGAATCTATGCTCCCATAAATAATGGAATTTTTTTTAATGAAAAATATGTTTTTCAGGTATTTCAAATTTCCATGTGGACTTTAATTTTTTTTTTTGTGATTTAAAGGTCCTTAAAGAATTGGTTTTAAATAAGTTTAAAACCCAAAATTATTTGTATAATTGATGAAAAATCTAGGATTTTTCATGATTCTTCCTTAGCTTATGGGAGCTATCCAGGGCTGCATATTTATATTTATTGCAACTTTTAGAGGCTCATTGCATTGTTGGTCACGTTTAATTACTGCTGTTTGTGATTGATTGACCCTATGACCTCTAATTCCTCCTCCTTAAGTGGAGTGACGGATGAGTCCATTCATTTTTAAAATAAGACCACATGAGTGCTTGATGTGTGTGATTAATACATTTTTTTTAATCTAGCTTAAATGAATGGACAATAATTGACAATTTATAGAGCTTGTGTCCTCACGATGTATGTTTAAGGCCGTTCTTGTATATGTTTATAAACAAAGCATCCCTATTTTTTATTGGGCTATAAATGTAATGTGAGGACGAGAGTTTTGTATTGGAAAAGCCTATTTTGTAAAGGGATGGTTTTCTTTGTTTATATATCATAAACTTGAATTATCTTAGCATGAGCTCTACATTGTTAATTTGGACCCACGTGGGGTTCTTGCGCATTTTTGTTGTATGGCGCATTTATACATATTGTGGATGATCTTAGATAGGTTTAAGAACCATCTAATAGATATTTGTTTGTAAAATCAGTTATAAAAGTTTTTCCTTGATTTACAAAATTTGGGATTTGATTAATAAGCAATAGCAAGTTTTTTGGTCTTAAAATTGTAAAAAGGGGAAATATCGTTTATAATTGGATTTTTAAAACAAAATATTTTGAAATGTGCAAATAATAACGTCAAAAACCCTTTGCGCATATATATATTTTTTTTAATGTAGAAATAGCTTCAAAGCAAATTGTCGCTGATTTGAACAAAGATAACAAGTTTAATGGGAAAAACTATAACGCATGGCAACGTAGAGTAACCCTCCTGTTAACTGAGGAAGAATTGCTTCCCCATCTAACTCAGTCAATGGTCCAACCCGAATTGCCAGAAAATGGGTCCATGGCCCAATATCGTCGAGACCTTGAAACCTATAATGAATGGATCAAGAAGGATCATCACACGCGCAATATATTGTTAAGCAGCATGAATGATGACCTTCTTGCTGAGTATTTCCAATACTCCAGTGCCAAGGAATTATGGGACCAGCTAAAATTTGCTTTTGTTGGGACATCAACCACTAGGCTCAGGAGCCTGGTGTTGAAGTTCGAGGTGTATCGGAAAGATCCCAAGCAATCGATGATTGAACATCTTAGGACGATGTCTGGTATGATTCGAGATCTTGGTGCTGCTAAGAACATCCTCACTGATGAACAACAGATTCAAGCGGTGATTCGGTCACTGCCTGAAACTTGGGTCCATATGAAGAAAATTTTAACATATAATGATAGTATCAAGAACTTTGCTGATATATCTAAGCATGTGGAGCTGGAGGCGGAGCGCCAAGAGGCGAACCGCATTACTGCACTCATGGCAAGAACTTCCATAGGTGGAGGTGAGCGCGGGACTAGTGGGTCCAAGCGCAATGCCAAGAGTAAAAGGGCTCAGAAAAAGGGTGGGGCTAATAAGTTAGCTCCAAAGGCTGATAAATCAAAGAAGCGCAGGGGTAAGCGCGCTGGCAAGAAAAATGCTTCCAAATCAAAATGCTTCAACTGTGGAGGATTGGGACACTTCGCTCGTGAATGCACTGAGCCGAAGAAGGTAACCTTCCCACCCAACTCTCTCTATACTTTTGTGAGTTCTCATGTCCTAATCGCTCATTCACTCCATGATTGGATTGCAGATACAGGAGCAACAAGGCATGTGACCAGAGATCGAGGGGGGTTCGTAGATTATCATAAGATTCCAAGTGGCACCAGTAGGGTATACATGGGGAACGGCACTTGTGAAGAAGCAGCGGGAGTAGGTTCATACCAACTTCATTTGCGCACAGGGCGCACATTACTTCTTCATGATGTGCTCTACGTACCCGGAATCCAATATAATCTACTCTCGGTCTTAGCACTTCTTGATTTAGGTTTTATTTTTCAGTTTGGACATGATAAGTTGGATATTGTTTTGGATGGTGTTACTTTTGGACATGGTTTTTTATGGAATAATCTATTTAAAATTGATCTGTTTGATTCCATTTCCTCTACTTCTTTAGTTGCTGATTCAAATAGAAATATTGACTCTGTAACATGGCATGCTAGACTTGGACACATAGGACGTGACAGGATGACTAGATTAGCTCGAGAAGGCCTTCTAGGCCCACTCACGAAGGTTAACCTACCTACGTGTGAGTCTTGCCTAGCAGGTAAAGCAAGCCGTAAGCCTTTTGGTAAGGCTAAAAGAGCTACCCAAGCATTAGAACTAATACACTCAGACATATGTGGACCAATGAATGTGAAGGCACGTCATGGCGCCTCTTATTTCCTTACTTTTATCGATGAATACACGCGATATGGCTATGTCTATTTGATTTCTCACCGCTATGAAGCTCTAGATTGTTTCAAACACTTCGTAGCAGAGGTTGAGAATCAGCTAGAAAAGTCCCTAAAGACTTTTCGAACAGACAGAGGACGCGAGTACTTATCTGATCAGTTCAAGGAACTGTGTAAGGAAAAGGGGATACACAGACAACTAACTATTCCTAGAACTCCGCAACAAAATGGTGTTGCAGAAAGAAGGAATAGAACACTTCTAGATATGACTAGATCTATGATGGCGCAAGCTAACCTCCCAATATCATTCTGGGGGGATGCACTTTTAACTGCTGCCTACATACTTAATAGAGTGCCTTCACAGTCAGTTCCTTCCACCCCCTATGAGCTATGGAAAGGCGAAAAGCCCAATTTGGAGCATTTGCGCCCGTGGGGCTCATCAGGATATGTTCACAGTACTTCCCATAAGCATGGGAAACTAGGCCTTAGAGCTAGAAAGCATATCTTCATAAGATATTCTGACAGCTCAAAAGGCTATGTTATGTATGGTGAACATCCGGAGGAGGAATGACAGAGATTGAGTCACGTGATGTTGATTTCATTGAGAATGACTTTCCCAATATCGGTGACGCTAAAAGAGATCTTGACCTCTATGAGATGGAGGATGTTGAAGATGTCGTACCATCTTTAGGCGAGGGTGGGGAAATTGATATTTACATTCTACATCCAGTGAACGCTGAAAATGGTACTAGTCTTCAGCCGAGTGGGAGTACACCGCTAGACACTAGTGGGAGTGTACCAGACAATGGGAGTACTCCACTGGACATTCAAGATTCTCAGGTAGCACACCGCAGAAGCAAACGAGGAAAAGTTCCACGTCGACGTTTCGATATTGAGGAAGAAGCTCTCATGTGTACAGTAGATGACGATGAGCCTGCTTCCTATAAGGAAGCGCTTTTTTCTGCTGCCAAATCTCAGTGGATGGTTGCTATGCAAGAGGAGTTGAGCTCTATGGACAAAAATAAAGTCTGGGAGTTAGTTGATATTCCGCCTGACCGTAAGACCATTGGAAACAAGTGGGTTTTCAAAGTCAAATGTAAGGCAGATGGATCAATTGACAAGTATAAGGCGCGCCTAGTGGCGAAAGGTTATACCCAACGAGAGGGTATCGACCATGGAGACACGTTCTCCCCTGTGGTGAGATTTGCCTCCATACGCCTTATTCTGGCAATCGTCGCACATTTAGACTTAGAACTCTTCCAGATGGATGTCAAAACTGCGTTTCTCAATGGAGAACTAGACGAGGAGATCTATATGGATCAACCTGTTGGCTTTATAACCAAAGGGAATGAGCGCAAAGTGTGCTGTCTCAAGCGATCTATTTATGGTCTCAAGCAATCGTCGAGGCAGTGGTACTTGAGATTCCATGATTCAATCACCTCCTTTGGTTTTGAGATGATTGAGGAGGACCACTGTGTGTACATCATACAGTCCAAGAAGAGTATTCTGATTCTATCTTTGTACGTCGATGACATCCTTTTAGCTGGAAATGACATGAGTGCCATTGTCGCCACTAAAGAGTGGTTGTCCTCTCAGTTCGAGAGAAAGGACATGGGTGAGGCCAACTAAGTGTTGGGAGTTAAGATTGTGAGAGATCGGTCAAAGAAACTTCTGTGTTTGTCTCAAGAGACTTACTTAAAGAAGGTTCTTGAGCGTTTTCACATGAATAACTCTAAACCCATTGACACTCCAATTGATAAGGCATTCCACTTGACTTTAGATCATTGTCCTAAGAATGCAGAGGAAAAGGAACAGATGTCCAACGTGCCATATGCATCTGCAATAGGGAGTTTGATGTACGCTATGTTGTGTACTCGTCCAGACATCTGCTATGCGGTGGGTCTAGTTAGTCGTTACCAGAGTAACCCTGGTCCATATCACTGGAGAGCAGTGAAGCGGATCCTGCGATACATTCGCGGGACTATGGATCTTGCCCTTTGTTATCATGGAGGAGATTTGAAGCTGAGAGTATATAGTGATGCTGATTGGGCTAGCGATAAAGATGAATGCAAGTCTACTTCTAGCTACGCATTCACACTTGGAGGTGGAGCAATCTCTTGGTGTAGCAAGAAGCAGTCATGCATTGCACTATCCACGATGGAGGCAGAGTATGTGGCTTGTTCGGCAGCTGTTCAAGAAGCTGTCTGGTTGAGGAGGTTTTTACGACGCCTAGGCTCTTCGCCTAATGGGGATGAAGCAGTGCTCATTTACAGCGATAGCACATCAGCCTTGGCCTATGCAAAAGACCCCAAATACAATGGGAAGTCAAAGCACATAGATATCCGTCATCACTACATTCGAGACATGGTTGCGCAAGGGGAAGTTGTCTTGAGGCATATCTCCACTGGCAGTATGGTGGCTGATCCATTGACTAAGCCCATTGCCAGAGATGTTTTTCTGTCCCACATTAGCAGCATGGGACTTCGTAGGATTTGATATGCTTAGACACTTGTATTGGATTTGACATTATTATTCTTATTATTATCCAGTTAATAATAAATTTGTTGATTTCCATATATATAATTGTTATATGAATGGAATGAATGCACATTTCTAATATGTCACCGGGCTTGAATCGACCTGCTCACACGGGTGATTCACCTTGGCGCCGAGATAGCGAACTAGGACATGCGTGTCCATGGCGCTTAGATGGCGAGCAAGATGAGATATTTGTGTTCATGGCGCTTAGATAGCTAGCTAGGACATGTGTGTCCATAGCGCTTAGAAATCGAGCTTGAACACTTATATCTACGCAGTATAAGGGCAGCGAGCTAGATATAAATCCTATTATTTCTATATGTTGCCTTAGATGGATCTAAGATGAGACTTTTATTTTTGGGTCGAACATAGAGATATCCTACGACTCTATGTAGGCTGCTTACAGCCGAATGTGAGTTTTCAGATGGGCGCTACGAGGAGCGACTGTGCTGGAGACTTAGGTTAGACGTTTTGTGTAACGTCTAGACTAAGATTCGTATGGCGTTACTTATTTTTCCAAACACAGAGTGACATGCCCATTTTTATGGAAGAACGACATAGCATACATATCATACTGTATGTGCTTTTGCGATCGACTGTGGAGCAGTGAATGGATTCCTCTTCATTGCTGTGTGAGCCATGTAGCATATCCAAAATATTGGTTATCCTACAAACTGGTTGCCTTCACGACTTGAGACTATGTCATGAAGAGGACGCTTGATGACAGCTACTTTAGCATGCTATCCTAGAACGAAGAGATAATTCCGTTCTATGGGGTGTGTCTGGGCAAGCAGTTAAGTTAGTCAGATTGGCATGTGGGCTCAGGGAAGACTATTCAATAACACACCATGTTTTGTGACTCATTAGCAGGCCTGCGACAATCGTATTTTGTTACTGATATGTCATGAGTACACTACTTTGAGATGGTGCAGTAATTATTTTCACCGAGGGATTGAGAATGTTGTGTCCGGTGTGGTTGAATCGTCTAAGGCATACACGAGAAGCTTCCGAGTGATGTGTCTTGCTGGTTATGGTGATGATTTGGCATTACACTCCTGTCGCTGTACTTTCTTTTCGTAAGGTCACACGTTCTATTTCCCTGTATGAAGAGTTGAGAAGTTCCGTTGAGTTGAGAGATTGGTTTTAGTATCAATCCTATGTGGGTGAGTGGGAGATGTAACAGATATTGTGGACGGGCCATACGGGCACCCACATGTTATTGGACTGGGTCCAAAGAGGTTCGGCATGGACACCAAAGGAACGGGCTTTTGGGGGTCCAAGCCCATTAGGTTTTTGATACGCCTATATATAGTTATATGCATTACACAAAAACCTACATTTAGAGAAGAATACATTCTCAGCAGCCTCTCTCTCAATGCATACGTTAGTCTCTCTCTCTCTCTCTCTCTAGACACACAGTTTCTCTCTCTAGCTAATCACCAAGAAGCTTGGGATTTAGATCGTGGCTTCATCGAAGATTGTTCTAGTAACTATCTTCGCGACTGATACGAGCACGTGAAGGTACACGGACGCAGCAAACTCGTGTTTACAAGGAGGGGTCGTAACAACGCCGTTTCACCGATCTATTGAGTTATTCCGCTAGGTAACGCACCTATACTCGATCCTTATGCATGTGTGTATGCATTTTACAATATGTATGCACAAAAAATGTGTAAAATTACAGAGTTGCAACATGGTACATGTCTATTTCCACTTTTTGAAAAAAAAAAAAAAAGGAAATAAAAAGGAAAAGAATTTAAGATATTGTTAAAGGGAAGTGTGGATAACATTTTTTTTTAGGTTAGGACTCTTGCACAAGTAAAAGATATAGATTAAATTATATTAGATATGATTTAAAAAGTAACAATGATATATTTTGATTTAATGCTATAAAATATGTGAAAAATTATTGAGTTGTCGCGTGGCAAGCGTCTGATTCCACTTTATTTATATTAGTAACTAAAATTTTACAACTTTTTAAAAAGTTTTAAAAAGAGATTAATCTTAAATTAGAAAATTGAAAATAATCTATAAACACTAAACAAAATTTTCAAATTTTTTTCACCAAAAAAATAAAAAATAAAGTATCTTTTTAAAAGTATCTTATTCCCACATAAATCCAAGACGGGCTCTTACAATGCAATGAATTGATGGATTGTTTCTCGATGTTGAAAGTAAAAGATGTTGGGCTACCAAAGGAGTCATATTGGGCTAGGATCTTACCCAAAGAGTCCATGACTAGACCCGAATTCTATTTCAGGCCTCCATTATGTCTAGTGTCTACATATAAGTAATACTCCCTCCGCCCAATTTGTGAATCCTATATTCTATTTTGGGATGTTCCAAAATTAGTGTCTACTTTCCTAATTTGGTGTACAATTTTTACTTATTTTCCAAAACTACCCTTCATTCAAATCTACACCAAGAACAAACTAAAAAAGTAGTTGTAATGATTATGGGCAATTATGGAAAGTAGGTGTAGATTCTTCTAGTCACCTTCATAAGTTGAGTTCCCAAATATGGACTCACTAAATGGGACGGAGAGAGTAGTCTGGTTTCTTTTTCAAACCCAAATTACACACATTTGCATTTTTTTGGACTCACAAAACAAAAATGGGCTGCCTCAACTGACCCTAAAACTAGTTCAGTTAGCCGAGTTGGCCAGGACCCTTATTCTCCAATGGAGAGGTTGTGGGTTCGAGCCTCCTCCCAAGGAGGTGATCAAGGTAGACAATTTCTTTAAAGTGGGATCTGACCCCTCCTTGTGTGTGTGTGTTACTAACATCTAGACTACTAACCCCGTCCATGTCACATAATCGGTTAGAGTTCTGAGACACTACCCATTAAAAAAAAAAAAAAAAACTGACCCTAAGATTTGAATGTATCTGAAAGGTCCACAAATAAGTTACCACACGTGCCACAATAACTACCCCAAGGTCCCCAACATGGGCTACAATGAAATGCTCTCAATTGGTAATCTATATTATTATAATGAGAAAGGGAGGGTTAGAGTTCTGAGACACTACCCATTAAAAAAAAAAAATTGACTGTAAGATTTAAATGCATCTGAAAGGTCCACAAATAAGTTACCACACGTGCCACAATAACTACCCCAAGGTCCCTAACATGGGCTACAATGAAATGCTCTCAATTGGTAATCTATATTATTATAATGGGAAAGGGAAGGGTACCAATATTATTTTTTAAGTTCTCTGTAATTACACTTAAACTATTACACTTTTAATTCTTAAAAAAATATTAGAAAGGTATTAAAATGTCCAATCAATTAAAAAAAAAGCTACTTCAACAAATTAGAAAAAATTGTCTAAAATAATTGGCCAAAAAAATGTATCTACAAAATAAACAAATTGACATACACAAAGAGTGTGTGGCCCTATTCTAATTGTCTCTAATAACTAATGCAAATTTATTTAAAATTTGATGACCTTAAGGAAGACAGTTTTAAAAATACTGTTTAATATAAAATTTTAGAAAAAAATAGAGGATTGTGACTTATATTTGACCCAAAGAAAAAATGAATTTGTCTGGTAGCTGACATTTTTACGTTGAGTAAAGCCACGGTTTTCGAATCTGTATGGCAGATTTGGTTCTACATACCTGGGATAATGGGATCACAGCAAATAATAGTAGGACCATTTTATATTTATTAGACGTTTTTTTTATGGTGTTAGTGTCACGTGTGAAGAAACAAATTTGAATTATAAACTTAAAAATCATAATATACTTACTCTTGAATTTTCTATGATACATCTAATACGTCCCAAGTTATAAATTTGGCATCATTACATGTTTCTATCTTTGAAAACCATAATTTTTTAAACCGTACAACGTTTTAGTACAAAATTATAATTATTCAGTACTCCATTCGTTCTAAATTAAGAATTATTTTCTATTTTAGGATGATTATTGCTACATGTACTTCCTAAATTATAATACTAGGCATACACATTTTTGGACATACTTTTTGACACATTATGTTTTAAATATATGTAATTTGTACTAATAAAAATTTTCACATTTTTCTGTGTACCACTTACACAATACATGGTACATGCATTTAAAGTTGTGTATCAAAAAGTGTGTAAAAATTGTGTGAGCGTAGTAGTGCTCCTTCCGAAATTCGCATCTCAAAAGTGGTTCCAAACAAATACGAGAGTGGATCCGTTAGATATTTATTGTAGAAATGTTGAAATGTACGTACTATTACAGAATGTGGTCCCATTATTACGTGTTAAGAACAACATTTATGATACAAACTTTGAAAAACATATCATTACTTTAAGATGTCCTATTTTAACAGGGGACTGTAACGGTGAGGTTATGTGATCTTTCTAAAATAGAAACTAGAGTTGATTTTTCCTCAAGACTACACAATCAGAATCATCTAGTTTTTTTTAAGGGTAAATTATACTTTAATCCATCAAATGATACACATGTTTTCAATTGAGTCCATAAACTATAGATATATATTTTTTAATTGGGTCCTTGAACTTAAAAAATTCATTTAGTAAGACCCAAATTCTGACATTGTTAGCTTAAATTATTAGAAATTATCATGTACGTTGCACGTATTGCTTGCCTATCACATGTTAGCTAGGTTAAGATAGGCACGGAAGATTGTGAATGGCTAAAAAGTTATGCGATTTTGGGTATGATTGAATGCGATTTTGGATCTAGTCGAATGTGTTTTCGAATTTGATTGAACACAATTTCAGATTTGATTGAATGCAATTTTTTGCACTATTCACAATCTCCTGTGTTTGTCTTAATCTAACATGTGACAGGTAAACATTACGCTTAATGTACGTTATAATTTCTAATAATTTAAGCTAACAATGTCAGAATTTGAGTCTGATTGAATGAATTTTTGAAGTTCAAGGACCCAATTGAAAAGAAAAAAGGTTTATGGACCCAATTGAAAAACATGTGTATAGTTTAATGGACTAAAGTGTAATTTTCCCTTCTTTTTAATGGTACAATATTTTAGCTCTAAGTTGCAACAATTTAACGCCAAATCAGTAAAATGTATTATAGGATTTTTCTTCGCAAAATGATCAAATTATGATGGATGTCACAGAGTACCATGAGATATTTTGGCCGCTCTCATTGAGTGCATAGTATCACTTAAGCACGTCACATTTATACACAGAGTACTAAAAAAAATTCTCACCTCGAAATTTTTTTGGTCCCTTCGTCCCCTACAGCAAATTAAAATGGATCTTTGCATGGAACCTCAGACCCATACATATTGGGTTCCACTGTTTATGGGTCTAGGTATAGGTCCCATTCCACCAATAATGATAGATGCATAACAAAATGCATAATAAATTGTACAAATATAGATTACAATGTTGGATTTTGTGCTGAAAAACTTGTACATATAAAAAGGTGTGGGCAGGCTTTTCAGCACAAGTCCAACACTGTACTGCATGTTTGTGCAATTCGTTGTGTGTGTACAGACTTTTTAGCACAAAGTCCAATACTATACTGCATGTTTGTACAATTCATTGTGTGCCTATCATTACTCCCCACCCAAAACCCAACTTCTATCGACCCTTTTCAGCTATTTTTGCGAACAATTCTCGGTGATCTATCACATACGTACTCCATCACAATCCACAGAAAGAGGATGGTGCCAATTTTAGTAGAGTTCCACCCTAACAAAGGTGTAATTCTTGATAAGGTAAAATGATTTGACATGACCAACCCTTTACCAACCTCGTCTCTTGTAGCATCTTTGTATGCACCTTCTACGAAGGCCAACGCCCCCCCCCCCCCCCCCCCCCCCCCCTAAGGGTCTCAACTATTATCGGCCAAAAGACTTCGAGAGTCACCTCAAATTAATTTTGTCCAATCCATTAAGCTTTAGGAATTACAATTAGCCTTTACTTAAATCAATCTTTTTTTTTTTTTTTTTCTCGTGACCATGTCGTACAGGTCTGACACTATATGTATGTCCATCAGTAATGTTACAAGTACAGAAAAATGCACAGAATTTGTGCACAGAATTTATCCAGACCACTCATTTCGGTGGCCCCCATACCAAAATGTGTGGGGGCCATCGAAATGAGTGGTCCGGATCAATTCTGTGCACAAATTATGTGCAAATATTCTGTGCACAAATCATTTCTGGTATGTCCATTGAGTCTTAATTGTCCTCCGAATTATAAATCTCTAGATCTGCCACTATCTCTTTCGGGAGAAGTTTTTTGGCTACTCTCATTGGCCATTGACTACAGGGTATCACATTGATGTCACGTCTATATCTCGTAGTATCCAAATATTTCTCCTTTTGAGAAGTTTTTTAATACCTTAAAGGTACCACGTGGTATATCTACGTAATACCTTATAACTCATGAGAATGAATCTTTGAACGAGACCCATACCCCCAACATACAAGGGTCCCACTATTTTGGACCTACCAAAAGCAATTTCCTTTAACCAGAGGGTATCTAGTGATATCTCATACTATTAAAAAATTTCTCATCTCGAACTGACATATTTCAACAATTTTTGCAAGGGATAAATGCAGTTCAGTCTACTAAATATTTGCACGTTGTAAAGTTACACCAAAATATTGTGAATATGCCCCTAACATTTTGCTCCCAACATTGCAATGAGTACTCCCGACTTTATGCAGAGTTTCTTCCCAACGTAAAAACGTTATAAATAATTGCTCCTGATATTGTAAAGAGTTGCTCTCCAACGCTACAAAGAGTTGCTCCTAACGTTGTGTAAAACTTGATATTGTGAAGAGTTGCTCTCCAACGCTACAAAGACTTGCTCCTAACGTTGTGTAAAACTTGATGATTTTTAACTATAACAAAAAAATTGGGACTTTTTTTTTAAAAAAATATTTTACTCAAAAAAGAGAGTGAAATGTAATTATCCTTTTTGAAAACAATGCCAGGTAAGGCCATCTCCAATGCTAAATGCTATATCTTTCATGCCAATGCTATTTTTTAGTATTGCTACAGTGTCAATTGCTATAATTTGACATTTCTGCTCCAATGCTAAATGCTGTATTTGACATTTCTACAGCTAAAAACCAGCCAAATCATTTTTTTCAAACCCAAAATATGACTGTTGGGGGATAGCAGCTTGTTTGGCAGCTTCTATTTGGCCTACTATATTTGAGAGCTTGTTTGACAATGCTATATTTTGGCAGCTCATTTGACATTGCATTGGTGCTCAATTATGCCAAAAGCCTGCCAAATATGGGATAGCAGCTGCTATGACAGCTGCATTAGAGATTACCTAAGTCAATCACATACTCCACATCATAGAAACAGCATAGTTCCAATTTTAGGAGAGTTCCATTTAAAGTTGTAAATCTTGTAAGTGAAAAAAGATTGTCATGACCAAACCTTAGTATCTTCCTATGCAACTTCTAGGAAGGACAACCCTTCTTCCAACCCCCCTGCAATATATGGCCTCCAATATTCTCAACCAAAATGCCTTCGATTGTCACTTCCTTCGACATTTTCCACCGAAACTTCTTTCTTATGGCCCCGTTTGGTTATAAGCAGATTTAGAGATAAAAAAAGGGTAATACTTGGGACACAACCTTCATACAACTTTCATACAACCTCCCCAAAAGATGTGTCTATCTCTTTCCTGTGTCATTGTGGGGTCCAGTGACATCACAGGAGAGAGATAGACACATCTTTTGGGGAGGTTGTATGAAAGTTGTATGAAGGTTGTGTCCCAAATATTACTCATAAAAAAAATAATAATAATAATAGGACGCAAAAGTATTACTCTAATGTTTTTCATTGTGTTTTACTCTTATACATAAATAATAGTAAAAAATCAAAAAAAAAAAATTTCAAAATACAGAACCTCAAGAAAAGATGGATGAACATGATTCATAGAGGTCAATTTTTTAAGATTTATCTTCACACTCTTTCATTTTCCCTCTGCTAATTTCTTTGTGTCAAATCTATATTTTGTTATTGTTACAGTGCCACATATGTTATATTTTAACACATCTACTCTAATGATATATGCCAAAAGAAGAATGCTATTTCTTTGTTTGTAATCAGGAATTTTATAGCATTGCCAAGGTTGATCCTAATACTTTTGGAACCTTAGATGAACTTTTAAAATGGGGCTCTCCTAAACACGGAATTCTTGTAACCAACCTGCGGGTGTACCGAAAACCAAATTTTTTTTAGTTCTATCTTTATTTTTTTTTCGAGCATTAATTTTTTTGTTAGAAATATTATAGTTTTGCTCTGTGGGGTTCTCTAGCTATTTTGAGAGTTGATTGTAATCTATCCTTATAGTGCATCGTGAATTTTAATCTTCTTGCTTTGTAATTCCACCCTTCATGCAAATCACCACTTTTTTTTCTTTTCGATAAGAGCTGATTGATAATTTTAATTTGTCAGACTTTGGCTCTTGGTAATACAATTCGGGTTGAGATAACCTACGAAATGAAAAGAAAATATATTGGGCTAAGTAATTGAGGTGAATTGGATAACAATTAGGCCAATCTATTATATATATATTTTTGTTAAATTATTTTCTACAATTGAGGAGCATTGACGCAACGGTAAGGTTGTTCCATTGTGATCTGGAGGTCACGGGTTCAAATCTGGAAACAGCTTCTCTGCTTACAGGGGTAAGGCTGCGTACATCTCACCCCGCAATGGCGGGAGCCTCGTGCACTGAACTGTCCTTTTTTATGGATTACAACTAGACTAACATATACATATGAAAATTTTAGATTAATATTTTGTAGGGCTTAAAATGTCAACAACAGATCGATTTTTGGGACCTAGGCTACAGTCTCCCTCGTCTATACTTAGGGTCGACCTGGCCATTGTTATAATTTGACATGCGTTTTAGCATACTATTAGAGTTATGTTTTTGAGGAGTCTATCTATAATTTGACTATAATATGAGCTTTAGCAAATGCCCGCTGGCGGACGCAGGTACAAGTCACGGGTGGCACAGACCCTTCCTGAACTTTTGAAAAGTACAGAATTATATATAATATTTTACAAATTTTAGAAATAGGCCCTCTTAAAATTCACATAGGCCCCCGCTAGACTTTTAAAAATTTTGGATTTACCTACAATATTTTATAGATTTTAGATACAGACCCCCCAAACTTTTGAAAATTTTAGATTTATATGTAATATATTACAAGTTTTAGAAATAGGCCCCTAAAATGACATGATTTACCCCAAACTAGGGGTGTTAAACCAATTTTACAATTTTACACATAATTGTGTATAAGAAGACACAAAACAAATTCGCATCAGGGGCGCTGTCCCCGAACCCCCGTACCCCCGTATAATTTAGGCCACCTGACCAAAAATCCTGGTCCATCCCTGCAAATGCCTATAGAAGATGCTCTTTTACTCGAAGTTTCTACATTAAAGGAAAGACACAAAAACTTTTCTCACTGTCTTTTATTTTCTCTCATCAAATTCAGGAACTAAGCAGAGTCTTAATCAATATCTCTCTTTTTTTTTTTTAATGCCATTAATCAATCTCTTTCAATCTTCCTATTTCAGCCCCACCATTCATCTCTCTCTCTCTCTCTCTCTCTCAGTGTCACCATCTAAATCCTCCTATTTAAGCCCCTCCATTCATTCCCTCTGATCACTCTAAGTATCACCATCCAAAAAACTTCCCTGCATTGGTGTGATTTGAGATTTCTAGGCAATGGGATCCAAAAGTGGGATAGAGTTTGAAGATTTCTTTCCTTCCATGTTTGAGAAATTGGGAGAGGATGGGTTTATGGATGAGCTTTGTAAAGGGTTCAGCTTGTTGATGGACATGGACAAGGGAGTAATCACTTTCGAGAGCTTGAAGAAGAACTCAGCTGTGTTGGGGTTGCAGAACATGAGTGATGATGAGTTAATGTGTATGTTAAGAGAAGGTGATGTGGATGGAGATGGAAGTTTGAACAAAATGGAGTTTTGTGTTCTCATGCTTAGGTTGAGTCCTGATTTGATGACAAGATCAAGAAAGTGGTTTGAAGAAGTTGTAATGAACAAATTGTAGGCCAAAAAATATTCTTTTTGGGCAGTTTTTTGTTTTAGTATTGTGCGCACGTGTTTGTCACCTGCTATTTTGAGTTTATTTGGGATCTCTGTTGGAATAAACAGACTTATTTTATAACTGATTTTTTTTGTGGGTATGTGTAAAAAAGTTGTTGGATGTTTGTTATTGCGTTGATCAAATTTAGAGAATTTTTAGCTTTTTTTAAAAGAGTACCGTTTTGCTCTTCCCAAAATTGTTCACCCAACTTTTCTATTGACTATTGCAATGGGATTCATGACTTTTTATAATTAATTAATTCTTATTTAAACCGGGATCTCACTGCATTAATCAATGAGAGAGTTGGATGAACAATGAGTGAGAAATTTTGGGATGAATAAAAAATAATTTTTTTAAAAAAAGAAAAAAAATCTATTATATGACTTAATGATTTTTGTTGTGTCATACATACTAGTAGTAGTAGCTGTGGCTACCAAAATGGTGTAATTTATGTTGCAAAATTATAACTAGGTACCAAAGTGTTATAACTCTGAAAATCACTTTAAAATTATCACACCTTGGGGATTAATTAAATGTTTTTGGAA
The DNA here is from genome assembly GCA_033977485.1 of Hydrangea macrophylla. Taxonomy (NCBI): domain Eukaryota; kingdom Viridiplantae; phylum Streptophyta; class Magnoliopsida; order Cornales; family Hydrangeaceae; genus Hydrangea; species Hydrangea macrophylla. Next base: position 64,770,613 of record CM066998.1, read on the forward strand.
CATCAATTACTTTATTTTGGCACGAATTTGAATGCATCATATAACCAAGACTACGTGGATGTATCATAGAAGTTCTTTCTCAAAAAGCTTTCAATTTGCTGGTTTTAAATTGACTCACTTTTTCAGTCTTACAAAAAAAAAAAAAAAAAAAAAAAAAAAAATTCTATTTTGATGTTGATGGTAAGATAAGGTGATTTCGATGGTGATGTACGGTTGAACAAAATGGGGTTTTGCCTTCTCATGCTTAGGTTGAGTCCAGATTTGATGACTAGATCAAGACGTTGTAATGAATAATTAATTCTGGGCTATGCATTCTGTGGAAGCATTTGGGTGTGTTATATTTAGAGTCTATTTGGGATCTTTGTGAGAATAAAAGTTTTTTTTTTTTTTTAATTAAAAGTGGTTTAATTTTTTATTTAGGGTAATACTTGGGACACATCCATTCACACAATTTTTGGGACACAACCCAAAGGATGTGTCTATCTCTTTTCTGTGTCACTGTCAAAAATTGTGTGAATGAGTGTGTCCCAAACTTTACCCTTTATTTTTGTGTAGATGTGTTTGAAAATTGGTTTGGTGTTTGGCACTACTGTAGGAATTAGAGTTTTTTTAGTTTTTCAAACAATCCTCCAATTTGTTGCTAAAGGCCACTTTTTAGATTTTGATTTTTTTTATTTTACATTTTGACCAAATTAAAGAAAAATTAATTTCCTTTTTCAGCTTTTTAAAGAAACATGTTTTTTGATACAGATATAAAAAATAATAAAAAAAAAAGTTGATAAAGGGATTCACTTTTCAATTATCTCATATAATTGGTTACCAAGCGACCACTTAGAGGTTGTTTGGGATTTATGTGAAAATACGAGAATTATTGTTGTGGTAAGTATAGATTTTTCAACTTTTTTAAAAAATCTTCAATCCTCCAAATTGCTGCAAAAGACCACTTTTTAGATTTATATTTTTTTATTTTACATTTTGACCAAATAATTAAAAAATAATAATTTACTTGTCTATTAAGAGCTATATCCTTGTCTCCTCTTTGGTTGCCATCATGGCTCTTCTAGGTGATTCACGAGCTATATCTTTCTTAATAGGTGAATATTTAACTTTATCATTATTCTCCCTATTCCTAACATAGATGTGTCCTTCAGGAGAAGTTCATGAAAGTATTCACCCCCTAATGGAAACATCTATGTTAGGAATAGGGAGAATAATGAAAAAGTTAAATGTTCACCTATTAAGAAGGATATAGCTCCTGAATCACCTAGAAGAGCCATGATGGCAACCAAAGAGGAGACAAGTAATTTGCAATAACAAATTAATTTTACAAATGTCTTCTTACAATCTCTAGGTAGACAAGGAAGCAGAATAGAGGAGAATGTAAGTTTAATAAAACATCAACTTGCGATGGATAAAGTTAAAACATCCACTCTCCCTTCAGCCTTACCTAAACCTAAACAGGTTAAAAATAAGGTATGGCAAAAACCTTTGGTAGTCCCCCCCAACAGTTCAGAGTTTTTAGACATTTTAAAATCTAAATGGAATACTATTGAAGAAACTCCAGTAGCTAAAGCTCAGGAATAGAAATCTGAAGAAAGTAAGAAAAACTTTGATCCTTCTTCATCAGAAGATAAAAATGAGGATAAAATGCAATGTAATGTTATATCTCATAAAGGAGAAGAAGAGGTATCCTCAGAAGGAGAAAGTCTGGATATTGTTACCTTAGAAAGTCAATTTATTAATTCTACGGTTAAGACCCATAATTATTACCCAAGACCTTCCCCTATTGATCTTCAATTTGAAGAAAGACCTATCATCAATCGAATGCAATATAATGGAAATTCTATTTATGAATAGAATATTGATGGTATGTCTGATCATCAAGTCATTCAAGTACTCCAACATATGGCTACGGCTGCTAGTGCCATAAGAGTTAGAGTTAATGATCCTAATCCAGAAGTTATAGTTGTGAATCTTCTTATTTTCGGATTTTTTGGACAACTTCATGGATGGTGGAATCAGTTTTTAGCACAAACTCAAAGAGATGAAATAATAAACGTTGTTAAAACAGAGGAAGATGGAAGTCCTATTTTAGGAAGAAATGGGGATCCCATCCTAGATGCGGTAGTTTCTCTTTTAATTGCTATAACCTTCCATTTCTTAGGAGACATTTCTCAGGTTTTAGAAAGAAGAAGAGATTTATTAATTAATCTCAAATGTCCCACTTTAGCCCATTTCAAATGGTATAAAGATGTTTTCTTATCCAGATTGATGTATAGAAGTGATGCTTATCAAGATTTCTGGAAAGAAATATTTTTTGCTGGACTGCCTGCTCTTTATGCTGAAAAAATTAGGATAAGAATAAGGCAGAAAAATAATAATATGATTCCTTATGATTCATATACTTATGGAGAGTTAATCAATGAGATAAATTCTAAAGGATTAGCTCTCTGTAATGATATAAAACTAAGGAAACAAATGAAGAAAGAAAGGAATTCTCGTGATAAAGAATTAGGAGACTTTTGTAAACAATTGGGCTATGATATGGGTACACTTGAAAGGAAACCTCCTAGAAGAACTTTTAAAAGAATGTCTCAAACAGGCAATACCAGGAATTCCAAACCTAAGGGAAAATCCCAACCAAGGCCTAAAGGAAAATCTAAGGTACAAGGAAAAGGAAAAATCCCTATATGTTTTAAATGTGGAAAACCAGGTAACTATAAAAGCCAATGTAAAGTAAAGCAGAAGATAAATGCTTTAGAAATTGATGATGATGATGATTTTAAAAATCAATTGATTTCCATAATGCTTTTAAGTGAAGAAGAAGAAAAAACATTGGAAGAAATTTATGGAAATTCAGAAGAAGAAGAATAAATAAATGAAATCATAGAAGAACAATCAGAACAAGAAGAAGAAGAAAATGCAGGATGTTCTGATCATTGTAAAGAAAAAATCGATTTCTATGAAAGTATTTTGCAAACAAATTGATTGAGCATAAATACTATATCTACTGAAGAAGGATTAATTTTGCAAATTATTAATAAAATCACTGATCCTGAAGAAAAGAAAAAGGTTATCATGCAATACATGAAATTCTTAGAAGGAGAAGACTCTCCCAGGAATCAAAAAGAAGTTTATCAAAAAGAAAGTAAAGTTTATAACTTCAAAGATGTGGTTAGCAGAGTTACTCTAAAAACTAATAAGTCAAAAGGTAACATTCCCTCTGCTAAAGATTTACAGGAAAAGATAAATGAATTAAAGAAATCTATTAGAGATTTAAAATGTAGAGTTGAGGCTCTTGAACAAGAAAATTTTATTCCTGAAGAAACTTTCCAAACCATGGATAAAGGAAAAAAGGATAATTGAAGAAGGAGATAATTATCCAGAAGGTTTTGTTGAAGCAACGGGAATATTTTCTGTGTAAAAAGTAATTCATCAAAAATGGTATACTCAAATCTCTGTTGTTATAGGAGAAGATTTTATATTAGATACCATTGCCCTGCTAGATTCTGGAGCAGACATGAACTGCATAAAGGAAGGGTTAGCTCCTTTTAAATATTTTGAAAAAACTACTCAGAATTTAAGTGCAGCAAATGGAAGTAAATTGGATATCAGATACAAGATTCCTAAGGCTTATGTTTGGATACTCCATGGATTGTGTTGATGAAGCTCCACTAACTTGAAATTGGCTTCTACGTGTTCTAGAACTCTCACCCTGTCCATGGGAACTCATGGTTGTTAATGCTTGAAGCTTGAAAACAAGAGGTTGAAGATGATGAATAGTGAAACCCTTGGCACTTGAATCTCCTAGAGTAGAGAGGAGTTAATGGAATCAACAATGTTTTTGGAGGTTTTGATCTAAGAAAACACTCAAAACATCAAGAAATTACAAGATTTTTGGACATCTTATAAGAAAGGAGTGATGCATTGGAGATAAGATGAATGAAGAACAAGATGAAAAATGGGTTTAAAACCCCATGGTTGCGGCTGGCGGCTTGCAAAGTGGTGTGGGGACCCGCCATTTACTGTTCTTCTCTTGCCATTTTCCCCATTTTGCTCTATATTCACGTTTTGACCCCCGGAACTCTTGTTTTGATCCCGGATTGGTCTGATTTTGATATATGAGCCTTAAAGAGTGCTTGAAACTTGTTGGAATTGGTCTTAAAGACCCTTTGAGAACTTGAATCTTGGTTGAAAACCATTCAGAGTTGAAGAAAAGTCCCCAGACACAAAGAATCAAGGGCACCGCAGCTTGAAATTGGCTAAGAGTTGATGGTTTGCGGTGAACTCCCGTAGATTTGGGTTGATTATGTATTGTCTCATGTAGGTCTACCATCACTCGAGAATTACATCCAAAATGGATTTGCAGAATATGAATCAAAAATGCATTCTCTTCAAAAGCCAAGAAACAAGATATTCAAGAAAGGGTCAGAATAAGCTCGATGTGTTGCAAGAATATTTAAGCTGGTCAAAGCACCGATATGACTCTCATATAGAATCAGCGGGACCTCCAGAATATGATCCTTTTACTCACATCTCAGAAATCTCAGGTATCTCCCCAAGTAGAGAATTTTCAGATATTATCAGAATCACCACCAGTAGAAAGGTGTACTACAGCAGATTCGTGAAATCAGAACCCATACAACTCTCAGAATCATAGAATCTCCCCAGCAAAGAACTTTCAGAATTCATGTTGCCCCCAAGAGAAAGGGTATCTATTAGAATTTGTGAATCATGTATCAGAATTGCCTCCAAAAGAAGGGTATATCTCAGCATCGTGTATCAGTGTTGCCTCAAGATAAAAGGGTATTTCTCAAAATTTGTATCTGTGGGTTGCCTCTAGATATAGGGTATCTATCAGAATCATGTGTATCTCAGAATCATGTATCAGGGTTGCCTCCAGAAAAATGGTTACTCTCAGAATTTATATATCAGAATCGCCTCCAGATATAGGGTATCTCTCAATATCGTGTATCAGAATTTGCCTACAGATATAGGGTTTTTGCTCAGCATTATTGCCTCCAGATATAGGGTATCTCTACAAAATTGTGTATTTCTCAGCATCGTGCATCAGGGTAGCCTCCAGATTAAGGGTGTCTCTCAGAATCGTGAATCAAGTATATTTCAACGTCATGTATCGGGGTCGCCTCCAGAAGTAGGGCATCTCTTAGAATTCATGTCTCTCTCAGAATTCATGCATCAGAACAGAAGATTTGTCCCCAACAGAAGGACCTATTTTTGAAGAACAGAAGATTTGTCTCCAGCAGAGAGACATGTTTTAGAGGATTTACCTCCAGACCTGTTATAGAAGATTTGTCCCCAGCAAAATGACCTGTATCAGAAGAATAGAAGATTTGTCTCCGACAGAGGGACCTATTTTAGAAGAGTTGTCCCCAGCATAAGGACTCTACATCAGCAACCGTCCAGGGGTTAGGATTCTACAACAGCATATCATCCCCGGCAGAAGGACTCTACATCAGCAGTCATCCCCAGTAAAAGGACTGTACTCTACATCAGCAACCGTCCAAGGGTTAGGACACTTCATCAAGTCATTCGGGTTTTATTTCAGAGATCATCCAAGCTTAAAGACACTGTTTATCAAAAGTTGTTGGATATGATTCAGAATTTATCCAAGATATTCTGCTACTTCAGCAGTCGTCTGAGATACAGATGACACCTACAAGCCTCAAACTAAGAAGAAAGACTTCGACAAGATTTCAAGAATCATCCAAGATACAGATATCATACTTTAGACATGTTCGAGTGTGAGAGTGAGACATTGCATCCCTTGTATTAGAGTTTGCATCTAGGGAACCCTTGAGGATGATTCTTCTAGCACTTGTACATTCACGTTTTTATACTGCATCAGCATCCTAGGATATGAGCATTTCATCCGTGTTGTTGTTAGTGTGTTCTCTAACTTCTTGCGTGCTTGGACTACGCCCTGGTCTGATTCCTAGAAAGGATACATAAACAACTCTAGCGGAGCACGACCAGCAGTAGCTTCGATTCAACAACCTCTACCCAGTATTGCATTACATTCTTGCTTTCGTGATTTCTTGATTTTTACGGATTTTTGTTTTTCCTAAAACCTCTCAGTATGGTTATTGGGTGCCTTCTAGCTTTGGAACTCACTTGCAGTTCATGTTGTTCACAACAAGCTCTGCCAAAGAGGGGTAAATTGTAGATACCCAATTTTTACCACACTGATAGGATTTAGGGTGGACAACATCTTGGAGGATTCAATGATGAAAAGTACCCCGTAGAAGTACTGGATTCCACACAATCAAAAGGTCGAACTTCGAAAAGTGACTTCAAGCTCCGAAAAGCCCTTTTTCATGCATAAATCCAGATTTTGTCAAAATCGTCTCTCAGAATTCATATTCACTTAGGGTCATATGAACATGAAGTGCTCTAAATGTAGTATTCTAGGTATCCAGAGATTCAATTTTAAAGAAAAGTTCGAAATCGACCCAATTGAAAAGCAATTTTGGAAAAGACGTTGTTTGATTTCAAAAACACGACGAAAGTTTTGGAGGACTTCCAGACTTCAATTGGACTTCAATTTTCATTTCAAAACCTCCTGGAATATTTTTATATTGAAATTCAACTCGACAGCTTTCCAGCGGTACATAAACGGACGATTTTGGACACCAAAAAGCATTTTTATGAAAATATGGAAAAGGAATGAACCTAATACTTTGAACAGAGCTTAAGGGCAACCAAAAGAGGAGGAAAAGTAGGTGGTAGGTCCCACATAGGGGGTGGTGGGTCCCACCTAAGTTGCTACCTATATAGTGCCCCCTCCATCGAGTTTTTGAGTTCCAGACCCTTCTAGAAGCCTCCCACTGCGAGAAAATTGCCTGAAAACTGCGTTTAGGCACCGAAATGGCCATTTTAACCCTTTTCTGCTCTCTGAAAATCCTGTTTTAACCCTGTAACTTAAGAGTTAAGTTTTCAAAATTCTATAGATAGATCCATATGAGATCATCTTTGACACACGAGTATATACAAGCATACACAAGAGAGTACACAAGTGAATATACTTGAAGATACAATCATATATACTTTGAATTGTGAGAGAATTCTAGAAAGAGAATAGTGAATTATGAATTGATATCTTCTAAAATAAACTTTAAGATAATTAGATAAGATAATTCAAGAGTGTTTTTGACATCAATTACTTCCATTAAACTTCCATGGATGAGTGTTTGAAGAGCTTGAAGAACACTTGAAGAAGAAGACATTCAAATCAACTTTGATTGCATAATTGAGAATCCTCTAAGAGGTAAACATCTAATTCATCTCTAATTCCTACTTTTATATATAGATATATAAGACTTGAATCTAGTTTAGCTTTGTTTTATTTGTTAGAACACTCATCTTCTTCCTCTTTCATTCTTCACACACTCATATAGCTAGATCTAAGTCTTCAATAATTTTCATTGATAATTCATTATTAGAGATTGATTTTTACTATTGATTTTCAATTTTGATTTCCTCTTTCTACTTTAGTTTATTTCCATGTATACATGATTATAAATGTATCTATTTTGAATTCCATGATGGTTTGGAAGTATGATCTATGAGAAGGATGATTCCTATGTTCATACCTATCTCTTGATTATTCCTATTACCTAGAATTCCTATCTCGTCTACATGTGGCTTAGTGTCCATGTATCGTGTACTATCTCTATCCTTTCTCTTAGAATTTTTCTAGGTTTATAACTTTATTTTCAATGACACAATTCCTTTAGGATAGTCTCCGTTTATATGATTAGAGACATGTTATCTAGGATTATTGCATGATTGCATTGCATGATTCCTTTCTTTTGCCTTTTGCGACTCCGCTTGAGTCAACCTAATGTAAGTTCTCTTGTTCCCTTTAGCATATCATGACATGTATTCTTTATTTGCATCAGTCCCGGGTAGGACTAGCCACTGTGAGTATACCTCTATCTTGTATTGCATATGCATCCGACTTCTACTTGATTTAATCTCTTGACATGATTTTCCTTAGATGTTCCATTTTTGACATGTATATATTATCTAGTATGTTTGAGGAAACAACACCAATTATGAATTAAAAACAAGGATATTTGAATCAAGGCCTACCATTCGGTAGGGCAAGGAGGGGGTGCTTTAGTCCTACTTGGGCTCCTTCCCCTCTCGTACCAAGACCCCCGAACCTAGTTTCTGGTAATGAAGGGCGAGTAACCTTGTTCAATTTTGGACAAGTCAAACTTGGGTTTCCTAATTCCCGAAAAAAATTAGGTGCCGACTCTTTGTCTTTAGGATCACGTGAGGAAGTCCTAGTTTTCCTTGAAGTGTGCTCCTTGGGATCCGTCCCGGGACACTATCGAGGGAAACCGCTAGGACCCCCCTCATCTGTATTTTTGTGGTCCACAAGGCCGAGAAGGAGATTATGACCAAACTAAAGGAAAACCTAGAGGAGGAAAAGAAGGCATCAACTTTGGCCTATTTCAAAGAATTCAGATGAGCTGGTAGCGATGGGGTCCATACTGGTGAATTAGGGGTATGACAAGGATTAGAAAGAATGCAAAAAAGAAATTTCAGCAAAGCTGAGAATCAAATTTCTTGAGGTTGACTTCGGCCAAGTCAATCCTGAAGAGGAGGAGACTGAGGTCCCACTCTCTTCTACGAATCCTAAAGTTGACCTTTCAGTCAAGCCCCACTCACGAAGAACCTCCTATCGATGGCAAAGCTGCTGATATGGCTACAGATTCCGCAGTGGCCCCTTCTAGGTAGTAGTTTTTTTAGCTGTACTGAACCTCCTTTAGCATAATGTTAAGAATATTATTCTACTTTTTGTACATTAAATCTATTTCTTGTGTGTTGCTATGGTTTGAAATATTGATACCTAACCCGAACTAGATTTTGAGATCGAAGTAGAGGTATCAGGATCTATTCTGATTTGAACACTTAGAAAAATTTCTTGTTAAGACGTGAGGTCCTGACCTGATCTAAACACTTAGAAAATTTTTCATTAGGGAGTTTTCTAGATTTGAGATCTGGTTGATGGCGTTCCAGCTTGGCCTGACTTGAGCACTCAGAAAAATTCTTCATTCTAGAGCTTTCTAGATTTGAGATTTGGTTGAGGGTGTTCCAGACTGACCTGAACTGAACACTTCAAAAAAAAATTCTGGATTCAAGATTGTTTTGAAGATATGAAGGCCTGTCCTGATTGCCAGATTTAGTGTCACGTATAGACACGTGCCTATAATATTGATATTGATGCAAGCTATTAATTAGCATTAAATTTGCATATCTTTTTAGAATTTTAACCACTGTATCGAGTGAATCCAATCTTAACAGTCCAAATCGTCATTTCACTATTCAAACGGTACACGATACCTCCTACTGTAATTTGGTGATCTTCATTTGGATGGATTGGGAGACGTGTCGTAGCAAACATCCAATCTGATAAAAAAAACCCTTAGTTACCCCTCATACAGTCACCAAAACCAAACTTGCTCAGAATCGAATCAAATTCATCTGATTACACTATTTTTTCACGGCTTCCCAGGTTAATTTTCATTCCGAGGATGGTATGGTGACCTTTAGGAGGGAATGAGAGATTCCAGGTAATGTTGAAATTTGTCCTTTCAACGAGGGAGATCTGATATACTTTCCATCCATTGTAATCAGCAGCTATATGCTGATGGTGGTTGGACTATGCTTCACTCTACGTGTAATTTGAAACTACCTTTTGGGCAGATTGCACTTACCTTTGGGGATTTGCCGACCAAATTTGGTATGTCTCCTCTTAGGCTTTGATGTTGTATGTCGGCATCTGGGAATTCTTCTCAGTTCTAGTGAGATTGCTCACTATTACAGCTTTCAAATCAACCAAATGGAACCGTACCTTAGAATTGGACCAGAAGCGAAGCATCTCGTTACTGGGTTAGAGGTTTTCCACGACAAAAATTGGCATAAGTTACCAAAAATCATGGTCTCTGGACACTAGATAGACTATGAGTCTCATTACCACACTAAGACATCTGGTCTAGAGGTTGTGAGACATGCCTATGCTACAATGAAGGAACTCAGTGCTGATGAGGACGCAATCAACCAGGCTGTTGAGGCTCGTTTTGAGTTTGCTGACCTGATGAACTCTTATGGTGATCTGGGGGCCCTTTTGGGGATATTCCTCCTACGAATGAAGATTCTGGGGCTGAGATGGATGAAATTTTGGCTTCGAACCCTGCTGGGGTGCTTCTGGATCTTGTCATTTCACTAGGTCCATGGCTTCCTATTCCTGATTTTGGGCCAGGCCCTCTAGAACTAAAGGGGTTGTTTATTTGTTTGACAGCTTTGACTCTTCTAACAACACGGGTTCATCTACACGGTCTGGTAGAGTGAAAAAAGAAGGCCTGATAGAAGAGGGTCCTTTAACCTTTGAGGTTGGGTAGAGTTCTCAGGCAAGGGTCTCACAGGAGGATCTTCAAGAATGCGTATAAGCATTAGAGAGGGAAGGTGCCATTCAGAAGATGGAAACTTCTAGGCAGAAGATTGACTTCTATGGTCATCTGTCTTTATTCAGTAACCTGGAAGGTTTGGTTAAAGAATTGGTAGGGAAGGTGAAGACTTTAGAGGATGAGGTTAAATTCCTCATAAAAGGCTCATAAAAGCATTAGAGAGGGAAGGTGCCATACAATGATGCAATGAATTGCTCATAAAAGGCTCCAATCGAATATTTTCATAAACCAGTCGACTGCTTTCATTGCAGCAGCACAATCTGCAAAATTTTCCAAGTTTAAAGTTTTCTGAAATTATCCGGGGACCAAACATACACTCCAAACTCATTCAAAAGTGGTCCTAACTTGATTATAACATTACCAAAACATAATTACAAAAGATTACTAACTATTAGAACATCAAGAATTCATTCTAAGTTTCCAAGTTAAGCAAAAATTAAAAGTCATAAAATCTCTATTACAACAACTCCATTTCAAATCTATGGGGTGAACATACTCCTTCACCTTCCAATTGAATTCCTAACACCCCGAGATCACTTTCCCGATTCGTCGTTGGCATTAACACCTGAAATGGTTATTTGAATAACCACACATACTTGATTTGCTCAAGTTAACGCTTACTGAATAAAGCAACAATGCACATGAATGATAAACGTAAACGCATTCACACCCTCTACATTTCATACTAGTCTCCGGAGTCTCACGTGTACATTTTATACTCCTAGTCCGCGACTCCTCGCCAATAGGTCTACGTGACTAGGTAAGACCTACATTAATTTTCTTTAAATGTGCGACCTTGTGCCTATAACGCCTCCACAAAATGGCTTGGTACCACATTCTCCTTTGACCCAAATAGCAACTAAACATGCTCAAATACATTTCACCGTGCCATTCGGCCTACTTATCAATATAGTTGCCCAATATGAACTAAACAATATACATCTATGAACTAACACATGCTTTTCATACAAAACATTAATACATGTCAAGAAATCATTCCAAAACACAGTTGAATCACTCACCTGCGATTAACGCTCTTAAAATTCTTTCCAAAGAAACCCCGAGCACAAAGATTGTGCAGAAGTCCGTTTAGTACAATCCCTATCGATCAAAAGTCTGAAACTTTTTAGGAAAATTCTAGAAAACAAGTGTTCGAAAAACTTATCCAATAAAGACGCAACGGACATCAAAATGATGGCCTTACCTCGAGGACTTCAAATATGAATTTTAAAAGAAAACAAACGGGCAGAAGTCCGTCGATTGTCCCCGTGAAGCTCGAAGAACCAAAATCTCTCTTGTTGCCTCTCTAGCTTTTAGGTTTATAAAACTTTATAAAAATATCTAAGTCACCTCTATTTATATATAGGCACAACTCTTGGAAACTGTGTTTACCTCTCCGCGAGATCTCAAAACTCCTATTTATTCTCTGAAACTTCTTACACATCTAATTCATTGCTTCAAGAGTGAAAACTATAAATCATAAAAGTTTTCGCCTAAGTTCCGTTTGGTTGCTAAAACGCAGCCCCACGTGATTTTACAAAATTACTAATTTACCTACCAATCATGTAGCGTGTTAATTCTCCCTCACAAGGATACTAAATTTAACAACATAAATAAATTCTAAAATAGATAATAATACAGATAGTGAAATACACAGGTAAACATTTATTTCCAGATAAACATTTAGGGTATTCCACAATGACCATCTCAAAGGGTTCTCTTACACAGACACCCAAATCAACTCGTGAGTCACAACTCACTCACACATGTGCTACAAATGCACATTACATCACATTATCATGCATGTCAACGTAATGAAATGCAACAACATGCATACAGGTGTTATGCCTTAGGAATAAGGATAACTAGGAATCGTGTATTATTTTTTGGTATCCTGCATCTGCTCATAATAAATAACTTTTACATTGTTATTATTTTTCCTGATTTTGGATGTCGTGAACACTTAGTAAAAATTCCAACAAGGAATTTTTCACGTTTTGAGTTTGGTCAAATAATGCTTCTATTTTACCTAATTTGCTGGTAATAAAATTTCCTAAGATTTGAGATTGGTGAGGTGACAAATGTTTGTAAAAACAATTTGAAGATCGGATTGTATTATTAACTCGATGAGGCTAATACTATATCTTGAAAAGCAATTTGAAAAGCTGAAACAGAAGGCTAAATATAGTACTTCCTTAAATGCTCAGCGTGCTAAGGCCTTGGCACTGGTTTATCTTCCATGTTATGTAACCAGCATATCCTTGGCCTGTTAATTCTGACCACTTCGTATAGTCGTTCCCAATTTGGAGCCAACTTGCCATCAGTAGGGTCTTTGGTGTTTGGAAAAACCCTTTTTAGAACCAAATCCTAAGTTAGAAAGTTCGAGGCTTTACATATTTGTCAAAATACTTTGGGATCCTCTGCTGATATGCAGCAAGACGAAGTATGGCTTGTTCTCTAAATTTTTCTAAGAGATCTAAATTTTATAACAAGCCCTCATTATTGTGCATGTGTCTTAATAGCATGCTGGAGTTTATAATCTTCCATAGCGGACAGGGTTCTAGAAGTTAGCATGCCGATCCCCACTGGTAGGACTGTCTCTATTCCATAAGCCAGAGTGATTGGTGATTCTGTTGTGGCCATTCTTTTAGTGGATCTGTATGACCCTAAGTTCTCAGGCAATTCGTCTAACCAACGACCCTTAGCTCCCTCTAGCTTTTTCTTCATAGCATCAAGGATTGACCTGTTTGTCACTTTGGCTTAGCCATTGCATTACGGATGGCCTGGTAAGGAGAAGTGATACTTGATGTCCAAACCATTGTAGAATTGTTGGAAGACTACTCCTTCAAAATACGTTCCATTATCAATGATCAGGATATGGGGAATTCCATGCATATAACATTCTTCCATACAAAATTCTTCATGTCAATTTGGCCGATTTTGGCTAAGGCCTCTACTTCTGCCCACTTCATAAAGTAGTCCACTACTACAGTCACAAACTTCTTTCTTCCTCCAACCGTTAGAAGAGGACCCACAATATCCATTCCCCAATGTAAGAGCTCGGTGCGCCAAGGTTCTGGTTCTGGTTCTAATGTGATTCCCACAAGCTCCTTTATAGATCTCTCTGAGAATGTAATTTGCTTGATATGGGTCCTTCATCCAAGAGCAGGTAATGAGCTACTCTGATTCTCAGCTTCCTAGTCTGATGGCAAGCACCTAAGTAATGGCTGTGAGAAGGATCTTCTATACAATACTTCATCCAAGAGCAGGTAACGAGCTACTCTGATTCTCAGCTTCCTAATCTGTTGCTTGTCATCAGGCAGCTTACCACGCTTTATGTAATTATAGATCGGCTCTTGTCAGGACCCAACAAGGCCTTTTATATCATTCAGATGTGTTCTCTCTAGGTACTGAGTACTTGGGACCTCTAGGAACTAGATCTTGACTGGTGGATTCTCGGGTTATTCTCCGAAGGCCTCCAATTTAGCTAAATAGTCTGCTTTGACTCTTTCTTGGCCTGGGATTTTTCTAGGCTGAATTCTTGAAAATCTTGGGTCAACCTTTGAACGATTGAATGATAAACCTTCATACTTGTCTCATTTACTTTAAACTTGCCTTTTTCCTAGCTTATGACTAACTGAGAATCACTATAGGCTTTGAGGGCTGAGGTCCCACACAGTTTAGCTAGCTGTAGACCAATGACTAGGGCATCATACTCTGCTTCATTATTTGATGCTTTCAAAGCGAAGGTTACAAATCTTTCCAATAATCCTCTTTCTGTGGTCTAAGAACGATCCCAGCTCCACAGCCCCTCTTGTTTAATGCATCATCAGTGCATAACTTCCATACTCTAGATTCCTCCTACTGGTCTGCGACAAATACTTCTTTGTTAAGTTTAGCCATGAAGTCAGCCAAGTCCTGAGCCTTTATGGCTGTTATGTAAACAAACTGTATATCAAACTCCTCGAGCTCTATAGCACACTTTGCTAGTCTCCCTGAAGTTTTTGGCTTGTGGAATATATATCAAAGAGGGTGATTAGTAGGTATGACAATGACGTGTGCTTGGAAGTAAGGCCTAAGTTTTCTAGCTGACAAGATTAGAGAATAAGGTAGTTTCTCAAGACTCATATACCTTTTTGTTGCAGCTAAGAGCATTTTGCTAACGTAATAGACCGATTTTTGCATCCTTTGCACTTCTTAGATTAGGGAGGCATCTGTTTGAAGCCTTCGATATAAAGCGATTGAATGCTACCAACCTCCCATTCAAACACTGGATTTCCCTTTTAGTTTTAGGAGGCTACATTTCTACTAAGGATTTGATCTGATCGGGGTCTACTTCTATTCCATTCTAGGACACCAGGAAACCCAAAAACTTGCCCGTAGAAGCGCTAAATATGCATTTGGAAGGATTGAGCTTCAGTTGGAACCCCTAAAAAGTTTCGAAAGCCTTCCTTAAGTTGTTGATGTGGTCTTTCCCTTGCTTTCTCTTCACCAGTATATCATTAATCTAGGCTCCTGCATTCTTTAAGCTAAATGCCATGACCTTATAGCAGTAGAGACCTCTATTAGTGATGAAAGATGTCTTATCTTGATATGATTGGTGCATCTTGATATGGTTATACCCTGAATACGCATCCATGAAGGACAAGAGCTCGTTTATGGTAGTTGAATCCATCAATTGATCTATCTTTAGAGTGGGGAAGCTACCTTTTGGGCAAGCCTTGTTCAAATTAGTATAATCTATTCAGACCCTCCATTTGCCGCCCTTCTTTAGTACTACCACAGTATTGGCTAGATAAGTCAGGTAGTGGACTTTTTTGATATGCCCAGCCTCTAGAATATTGTTAACCTCTTTATTGATGATCTTATTTCTTTTAGGGGCAAAGGTTCTTCTCTTCTGCCTCACTGACAGGTGAGATGGGTCTATAGAGAGCTAGTGCATGATTACCTGAGTGTCTACACTAACCTGGTCATGCACCGACCAGGCGAATACTAATCCATGCTCTCCCAAAAATGAAATTAAGGACGATCTTTGACGAGCATCTAGGCGCGTTCTAATCTTAACAGCCCTACGGGGGTGCTTGCTAACAGATACCTCATCCACTTCCTCATTCGATTCCACAACCAATGACCTTTCAATGTCTAGGTCCATTTCCAAGCGCTCATTCGGTTAGGCCTGAAGTGCTTTCTTAATCGGATGAGGACTCATTGATTGCTATCTGAGGTAAGGATTTGAGTGTTCTACAATAGCACTCCCTTGCTTCTTTTTGGTTACCTCTAATAGTGGTGACAACTTTACGGATAATCATCTTTATGTACTGATGACGGGATGACGATATCATTCCTAGGTCATGAAGCCATTGCCTTCCCATTATGATGTTATAGGGAGAGAATGCATCCACGATGGGGAATTTGTCCAAAGTGGTGATAAGGTTGGATTCCTACTCAACTATAATAGGGAGGACGATATGTCCCTTTGGAATCTTGACTTCTCTGCTGAACCTTGTCAGGTTGGACTTAGTGGGCTCGGTCCTCCTCATGTCGAACTCCATCTTCCTTAACGTAAAGAGAAATATGACATTGACTAAGCTTCTGTTATCAGTCAGTATACTCCTTATGTCAAAATTATCTATGCTCAACATGACCATTAAGGCGTCCTCATGTTGTAGATGAACCCCAATAAGATCCTGATCCATGAAAATAATTTATGGTTTTACCCTTGGTCTCTTTTCAAAGTTGAAGATCCTCATAGGGGATATCTAGCTTCTCGTGCTAGCTTTTTTGGCACTTGATGTGAGTGCCCTGAGTTCTTGAAGCTTCCATAAAGGGCATGAATGACGTTAAGCTGGGCCTGCTGATCTTGAAGAGCTCGTTCTTGATTCCTACTTCATCTATTATCCATGTCCTCCTGCCTATCTTCACACATGCATGTTCTATCATCGCACGCCATAATGTACTATCAGTCTTCCACGCTTAATTAATTCTTCAATTTTGCACTTTAGGACCTTACATGGATAAAAAATCACAGTTCTTTGTCTTGTCCCTCTTATATGGGTCCCCTCTAAGGTGCTTTGGCCATTTGGAAGTCTTCCCTGCCCTTGGACTGATCCAAGATCTATGATAGAGAAGAGTTTAAGGGCGTGTAGAGATCATCCCTTTTAAAGTCTAGTTTCCGGGTTAATCTCTCAAGAGACCTTGGCCTCTTCTTATCAACCTTGTATTCCTTCTTCGACGGTTTTAGGTCGACCATGCTTCTTAGATCCTTTCTTGCTACATTTATGTCTTCTACTAGGATGTATTTATTGGCATAAGTTAGGAGCTCAGCATGGTTCTTCGGGGGGTTCTTAGTGATGGATGTTAGGAAGTAGCCAGGGTGGAGCCCTGCCTTCAACACTGAATTGGCAAAACCTTGATCCTAGCCATCTACGATATTAAGTTCTGCATTGAACCTCGTGCTATATTTCCTCAAGCCTTCACCCTTGGATTACCGCACGGTAAGAATATGATCGGGCCCTTTCTTGATCTTCTTACTAGTTAGGAACTGGTTGATAAATTTTATTCAAAGATTGACAAACGACGTCACCAACTGAGGTGGGAGTCTGCTGAACCAGGACAGTGTTGATCCAGTCATCATGTTGGAAAAGGCTTGACACATCAAGGCATTATTGTGGTTGTAAAGAGCCATAGCCTGTTTGTAATGGCCAAGGTTCTCTGTGGGGTCTGCCTTTCCATCATACATATTAAACTTCAGGAGGGTAAACCCCTTTGGAGGGGGCTCATCGGTGATTGGCTTAATAAATGGGGGTCCAACCTACCCTAATAGCTCCTAAAGCTCATGTTCAACCTTAAGCTCCAATGCCTCTGGCAAATTATCCTTCGGATGATCTTTTGGATCATCCTTTGGGTGATCTTTCGAGTCATCCTTTGGATGATCTCCGGATTTGTCAATCTGCTCGACTCCTTTGTTATATATGTCATTAGCACTTTTAACTGCTGAGCTGTGAATAGTCTTAAGAGGGTGGTCACCATCCCTGTGGTCCCTTTATGGATTAAGCTGGCTTCCTACAAGCTGGGACAGTGCTTACTGCTATTGGACCTGGATTTGTACAATATCTGCCAGGCTCCTGATTTGTTGCATTACTACTTCCATAGTAGTTTGTAGGCGAGGTGGTTGAGGCAACGGATCTGCACCAGTTGATGCTTCTGGTGTAGGAGGGTTTAGATTCCCTATAGGGGGATTTGGATTACCCTAATGAGAAGGATGGGATGAATAAGTTCTGGGGTAGAAACATCATACTGGATAAGAGATTATAAGGAAATGACAGAATTATTTATCGTTTCCCACAGATGGCGCCAAATGATGTTGTCTAATTCAAGCAAAGCTGAAGTAGATGCTGAGTTGGGTTATAACTAATGGTTTTGCTGAGCTATGACCTACACACAAGGAAAAAGAAAGACTCGAAAAGGGGTGGTTCTCCTATAGTCTCCTCCAATGGCAAAGTTAGTCAATTGGGAGAAAGAACTTGTAAGAGATTGAGAGGGAAAGTGATTATGTACCGTTTCTATAGGTTCTACTTGAGTATATATAGTACTGGTTCTCAGCTAATTGCGCCCATCTTGGCGCACTCCCCCACTTCAGAGGAGGTGGGTTGGACAAATATTTTACCCATTGGGATGAACCTTCTACCATCTGCGTGTGTCCCAACTTCTTTTGATAATAGGATGCGTGTTCTGAGTTATCAGGAAGATATAGGTTAAGTTGTTTTGGGCAAAACAGATAGTCTGATCTAGTATTCCCTGATCATTGACTTGGTCAAAAAGATCCACGTGCGTGGCTCCTGCCTAAACCCTATTGACACGTGTCGAGTTCCAGTAGAGCGACCAAATGATGGCATATCAACATATATCCTTGTTCAATCATCAATCTTGCTTGAGTATAAGTTCTAGATCTAGTTCAAAATTCAGCACTCAAAGGTCAACAAACATACACTTTTTGATTACATCTCTACAAGCTCAAGTAGAGATGATGTGAGATTCGGGGTGTAAATGGGAGCTTATGTAAGCTCAAGGAGATCATTAGGATTGCTATGAACCAGCTCAATGCTCAAGGAAAGGCTTGGAACATTAAGTTTCAAGATTCTAGAAGAGGGATTTTCGACTAGTGGACCGAGTCCCTTCGACCTGTTGATCGAGTCAACGACTATAAGAAGTTTAAACAAATTCCGACAGAAGGGCATTCGACTGGTCGACCGGACCCAGTTTGTGAAGAGTTGCAACTTTTCATGTAGAAATTCAAATTTATTTGAACTTCATCTATTCTAATGGCTGATAAACGTGTATATACTATTATATATGTAGTGTATAGGTGTTGGGACACAACCATTTGTGTAGAGAGACATCTCTTACCCAATAGACACCTCTATATATACAATATATTTAGTTAGTATTGATATACTTTTCACAGATTTTTATCTTCTCTTCTTCATATATTCCAGAGTCAATTGAGAGCAATTCATATACATACAATTCTGTAGAACAATTGAAGTTGAGTTGTACTTCAATTATTAGATCGTAGTATCCTTAAGAACAAGGCATCGTAGTCCACAAAACAACGGGGTGTGGGACGTGAATTTATTTTTTGGAAAACGTATTCATAAGTACTTTGATCTTAAGTTTATTCGCTATTTTATTGAAGATTCTTTTCCATTGCATCCAACAGTCGAAAAACATGTTTAGTGTTGGAATAATGGCCGGAGAATCTACTTCTACTACAACTATTGTGAAGAATACTTATGCCGTGAAGCCCGAAAAGTTCAAGGGAGAAGACTTCAAACGATAGCAAATGAAAGTGCTCTTCTATCTCACAACCATCAACCTTGCTCACATGCTATGACAAGAGAAACCGGTGGTTCCTACCGAAAATCCATAAAAGGAACAACAAGCTGCATTGGAAGCATGGAACCATTCCGATTTTCTATGTCGTAATTATATCCTAAATGGGCTAGAAGATGTTCTCTACATTGTCTATGCAACTATCACTACTGCCAAAGAATTGTGGGAATCCTTGGAGAAAAAATACAAGACCGAGGATGCCAGTACCAAGATGTTCATTGTGGGTAGATTTTTAAAGTTTGAAATGGTGGACTCAATTCCGGTAGTCAAGTAATTGGAAGAGATTCTAGTGATCATCAATCAAATCATCTTAGAGGGGATGGCAATTAGTGAACTGTTTCAAGTGGCATCCATAATTGAGAAGTTGCCGCCTTTGTGGAAAGAATTCAAAAGATATCTTAAGCACAAGTGTAAAGAACTTTGGATGAAGGATTTGGTGGTCCGTTTGAGATGATAATCTTGAGGGAGAGAAGAAGGGGTAGCAAGGTACTTCAGAACTAAAAGCTAATCTCATTGAAGGTGAGTTCTCAAAGCCCACTTCTAAGTCTAATAATAAGGGAGGAAAAAGGAATTCTACTTATAATGGGTCAAAGGACCGAGATCCCAAGAAGATAAAAGGGAATAGTTTTTGTTGGGTATATGGATACCTGGACATTGTGCTAGCGAATGTTGTCATAAGAAAGGACCAAATGGGAACAAGAAGCTTAACCAAGCTAACATGATGGACATCAACGATCTTGTGGTGTCACAGCCCGGTCCTACAATAGCGGAACTGAAGCCAGTGGCACGTCACCGAGGCTCGCCCAAAACAATTAAAGTAAATAGCAGCAGAATAAACAATAGTAGAAATCCACAAATTCAGACTATAAAAGTTTCGCCCATTTGAAAACACTTAAAGAAACACTCATTTTGAAAATAGCAATCCAGTCGACTGATCCAAGGTCCGGTTGATTGGAAATGCAAGATACAGTGAGCCCAAAAAACTCGGCAGCCCGTCTAGTCGACTGCTCCCAAAGTTCAGTCGATTGGGGTGGAAAATTATCAGTCGATTGAATGGTCTAGTTGACTAAACTCTAGTCGAGGTAGAAAATATCTAATTCTGAAACACCATCCAGTCGACTGTGTTGGGGGACCCAGTCGATTATTTTCATAAACTAGTTGACTGGTTTATTGCAGCAGCATAATCTGTAGGATTTTCCAAGTTAAAAGTTTTCTGAATTCAACCCGGGACCAAACACACACTCAAAACTCATTCCAACGTGGTCCTAACTATTTTATAACATCACCAAAACATAAATACAATAGATTACTATCTATTGCAACATTAAGAATCCGTTCTAACATACTAAGTTAAACATATATGTAAGTCATATAATCTCTATTACAACAACTCCATTTCAAAACTATGAAGGGCGCATACTTCATCGTCTTCTAACTGGATTCACAATACACCACGATCACTTTCCGGATTCCTTGCCGACATGCTCACATGAAATGGTTATTTGAATAACCACACATAATCGATTTGTTTAAGCTAACGCTTAGTGAATAAAGCAACAATGCAGAGGAATGGTAAACATGCTCGCATTCATATCTCTACATTTCATAATAGTCTCCAGAGTCTCACGTGTACGTTCCATACTCCTAGTTCAGGACTCCTCACCAATAAGTCCACGCGACTAGGTAAGACCCACGTTTCTTTTCTTTAAATGTGCAACCATGTGCCTATATCAGCTCCACAAGATGGCTTGGTACCACGTGCTCCTTTGACCCAAATAGAAACCAAACATGCTCAAATCACATATCACCATGCTTTCGACATAATTAAAATATTTCACCATGCAATTGGGCCTACTTATCCATCTAGTTGCCCAATATAAACTGTACAATATATATCTATGAACTAACATATGCTTTTCATACAAAATATGAATACATGTCAGGAAATCATTCCAAACCACATGGATGAATCACTCACCTCGGATTAACGCTTAAAGAATTCGATCCAAGGAAAATCCAAGCACAAAGATCGTGTAGAAGTCCGTCTAGTACAATTCCTATCGATCAAACGTCCGATTATCAACTTTTTAGGAAAAATTCTAGAAAATAGCTTTTCGAGAAACTTAGCCAAACAAGTCCTAATGGATATCAATACAAAGCTCTTACATCTAGAAGTTTGAATTGAAATCTAGAGAAAAGCAAATGGATAGAAGGTCGTCGATTTGTGTCTTGAAGCTCTAAGCCAATAAATCCCCCAATCTCCTCTCTAATGAATTTTTGATTTAGGTTAAATTTATGAAAATATCTCATCTCTTTCGATACATAGCACAACTCTTGAAAATTGTGTTTACCTCCCTGCGAGTTTCCAAAACTTCTAATTATTCTCTGAAACTTCTTACACGCCTAATTCATTGCTTCACTATAGTGAAAACTAAAAATTTATAAAAGTTTTCGTCTAAGTTCCGTTTGGTTGCTAAAACACGATTTCACATGATTTTACGAAATTACTAATTAGCCTAGCAATTATGCAGCGTGTTAATTCGTCCTCATCAGGATACTAAAACTAACAATAGAAACATAATCTAAACTAGATACTAATACAGATAGTGAAATACACAGGTAAATATTTATTTTCATATAAACAATTAGGGTATTCCACAACGATCATCTCAATCTCAGAGAGACGTCACAACATCACAACACTCATTCTACATAGTCTCAGAGGGTTCTCTTATACAGATACCCAAATCAACTCGTCAGTCACAACTCACTCACACATGTGCCACAAATGCACAACACATCACATTATCATGCATGACAATATAATGAAATGCACCAACACGCATACGGGTGTTATAATTCTCTCCCCCTTAAAAGAAGTTTGTCCCCAAACTTTTACCTAATGTATTGAAAAGTTGTGGATACTGAGTACGCATCTCATCTTCTATTTCCCATGTCATCTATTCCATCTTTCCGCTACGCCATAACACTTTTACCTTTGACATCACTTTATTTCGTAGGACTTGATCATTCTGGTCCAATATCTCTATTGGATACGCAACATACGTCAAATACCCTGAATTTCATTCGGTGTCAGATTCATCACTTGTTCTCTATCCTCCGTTAAGCGCTTACGTAGCAATGATATATGAAACACATTATACACTTTAGCATACTCATTTGGAAAATCCAACTGATATGCTACGGGTCCAACTCTCCCAAGGATTTCAAAAGGTCCTACATACCTCGGATCGAGTTTCCTGTATCTCCCAAATCTAGTAATCCCCTTTCAAGGTGACACCTTCAAATAAACCAAATCGCCCACGTCAAATTCCAACGGTCGTCTACACTGGTCGGCATAACTCTTATACCTACTCTGAGCTGTCAAGAGCCATTGTTGAATTACCTTTATCTTATCCGTCATCTCTTACAAAATTTTTGGCCCTTCAATCTTCCTTTTTCTGACTTCTGTCCAACTAATCAGTGAACAACATACACGACCATATAAAGATTTATCAGGAGCCATCCCAATACTTGATTGAAAACTGTTGTTATCTGCAAACCCAATCAACGGTAAGTGGTCTTCCCAATCACCCTGAAAATCAAGTACACATAAAATGAAGCATGTCTTCTAAAATATGGATTACTCTTTCCGATTGACCATCGGTCTGAGGATGAAAAGCAGTACTGAAATGCAATTTAGTACATATTGCTTCTTGCAAGGCCCTCCAAAAATTCGATATAAAACTACTATCTCTATCCAAAATAATAGAAACTGGAATACCATGTAGTCTCACAATCTCGCGGATATACAACTTAGCTGAATTCTTCGACTTAGTTGTTAGAAGTGGTAGGAAGTGCGACGACTTCGTCAAATGGTCAACGATCACCCAAATGATAGTATTCGATTTCTTGGATCTTGAAAATCCACTAACAAAGTCTATTGTAATATGTTCCCATTTTCATTTAGCTATCAGCAATGGTTGTAACAATCCCGAAAGTACTTGGCATTCAACCTTCACTTACTAATAACTCGTACAACGTGAAATATAGCGTGCTATTTCTCTCTTCATTCCCGACCACAAATAAACCTGCTTCAAGTCTCTATACATCTTGGTGCTTCTCGGATGAATGGTGTACTTTGTGTTATGTGCTTCCTCTAGGATATTTCATTTTAACTCTTTCTCGTCAGGTACGCAAATTCTACCCCACAATCTCAATACATCATTTTCAAAAGTGAATCCTGGTTGTCTTTCCATTAGAATCTCATCATAAATCTTCTTCAAAGCCACATCTTGAAGATGTTTTTCCGTAATCTCGTGAATCAAGAGTGGTTGTGCCATAATCGTCGGCATCAAGCCACTTTCAATTCTCAGAATCACTTCAAGTTCCAAATTCTCCAAATCTTGAATCAATTCTCTCTGAGAAATTAAGTTTGAAGCTATGTTGATTGGTGCTTTACGACTAAGAGAATCAACGACTACATTCGCCTTGCCAAGATGATACTGAATTGACAAATCATAGTCTTTCATCAACTCTAACCATCTCATTAGCCTCATGTTCAAATTTCGTTGCGTGAACAAGTATTTTAAACTCTTATGATCCGTATACATCTCACATTTCTCCCCATACAAATAATGACGCCAAATCTTTAATGCAAAAATCACGGCGACTAATTCTAAATCATGTGTCGGATAATTCTTCTCGTGCGGTCTAAGTTGTCTCAACGCATATGCAATGACCTTGTCACTTGCATAAGAACGCAACCTAAACCTCTATATGAAGCATCACTATAAATGATAAACCCTTTAGTCCCCGTCGGAACAGCTAATATTGGTGCCTTCACTAGTTGACTCTTCAACTTTTGGAAACTTTTCTCACACTCTAGACTCCATACAAAAGCAACATCTTTCCTCATTAACTGTGTCATCGGCATTGCTATATGTGAAAAGTCTTTCACAAACCTCTGATAATAAGAAGCTAATCCTAGGAAACTTTGGATCTCTGTCACATTTGGTGATTTCAACCAATTGGTAACTGCTTCTATCTTCTAAGGATCTACTATAATTCCTTTCGTTGATATTATATGTCCAAGAAAAGCAATCTTTGACAACCAAAACTTATACTTCTTCAATTTTCCAAACAATCTCTTCTTGCGTAATCTGTGCAAGGCTAATCGCAAATGATGTTCATGGTCTTCAACACTCTTGGAATATATTAGGATGTCATCTATGAACATAATAATAAACTCATCTAAATAATCCCTGAAAACACGATACATCAAGTCCATGAAAGCGGCTGATGCATTAGTCATTCCAAATGGCATAACCAGAAATTCAAAGTGACTATATCGAGTTCTAAAAGCTGTCTTCTTCCATAACTTTCAACTGGTGATTACCCAATCTCAAGTTAATCTTCAAAAATACGCATTGTCCCATCCTTCTTCTTCACAAACAAGACTGGAGCTCCCCAAGGCGAAACACTAGGTCAAATAAAACCATTCTCAAGTAGTTCTTGTAACTGAACTTTCAATTCTTTCAATTCTACCGATGCCATTAGTTACGGTGCTTTGGATATCGGTTGTGACCCTGGTACTAATTCTATTATGAACTTAAGTTCTTTTTCAACTAATACGTTGGATAACTCGTTGGGAAAAACATCTGGAAATTCTCAAACTACTAGAATGTCTTCTACTAGTGGTCTAAGAACTCTTGTATCAATAATTGAATATTAAAAACCCGAACAACCTTTCTTCAATATCTTACTTGCTTGAATCATCGATATCAAGTACGGTAGTATAGTCACACCCTTACCCTAAAAGTAAAATCTTTTAACCTAACAGATAAAAACTAATCTGTTTCTACTCATAATCAATTCTAGCTTGATTGACAAACAACCAATCCATGCCCAAGATAACGTTAAAGTAGTTTACTATCAACGTAATCAAATCGATGCTCAAGACCTTATCGCCTATCTTGATCTCACATGACTTGAATACCGAAGAAGACACTAATGGTTCACTCTTAGGCAATGATACACACAAGTCATATCCTAACAGTTTAGACTTAACAGTTAAATGCTTAACAATATCACAGTACACAAATTAATATATTGAACTGGAATCCATGAGTATACATGCAGGATATGAACAAATAAGAAGAATACATGATATGACTATATCATCCGTATTCCCTGACATGAGCTTGAAATGTCGCCCTTGTTGTTGTGCGACTCATTTTCCTTTATCCACCCTTGGTTCTGTCCTTGACCCGCTTGGCACACTGGATGCATCCCCCGGTAGTCATTCTCGGTTGTCTCTTACTCAGGCAGTTCTTCACTATATGCCCCGGTTGGCCACACTCAAAATATTTTTCCCTCATCACCAGGTTGCAACTCTTGGTATTCGAGGTTATGTTCGGTGTAGTCACATTCGTGTTCAAAGGACAATTTCTGGATATGTGCCCTAGTTGCTTGGAAAGGTAACACATGTTAATAGGTAGCAAGTCCCCTTGTGTCACAAATTACATATTGGGCACAACGGTCTAGAGTCTCCGACAAATGTACTCCCTCCTTGGCTACCCACATATGATCTCAAACTTTGTGTAAATGGTTTCTTGGCATTCCCTTTACTTTTGCTCCTATTATCATTGGCTCTCTTCCCTTGTTGCCCTTGACGATATCTTTTAATACTTTTCTTGGCAACATAAGAAGCTTCCTCAACTAGAGAAATAGTCGGGTGTTGCAACATGTCAACACTGTAAGCCCTTCCTCAAATTTACGAGCTTTATCCTCATTAGTCGGAATTGTAGATTTCCCAAATTGTAATAAAGCATTATAACGAGAAACATACTCACTCACTATCATATCTCCCTGAACTAAACTTGCAAACTCTTGACATTTCTTAGTATAAGTTGATCGTGGAAAGAAATGCTTGTTGCATTCATCTTTGAATGCTTCCAACGTAGTTGGCTTCCCTTGTTCAAGCAGATTGTTCCACCAATTCAATGCTTCCCCCATTAATGTATCGGATGTGCAAAGAATTTTCTCTTTGTCGGTGTATATCAATGTACGAAAGTGTCTTTCCATGTCTATCATCCAGTGGTCGGCCAAGTCTATATCAACGTATCCATAGTACAAGGTTGATTTTCAATATTTGTGGAATTATTCTATGATTGTATGTTGAGGTCTTGATACTAATGGTGCATTGATATATCTAACTTCAATTGGTGGAACCTGAACGTTCATCTGATCTCGTTCACTTACGGCTTGAACTAAATTTTCCACCATATTCACTATCTGATCCATACACGAATGCGGTGACAACTCTCTTATCAGGTCAATCATGACGTTTCAAGTATTCATCCTGATAAGTACAATGCAAAAAGATTATGCATGCGGTGCCACAATATAAATATGCATGCGCACAGATCATCATCACATCAACTGATGCAAACATATGAAGAATTTCTATAATGATAATAACATTATCATCACAATCATACACTACACTCAACGACACTAAGCATATAACATCACTCGTTCCCAAGGCTCTAAACTTAAGCTCTGATACCACTAAATGTCACTGTCCGGTCCCACAAAAGCGGATCCGAAGCCCGTGGCATGCCACCGAGCCTCGCCCAAAATAATTAAAGTAAATACTAGAGGAATAAACAATAGTAGTAATCCACAAATTCATACCATAAAAGTTTTGCCCATTTGAAAACCCTTAAAGAAACACTCCTTTTGAAAATAGCAATCTAGTCGACTGATCCAAGGTTCGGTCGACTGGAAATGCAAGATACAGAGAGCCCAAAAAACTCTGCAGCCCATCTAGTCTACTGCTTTCAAAGTCCATTCAACTGGGTGGAAAATTATCAGTCGAGTGAATGGTCTGGTTGACTGAACTCTAGTCTAGGCAGAAAATATCTGATTCTGAACCACCTTCCAGTCGACTGTGTCAGGAGTCCCAGTCGACTATTTTTCATAAAACTAATATAGTGAATTGCTCAACAAAGGGCCCGATCAACTATTTTCACAAACTAGTCGACTGGTTTATTATAGCAGTACAATCTGCAGGATTTTCCAAGTTGAAAGTTTTCTGAATTCAACCCAGGACCAAGCACATATGCACATACTCCAAACTTATTCCAAAGTGGCCCTAACTGGATTATAACATCACTGAAACATAATTACAACAAATTATTGTGTATTACAACATTATGAATCCATTATAACACACTAAGTTAAACATAGATAAAAGTCATAAAATCTCTATTACAATAACTCCATTTCAAAACTACGAAGTGTGCATACTCCATCGCCTTCTAACTGGATTCCCAATACCCCACGATCACCTTCCCAATTCCTCGCTGGCATTCACACCTGAAATGGTTATTTGAATAACCACGCATATTTGATTTGTTCAAGCTAATCGCTTAGTGAATAAAGCAACAAAACATGCTCGCATTCACATCTCTATATTTCATACCAATCTCAAAAGTCTCACGTGTACGTTCTATACTCCTAATCAGCGACTCCTCGCCAATATGTCCATACAACTGGGTAAGACACACGTTTCTTTTCTTCAAACGTGCAACCTTATGCCTATATCGGTTCCACAAGATGGCTCGGTACCACATACTCCTTTGACCCAAATAGCAACTAAACATGCTCAAATCACATATCACCATGCTTTTGATACAATTAAAACATTTCACTGTACAATTGGGCCTACTTATTCCTATAGTCGCCCAATATGAACTACATAATATATATCTATGAACTAATATATGCTTTTCATACAAAACATGAATACATATCAGGAAATCATTCCAAAGCACATAGTTTAATCGTTCACCTCCGATTAACGCTCTGGGAATTCGATCCAATGAAAACCCAAACACAAAGATCGTGCAGAAGTCCGTCTAGTACAATTCCTATCGATTAAAAGTCTGAGTATCAACTATTTAGGAAAAAAATTTAGAAAATGACTTTTTGAGAAACTTAGCCAAACAAGTCCTACTGGATATCAAAACTGTCACGCCCCGACGTAGCATAAATAAGGAAAGCGTTTAATTTCCTTTATGGACCCGTAGGTCGTGACAGTTTGAAGGATCGATTCCATCCCAAACGTCAACAACAAAAACATAATAATCAGAGCCGAGCAATCAAGGCTTACAAATATTTTTCTAACTTATTACATATTACAATACGGGGTCAACTAAGGCACATGCCGCCTTAAAATAAAACAATATCTATCGCCTATTACAGTCATCCTTATTCCAAAATAGTTTATAACTTAAAACATAGGATATTGATAACAGTTCTATCTTCCAAAGCAGCCGTTCTCAGTTTACATAATCATAGGGCCCAGCATAGTCATAACCTGAAAAGCCTGAACACGAATGTCCAGGGCGCATTGACGCCATCAGCTTCAAGAAGCTGGTGAGTATTAAAAACATAACTTTGAATGTAACGCATACTCATTCACCATTTTCCGATTCCCATTTAATTCAACAAGTTTACTTTAAAGTAAGAAGTTCATTTTTAGAAAACAACCACAATATCATTTAAAAGCTTTAATTCACATATATATATATGTGACCGTGTATGAAAAATGATGCACCATCTCATCTTACCGACTCTTTTCTCTCGACAAACACAACAACCCACTATCTCACACCAGTATTCTTGTAATACTCCGATAGCCACACTTTAGCACAGGGGTGCCAGGGAATGTCCAGTTTGCCTCACACTTTGGTCCGGGGTACCAGGGAGTGTCCAATGCCTCACACTTTAGTACCTAATCTGCCTCGCAAATACCGGAGATAACCTCACGCAGTATCCAAACTCGGGTACCAGAGAGTGTCCGTAGGCCACACTTTAGCACTACCATGGGTGCCAGGGAATGTCCAAGTTCGGCGTCACACACTTAACACTTCCATGGGTGGCAGGGAGTGTCTAGTTTTGCCACCGTCGCATTACAAAGATACTCTCACCGCAATCTCAACACGTCACACTTTGGTACACAATTACCAGGGAGTGTCCACAACACAATCTCAACCACACACTCTTTTTCATACTAACCATTACTCTTTTACACACTGATCAACATTTACACTCACCATGCATGTACAACTGACTCCACTTGTATTTAATGACACATAAAAAAAAGTAAAATGCTGAATTCTAGGAACAACGTACGTACGGGGATTGTTAAGTCATAATACATCATTTCAATCGTCCAAACATAACCAAATAGGTTTCTGCTTTAGTAAATTTCCCAAACAGAGCTTTAAAAGTCCATAAAATATCACCCAAACAGTTCCTTAACATAAAATAATCAAAATTTAGAAACTGTCAGAAGTCGCGCGCGCATGCCGCTCGTGCGAAGGTCGCTCGCGCGGGCCGCTCGCGCGATATTCCTTTTCTTTTATAAAACTTTTTGAACTGCCAGAATAAAGGGAGATCGCGCGCGCGAGTAGCTCGCGCGGTTCACTCGCGCGATCTGCGTAATTTTCATTTTTCTTATAAAGATCCTTTCTATGTGCCTGAACCCACACAGCTCGCGCGTGCGGGTCGCTCGTGTGAAGGGTTGCTCGCACAGGCCGCTCGCGCGATCGCGCATGCGAGTTCACGCAGTAGCTTCATCTTCCTCGCTTGTTTTCCCATGTTTCATAAATTAAGGGGTTTTTTGACCCATTTTTGATTCCGTAAGTTACCATGCCTTATAATATATGAATCTCTTCGGTTTTTCGCAAGGATTATGATTCTACAATCAATTTTACTTGAATCCAAACGTAGTTCATGA
Source organism: Hydrangea macrophylla (assembly GCA_033977485.1). Lineage (NCBI taxonomy): Eukaryota > Viridiplantae > Streptophyta > Magnoliopsida > Cornales > Hydrangeaceae > Hydrangea > Hydrangea macrophylla. The sequence continues at coordinate 64,800,814 of CM066998.1, forward strand.
ATTTTACGAAAAAATAAAAGTCGACAAACTTCTATCTTAATATACTTTCTCAATTGAGTAAATTAAGCCTTAATACTTTAAACATATTGATTTATCACATATTTTGCTTGAGTTTGGATTCGTTATTGCGCAAAAATTCCACTTCTGAAGCCTCTAAGTACATTATTTACGCGCTCGTCATGCATAACCCTCATTTTTACTGTTTACATCTTTTACACGGGTTATTGTAGTGTTTTCCAGGTCTTGTTGACGATCCGAGTCGGGAGCAAAGCCTCGGTTGAAGATATCATCTTTTGCGGCCAATTCTCTCTCGTTTTTTGGACTCTAAGACCACATGTTTGGAGAATGATCGTAACTTGGCAAAGTTAGCTCTGCGAGTCTTCTTCGCGTGGCCGCGAATCTCACCTCAATCGGAGGCCGTAGCGAGGAGTTATGGCGATCTCCGTGCTGGGTGTGCAAACTTGTTTTGAAGCTGTGAACATTCAGGCAGAGGGGTATTCGACCGGTCGAATTGCCCTCTTCGACCGGTCCACTTTTTGTGTGCTTTTATAACATTCTGGCAGAGGGGTATTCGACCGGTCGAATTGCCCTCTTCGACCGGTCCACTTTTTGTGTGCTTTTATAACATTCTGGCAGAGGGGCATTCGACCGGTCGAATGGCCCCGCTCGACCGGTCGAATGACCCTATTTCTGCATTCTTTATTTTACAAGTTTGCCACTCCGAGGATTTTGTATAAATACCCCATTATAACTCGTTTTTGGGGGCTTGACCTAATATATATAGCAGTTTAAATTCTCTCTCCTATTCCTTTTGTATTTCTTGAGGATTGCTTGTGATTTTGTTCATAGATTAGTTAGATATAGTGCTTGTAAGTGAGATTGTGAGAGATTCTTCAACTTGCAAGCTTGGACTCTTCTTTTGGAGCATTTAAGGAAGTTATTTACTGTACTCTCTCTCTCTCTTGAAGTTATTGATTGTATTAATGGTGATGTCTCCCTACTCTTTTAATATTTGTATTAATGTTTTCATAGTTGAAATCATGTGTAGCTAGTTTTCTAGGTTAGGGGTCATGAACCCTCCTATGGATCCTTGTTTTTCTTGATAGTCTTTCGGTTTTGGATCTTCCTGAGTGATTGAAGAGTGTTGGGTTTGTAATATGTTTGTTTCTTTACCCCCATTGTCATGCAATGGAGGTTATTGAATCTATATTACCCATCCAACATTTGCCCTTAGTTCCCTTAAGCTTTCATCTTTCATAGTGGGGTTGACAACCCACATGTTTGATTGTTGGCCCCCAAGGAACTTTGTTCACTTGAGAAGTTTCCTCCAAATCCCTAATACTTACCCTTTTGTGATCCAAGGATGGTAGCATGACCCCTAGCCCCTTTTCCTTTGTCGTTAAACAACTCGTCATTCTAGCTTGCTAGTTATAGTCAATTCGTACTCGTTGTTAAATTAGTTAATTTACTTAGTTACCGTTTTACCTTAGCTATACTTGCTCGATTAGCTTTAGATTCAGAGTTAGTTATCCTCAAAACAACCACCTTTTCTTTCTTTTCGGTTACGGTAGTAGTGTATTCGTGTCTTGGAACCATAATCTTCCGGTCTAGTCCCCGTGGAAATCGACCTCGTACCTACCCGAGTATTACTTGTTACGATTGATTTGCACTTGAATCATACATATCCCGAGAGCGAACAAGTTTTTGGCGCCGTTGCCAGGGACTAGACTCCTGGCAAATTTTTGTTACGGACTCGGATACCCTATTACAATATTTTAATGCATAACGGTGTCGGCGGCATTCCCTTCGTCGAACACTCGGAATCCTCGAGCTCAAGCTCTTATTGGCGTCCATCACCCTCACCCCCGACGCCTTCCAAATCGTCGTTCTTTCAATCATCTACCGATTCCGCCGCAATGGACGACAATTTGAGTGAACAAGGTGAAAGAAATTATCAAGGGGATAACGCGCGTCCCCTCAAGGATTATCTCCACCCGGAAAGGATCTCTACCCCGTCTTGCATTGTTTTCCCTTACAATGCCGGACAATTCCACTACCGCCTTGGGATGATTTTGTTACTCCCTACCTTCCGTGGTATGGATAACGAACAACCCTACCTCCACCTTAAAGAGTTTGAGGATGTGTGCATTACATTTAGCGATCAAAATTGTTCGGAGGATGTCCTCCGACTCAAACTCTTCCCATTCTCTCTCAAGGATAAAGCCAAGACATGGCTCAACTCCTTGAAACCTCGATCCATTGGGACATGGCACGAAATGCAATCCCAATTCCTAAAAAAATTCTTCCCCATGCATCGCATTAATACTCTCAGACAAATGATTCAAAGTTTTAAGCAAGGGGAATTCGAATCATTTACTAGGTGTTGGGAGAGGTTTAAGGACTTGCTCAATATGTGCCCTCATCATAATTTTGAGAAATGGAGGTTGGTCTCGACATTCCATGCCGGACTCCAATTAGCCTCCAAACAACTCATTGAAACTATGTGCCATAGACAATTCATGATGCTTCCCCCTGAGGAAGCAGAGGCACACTTCGAGTATGTGGCCAACACAACTCAAGCTTGGGACACATCGGACCCCCATGATCGGAATGCCAATAAGGCAAAGTCGGCCACCGCCGCTCCTTCTACTAAGTCATCTTCTCCCGGAATCCTTGAACTAAATCAAGAGGATGACTTACGTGCTACCATTGCCAAACTTCAAAGAAAAATGGAATCAATGGAGCAAGCCAAAGAAGAGGCCGCGGCAGCACAAGCCACACAAAAAGCCACACAACCCGTGGCTTTCGTGGAAGAAACTTGTGCCATTTGCGAGAAGATTGGTCACCCGACCAACACTTGCCCTACCATCCCTGCTTTCAAAGAAATCTTGCACGAGCAAGCCAATTCCATGGGAACGTACAAAAAGCCATTCAATCCCACTTATGGCGAATCATACAATCCGGGATGGAAAAACCAAAATCAAAATCCACCTCATCAAGGATGGAGGAATGAGCCCAATCATGGACCACCGCAAATGCCGCCTCCACAACACTTCCAAAATAATTTCCCACCACATCCTCCACCTCCTCCTTTTCCCCATGGTTCATCCTCATCGAACCCTTAAGTACCCCCACATAAGAAGTCCCTTGAAGATCAAATGCAAACGCTCATGCAAAGGCAAGATCAACAAGCTCAAAAGCTTGATCAAAATTCCGCACAAATGCTTCAATTCATGAATGAAATGCAGAATTCTTTTAGCCAATTGGCTAGTTCTCAACATGTGAATGAAAAGGGAAAATTTTCGGCCCAACCAATTCCAAACCCCAAGGGCCAAATGGCCGTTGGAGTTTCCGGGTCAGATGATCCAACCACCGAACATGTTAAAGCCGTCACCACTTTAAGGAGTGGAAAAGTTGTTGATAACAAAGTCTGTGAGGTCCCCGAAGAACCTACAGAAAGTCTAAAAGAACAACTTGTTAACGAGCACACAGAAGGAAAGAGGTCAAAACCCAATAATCTTGAAATAACTAACCCACCGGTCGTTGAGCATGGGACATCAACCTCCAAGGCTACCTTGCCTCTTGAGCCAAATAATTCCAAATATGTCCCAACTCCACCCTTCCCGCAAAGGTTGAAACCAAAGGAGAACAAGGGCAAGACCCTTGAAATCTTTAAAATGTTAAAGGAAGTCAAGATCAACATCCCTCTTCTTGACATGATCAAGGATGTTCCTGGTGTTGCTAAATTCTTAAAAGATCTGTGCACAAGAAAACGCAAGTTCAATGTGCAAAAGCAAGCCTACATGGCGGCACAAGCAACCTCTTGCATCCGTGACAATATCCCTCCGAAATTTAAAGATCCCGGTTGTCCCACCGTCTCTTGTGTCAAAGGGAATTTCAAAATTGAAAAAGCCCTTTTGGATCTAGGTGCTAGTGTCAACCTCCTACCCTATTCGGTTTATCTACAATTGGGTCTCGGAGAACTTAAGGAGACACGGACTATCTTGCAATTAGCTGATCGCTCAATTAGGGTACCAAAAGGGATAGTTGAGGATGTGTTAGTCCAAGTCGATGCTTTCTACTACCCGGCGGATTTCATTGTCATGGATACACAACCGGTTGAGGGTGGAACGTCACCCATTCCTATCATCCTTGGTCGACCATTCTTAGCCACTATCAATGCCCAAATACATTGTAGGAATGGAAACATGAAATTGGTTTTCGGTAACATGACCGCAGAGGTTAATGTTTACAATCTCATGGAGCAACCGGATCTTGAGGATGATGGTATTTGTGAGGTTGATTTCATTGATACTCTTACGCACGAGTTCTTCAACTTCACGTGCTTGGAGGAACCTCTTGATTTATGTCCGGCACAAACAACCACCCCCGATGGTATTTCATTGCTCGAGTACTCTCTACTTGAGCTTGAAGTGGAGGATGCCTTGGAATCCCATGAATCCAAAGAAGTAGGAGAAGATGTCATGTGGTGTTCTCAATTCGAAAAACTTCCCCCACGTGACTCTATTCCTTTGCTGTCTAATCTTGAAGTCCCCAAACTTGAGCTAAAACAATTGCCAAAAGAGCTCAAGTACGCTTTCTTGGGAGACGAAGAGACATTCCCGGTGGTGATTTCGTCCCTACTTGACCCCGATCAAGAAGGGAGTTTGATCAAATTATTAAAAAATCACCGGAGTGCTTTGGGATGGACAATCGCCAACCTAAAGGGGATAAGTCCAACTATTTGCACTCACAAGATCTACTTGGAGGACGACGCTAAACCCTCGCGTCAAATGCAAAGGCGGTTAAACCCCCACATGAAAGAGGTCGTGAGGGCCGAGGTTATTAAGTTGTTGGATGTGGGAATCATTTATCCTATTTCCGACAGTCAATGGGTGAGTCCTACCCAAGTCGTCCCCAAGAAATCCGGGGTGACGGTTGTCAAGAATCCGAAAGGCGAACTCGTTCCAACACGCGTCCCTACCGATTGGCGAGTTTGCATCGACTACCGAAAATTGAACGTCGTCACCCGAAAAGACCACTTCCCTCTACCCTTCCTCGATCAAATCTTAGAGAGGGTAGCCGGGCACAAATTCTATTGTTTCTTGGATGGTTATTCCGGATATAACCAAATAGAGATTGCGCCCGAAGATCAAGAGAAAACCACGTTCACATGTCCTTATGGCACCTTTGCTTATAGAAAAATGTCATTTGGTCTATGCAATGCACCAGCGACTTTTCAACGGTGTATGCTTAGTATTTTCAGCGACATGGTGGAAATATGCTTGGAAGTCTTTATGGACGACTTTAGCGTATATGGTGATTCTTTTGACGACTGTCTAGGGAATCTGAGGAGAGTCTTAGAGAGGTGCGAGGAGAAAAATCTCGTCCTCAATTGGGAGAAATGTCACTTTATGGTGACAAAGGGGATCGTTCTTGGCCACATCGTCTCTAGTAAAGGAATTCAAGTTGACAAGGCCAAAGTCGAGCTCATTGCTGACTTACCCCCTCCCACATGTTTGAAAGACGTTAGATCTTTCCTCGGCCATGCCGATTTCTATAGGAGGTTCATCAAAGATTTCAGTGCAATTTCGCGCCCTATGTGTAATTTGCTTGGGAAAGATGTCCCCTTTGAATGGACCGAGGCATGTCAAGAAGCATTTGATAAATTAAAAACTTTTCTTACGACTGCCCCTATAATGCAATCCCCCGATTGGTCCCTCCCATTTGAGCTCATGTGTGACACGAGTGATTATGTCGTGGGAGCGGTTTTGGGCCAAAGGAAGGATAGACAACCACATGTCATCTACTACGCGAGTAGGGCTCTCGATAGCGCCCAAATGAACTATTCTACCACCGAGAAAGAACTACTCGCCATAGTTTTCGCCCTCGATAAATTTCGTCAATACTTGGTTGGATCCCAAATCATTTGCTTTACCGATCATGCGGCTCTAAAGTACCTTCTCAATAAGAAGGATGCTAAAGCCCGGTTGATTCGTTGGATCCTTCTCCTCCAAGAATTTGATTTGTCTATCAAGGACAAAAAGGGCGTTGAAAATGTGGTTGTCGACCACCTATCTTGTTTGACGGTGAATGTCGAAGTGGCGGACCCAACTCCGATAAGGGACGTGTTCCCCGATGAACACTTGTTCTCTATCTCCGCTTTGCCATGGTACGCCGATTTGGCAAATTACTTAGCGACGGGGGCCGTCCCGTCACATTGGACCCCCCAAGATAGGCGTAAATTCGAGGTAGAGGCCCGGTCATTTTTCTTCGATGACCCTTACATGTTCAAATATTGTGCCGACCAAATCATCCGTCGTTGTGTTCCCAATGATGAAATCCAAAGTGTACTCTCTTTTTGCCACGACCAAGCTTGTGGTGGCCATTTCTCATCTAAAAAGACTTCGGCCAAAATCCTCCAAAGCGGATTATATTGGCCTACTCTCTTCAAAGATGCCCACAATTATTGCAAAGCATGTCATAGATGTCAATTGCTTGGTAGTGTCACGAGGAAAAACATGATGCCGTTGAACCCAATACTTGTCATTGAAGTCTTCGACTGTTGGGGAATCGACATCATGGGTCCATTTCCTGTCTCTTTTGGGCATGAGTACATCCTCGTCGCGGTTGATTATGTTTCGAAGTGGGTTGAGGCAACTGCGAGCAAGCACAATGATCACAAAACCGTTTTGAAATTCCTTAAAGAGAACATCTTGTCTCGATTCGGAATTCCAAAAGCCATCATAAGCGACCAAGGAGTGCATTTTTGCAATCATCCTTTTGAACTTCTCATGGAAAAGTATGGCATAACACATAAGATCTCAACCACTTACCATCCGCAAACTAACGGCCAAGCTGAATTGGCCAATAGGGAGATTAAAGGAATTCTAGAAAAAACGGTGAACCCATCTAGAAAAGATTGGTCCTTGAGACTAACCGACGCTCTTTGGGCGTATCGGACGGCCTACAAGACCAACCTCGGAATGTCTCCCTACCGATTAGTTTACGGAAAGGCGTGTCACTTGCCGGTTGAACTTGAACACCGGGCATTTTGGGCCATAAAAAAGCTCAATTTCGACACGGATAAGGGGGGTGTTAAAAGAAAACTCCAAATCTCGGAGCTAGAAGAAATCCGGAACGATGGGTATGAAAGTTCGAAGATTTACAAAGCACGTACCAAGGCGTTTCATGACAAACGCATAGTGCGCAAGCACTTCGAACCCGAACAAAAGGTGCTTGTATGATTCTCGTTTACACTTATTTTCGGGAAAGTTAAAATCAAGGTGGACCGGCCCCTTTATCGTCAAAAAGGTCTATCCTCATGGTGCCATTGAAATTTTTGACCCAAAGGAGGGTAACGTGTTCAAAGTTAATGGTCAATGACTCAAACCGTTCTTGGAAGGTTTTGACTCCACGTTGGAGTCGATCCCGTTGGAAGATCCCGTTTACGGGGTCGAATAGCCGCGATCCACGTTTTCTTTTGTGCCGAGTATACTCGGCAAGTTCCCTTTTTGTAGATCCCTCGATCATATCCTTGCTCTAGGTGTGCGTTCGCACCCACCCCTCGCATCCCTCGGTTGTGTTTGGATCCTCCCAATTCGTCCCACTTGCATTTTGGTTTTAAGCGTCGACGACGCGGGGTGGTCGCTTTTTATTTAATTCTTAAAAAAAAAAAAAAAAAAAAAAAAAGGGGTTGTGTGTGTTGGTTGCCCCTTCTTTGTTCTTAAATTGATTTTCTGGCAGAGGGGCAGTCGTCCGGTCGACTTGGTCTGGTTATTCGAGGCTTTCTGGCAGAGGGGCATTCAACCGGTCGAATGTCCCCGCTCGACCGGTCGAATGACCCATGGGCTGTTTAAATTTTTTTTCTTTCTTTTCTCTTCTTCTTCATTTCTCTTCTCTCTCTCCTGAACCTCCCCACTCCGGCGACTTTCTCTCTCTCCCTCTCCAACCGACACCACCATCTCCTACCACCATCTCCTCCACCATCTACACCACCATCCTCCACCGCACCCCCCCCCCCACCATCTTCTCCCCCTTTCCCAAAACCCTAACCCCCCCCCCCCCCCAAATCTGCAATCTCTCTCTCTCCATTTCCCCCCCCCCCCCCTTCCCACAACCCTAACTCTCCCTCTCCTACCACCATCTCCTCCACCACCACCACATCCATTTCCCCTCTCCCCCACCCAATCAAGGCTTACAATGACAAAGCCCAAGGTCACCGGAGTCCCTCGGCCATTGGACCTAAAGCCTCGCCCATTCCGAGGTTTCTGATCCAGGGAGACTAAGGACTGACACGACGCCTACTTCTCTACCCGGCTTGTCCTCAAAGAGCGCTCCATCGACCTCATTGCCTTTCCAAATTCTGTGAGGGAGGCATTTGAGCCCCGTGGTTGGGGCGAGTACGTGGCCATCGAGCACCACGTCAACGCGGAGATGGTCCGGGAGTTCTATTCCAGTCTCATCCCGGATCCCGACTCTCAGCACGCCTTCTTTGCTTACGTGCGAGGCAGGCAGGTCACCCTCACTCTTCAAACCCTCGCCCGCTTCATGGGCGTACCTGAGGAGCGCGACGCCGTTGCTCCTTACCCGACCGTGGCATCCCTGCCACTGCCTCCCGTTGTCTATCGGTCCCTCATCGACCGCGACCATGATTGGTCTGGCATCCAGTTGCCAGCCAGTGCCCTGACTAGAGCGTATGCCGATCTCCACATCGTGGTGCGCCAGACCTTGTTGCTCACTATGCACAAGGCCACCCTCGGCCACTACTATGCTGCCCACTTGGCCGCACTTGGCACCGCGGACACGTTCTCACTACTGCGGCTCGTTCTCGAAGTCATGTATAATGCCTCGGCCAAGACCACGGTGTCCAGCAGCCTCCCCTACGGCTCCCTTGTTACCCGGCTCTGCCTCTCTGAAGGGGTGAAGCCTAAGCCGGAGGATCACCTCATTTCCATCGAGGATCCATTAGGTGCGGTGTCCCTGGCCAAATCCAAGAGCGCCTTTCAGGCTCAGACCCGCAAGCGGTAGCGAGCCGCACAGCAGGCGGCAGAGGGAGATGCCCCGCTTGAGGGAGATGTGCCCCAGGTTCCGGAGGAGGACGTTGATGTTGAGCAGCCCGTTCCAGCTCCTGCAGCTGCTCCTGACTTTGATCGTCTAGAGCACCTTCTACTGGAGACTCAGGGCGTGCTCAGGGAGACTAGGGCTGAGATGATGGCGATGGAGGCCCGAATCATGTCACGTTTTGAATCGCTCCAGGCCAGTATGGAGATGGTTGCGGCCCAGCAGGTTGAGAGGGAGGAGCTCCAGTTCAGGGCCCTTATTAGTGCTATTTCACGCGCAGGTGGTGCGGGTCCCTCCGCACCGCCTCCTTGAGGCCTTTTTCCTTGCATTCTGACTTTTTGGCGCTTCCTCGACTAGCAGCGAGCTCACTTGGCTACGCCTCTGTAGCTGCTAGATTCTCGTTTTGTGTCGGTTTTCCTCGCTTTGGTTGTTTAGAGCCATGTTGGCCACTTAGTTTCGTTTTTTTTTTTTTTGTATTTTGTTCTTTCAGCGCCGTTTAGGCTTTTTCATGTACTTCTGTAACTTTTGCTGTTTATATTTAATGGAAGTGCATGTTCTCTTTATTTCTTGCTTTCTTTTCCTCTTTGATATGCTTGGTAGTGTTTACTTGTGCAGGATCATCTCTTCTGTTTTGTTTTTACAGGGATCGCCCAGCTGGTGATGTAGTACTCTCTCTCTTGTCCTTTTTAATTATTCGATGCTCATACATTGTGGACAATGCACGGATCTAGTAGGGGGGTGTGCTAGTCGCTATGCTTTATACTTCAGTTCGAGTTTCACTGTTAAAAATAAAAATAAAAAAAAAAAATTTCTCCTTTTTCCTTTTCTTGGACTTTTGGTCCACGCCTCCTATGATTGTCGCATAGTTGCCCATTTAAAGTGCCGAGCAATGACGCTTATCCTAATTTTTTTTTCTTGTGACTTTAGCCTGTGCCACTCATTGAATCCCACAAGTCCTAGAACTATCCCGTTTATTGCGAACTCCATTAGTTTCAAATCTTGAACTATTGGAGCACGTTGCTCAAACGCTTGTTACAGGACGATGTTTAATGCATTTTTAATCCGCGTATCGATTGAAATACTTGTGGAGACTTGAACCTTGTTAGAATTTGAGCCATCCTCCATTTTTTTTAGCGTTACGTGCATTTCTCTCTTTGTTGAAAAGCGTGTTAAAGTCGTTGTCAATCTCATCTTCTTGCTTGATCATGCATTAGAGGATGTCATGTGAATTTATAAACTTGCACTTGCTTGTCGCCTTAGTGGAGAACAATGAATTGTATTACACCAAGGAAATGTTTTCTGGTCCCATCTCGCACCATTCTCTCTTACCCCTCCCGCATACACCGCCTTTACATTAGCCCATCACTCCATCGCACTTTACTCTCACCATCTCTAGTGTTTAAAACATGTCTTGGAAGATTGTTCGCATAAGGTTGTTTTGTTAAAATCTAAAGGGATTGAGTCGTGTTTAGTGGGGAAGTTAAAAAAAAAGAGAGAAAAAGAACAAAAATCATGAAAAAGGTACTCTTCCATCGCTCCCCATCGAAATTAATCATTCCCGACTTGCCCCTAGTCTTGTGAGCCCTTGTGCGAACCCTGTAGTCCAAGAGTTTACCCTAAACACTTCTCGACCCCATATCCGGATATCTCACCACCCCATTTCCACTTCTTGACCTGACACAGTCCTTTCTGATCCTTGATATTACGATTCAGAGTTTGAGACGACCTTGACAAGCAAGTAGAGTTTGTGTTCACCCCCTCCAATGCATGGTATCTTTCATGAGATTCATTTTACCCATTTTACATTGAATAACGTTCTTCATACATGACATGCGCGTGGCTTTGCATTCCATTTCCATTACTCTTGGCCCGCATGTCTTGAGAGTGTCACCCATTCCGAGTGATTCATTTCAGAGGGTTTCACCGGTGAGAATTGCGTTGAAGCGCGGTTCTGATCGATTTTTGGATTATTAATGCATTGCACCATGCCGGTACTTGTGGGAGTGCAACCTTTACCATGAACGTCCTAGAGTTGGAATAATTGAAGTTTTCGAATAACCGGGACAGTTTGGGGACGTTTGGGAACCTAAGTGTCACTTTGCTAAGATCCATTGAAAACCTCTTGATTATGTTGAGCTTTGTGCGCTTTGACTTGTTGGTGGCTATCTTGAGGAAGCATATGTTTGTGGGTATCATTCTGAGAACCCTCCGGAGACAAAATTCCGCCTCTAGGGGTAACCCAAAGGTTTAACGGCTTGTTGCAATGGCTCAATGCAACCGTGCTCCCCACGAAAGTGGTCTCTTTTTTTTTTGTCACTGTTTTTAAATAAAGTGGTTGAATAATGTCCTTAGAGCTTTCTTTTCTCCGCTTAATTGCTAGAGACTAGCAATGTGCTAGTAGGGGGGTGTGATTTATCACATATTTTGCTTGAGTTTGGATTCGTTATTGCGCAAAAATTTCACTCCTGAAGCCTCTAAGTACATTATTTACGCGCTCGTCATGCATAACCCTCATTTCTACTGTTTACATCTTTTACACGAGTTATTGTAGTGTTTTCCAGGTCTTGTTGACGATCCGAGTCGGGAGGCAAAGCCTCAGTTGAAGATCTCATCTTTTGCGGCCAATTCTCTTTGGACTCCAAGACCACATGTTTGGAGAATGATCGTAACTTGGCAAAGTTAGCTCTGCGAGTCTTCTTCGCGTGGCCGCAAATCTCACCTCAATCGGAGGCCGTAGCGAGGAGTTATGGCGATCTCCGTGCTGGGTGTGCAAACTTGTTTTGAAGCTGTGAACATTCAGGCAGAGGGGTATTCGACCGGTCGAATTGCCCTCTTCGAACGGTCCACTTTTTGTGTGCTTTTATAACATTCTGGCAGAGGGGTATTCGACCGGTCGAATTGCCCTCTTCGACCGGTCCACTTTTTGTGTGCTTTTATAACATTCTGGCAGAGGGGCATTTGACCGGTCGAATGGCCCCACTCGACCGGTCGAATGACCCTATTTATGCATTCTTTATTTTACAAGTTTGCCACTCCGAGGATTTTGTATAAATACCCCATTATAACTCGTTTTTGGGGGCTTGACCTAATATATATAGCAGTTTAAATTCTCTCTCCTATTCCTTTTGTATTTCTTGAGGATTGCTTGTGATTTTGTTCATAGATTAGTTAGATATAGTGCTTGTAAGTGAGATTGTGAGAGATTCTTCAACTTGCAAGCTTGGACTCTTCTTTTGGAGCATTTAAGGAAGTTATTTACTGTACTCTCTCTCTCTCTCTTGAAGTTATTGATTGTATTAATGGTGATGTCTCCCTACTCTTTTAATATTTGTATTAATGTTTTCATAGTTGAAATCATGTGTAGCTAGTTTTCTAGGTTAGGGGTCATGAACCCTCCTATGGATCCTTGTTTTTCTTGATAGTCTTTCGGTTTTGGATCTTCCTGAGTGATTGAAGAGTGTTGGGTTTGTAATATATTTGTTTCTTTACCCCCATTGTCATGCAATGGAGGTTATTGAATCTATATTACCCATCCAACATTTGCCCTTAGTTCCCTTAAGCTTTCATCTTTCATAGTGGGGTTGACAACCCACATGTTTGATTGTTGGCCCCCAAGGAACTTTGTTCACTTAAGAAGTTTCCTCCAAATCCCTAATACTTACCCTTTTGTGATCCAAGGATGGTAGCATGACCCCTAGCCCCTTTTCCTTTGTCGTTAAACAACTCGTCATTCTAGCTTGCTAGTTATAGTTAATTCGTACTCGTTGTTAAATTAGTTAATTTACTTAGTTACCATTTTACCTTAGCTATACTTGCTCGATTAGCTTTAGATTCAGAGTTAGTTACCCGCAAAACAACCACCTTTTCTTTCTTTTCGGTTACGGTAGTAGTGTATTCGTGTCTTGGAACCATAATCTTCCGGTCTAGTCCCCGTGGAAATCGACCTCGTACCTACCCGAGTATTACTTGTTACGATTGATTTGCACTTGAATCATACATATCCCGAGAGCGAACACATATCATCTATGATGTACAATCTTTCATAATCATCTCTAAAAATGGATTTTGGTTAAGTTTGAAAAATTCATGTTTCTAAGCTTTAAAATTCAAACGTAAAATCATCAATGGAGATTTTCACATTAAGCTACATAAACAGCAATCAAGATATGAATTACATTCATAGTAAGTTAGAAATACTCACAGAGATTGAAGAATTGTTGAGAAGGAAAACAATATAGGAAAATTCAAACCCAAGTTTTGGCTATGGGGATTAATCATTCTCTCTCCAGAAATTTAAACTCTCATGCTCTCTTTTTTTTCTCTCTGTGTTCTCTCTCTCACTCTCTCAATTTCAGTTGAAAGAATGCAGAATGGGAGTTGTGTGTGTATGTATGCAAGTATATAAACAAAACTCCAACTTGGAGCCCAAGTTCTCCCTCCTACACTCTACAAATCTATTTTGTTTTTCAATTTATCCTAGCTACAGAATATACACACACAGATACATACGTATATATGTACACTCTCACAAATTGAAGGGTCAAGTAGGCTAATAGGGGTCAAAAGTTGAAGTGTTTGGGAATGTAGCTTATGGCACTAGGAATGCACATACCCAACAGCAGAATCCAAACAAGGCATAAGTCAATGATTAGTTTCCATAAATGGAAATAAAGTGTATGTCAAATCTAACTTTACATCACTTCCAAAATCTATAGAAGTTCCATGCGGCACGGACAATTTTGGACATGAACTGGTATTTTCGCGTCGCGGTGGTCACCACAAAAATACAGAAAATTCATTTTAACGTAAGAAATGGTTTTCTAGTTTTATAAAAATACAGTTTGAATTAAAGAAAACATTTCCACCGTTTTGAAATACAGACTTTGAAATCCAACACAAGTATGACTTACTTTTGTAAAATTACAGTTTGATCCCAACAAGAATTTTAAATATGAAATAAAGCAAGTATTAAAGTTCTAAACATGAGAATTGCAAATTAAATAAAAGCAAACATTACAAATTTAAGTTAACATCAGGAACATTAATTAAATATGAAATGCAAAATTTAAAATTAAATGCAAGTTGTTACATCCTTCCTCCCTTAAATAAGATTTCGTCCCGGAAATCAAGACAAGCTAGTCATGAAACAACTCTGGGTACTTCTTCCTCATCTCAGCTTCAACTTCCCACGAGGCTTCATTCTCGTCATGGTGATTCCACTGAACCTTCTCCAACGGAATGTCCTTGTTTCCCAACTTCTTGATACTCTGATCCAGAATCTTCACAGGTCTCTCCTTGTAAGAAATGTTATGACTCGTCTCAATATCGTCATAACTAACCACATGCGAGGGGTCTCGTATGTACTTTCTCAGCATACTAACCCCAGACATCTTCGGTGGTAGTGCCAGTCGATGCCACTTTCCCGACACGTTCCAAAATCTTGAACAGTCCGACGAAATGCGAAGCTAACTTACCTCTCTTGAGACCAAAGCGTACTACTCCTCGGGTAGGTGATACCTTAAGAAGTACGTGATCTCCAACGCTAAACTCCATTTCTTTTCGGCGTCGATTAGCATAACTCTTATATCGACTTTGAGCGGTTCTCATCCTTTCTTTGACCAAAGAAATTTTCTCATTGGTTTCTCTAACCAATTCTGGTCCCAACCATTCAGTATCTCCAACTTCTACCCAACATAATGGAGAACGACATGGTCGTTCGTGTAATGCTTCGAACGGAGCCGTCCCGATACTCGTGTGATAACTATTGTTATAGGAAAATTCAACCAAAGGCAAGTGTGTCTCCCAAGATTCTTCAAAATCAATAACACAAGCCCTAAGCATATCCTCTATGATTTGATTGACACGCTCAATCTGCCCATCTGTCTGAGGGTGAAAAGCAGTACTCATTTTAAGCGAGGTTCCCATAGCCTCTTGCAGACTTTCCCAAAATCCAGAAGTAAAACGCGCGTCACGGTCTGACAAAATCGACACAGGTGCACCGTGATTCTATTGCGATTACCCAAATGGCATCATGATTCTATTGCGAACGAGGCAATCCTACTACAAAATCCATGGTTATGTGCTCCCACTTCCAACCTGGGACAGGTAGCGGTTGCAATAATCCCAAGGGTCTTTGATGTTCAGCTTTGACTTGTTGACACGTCAAACACCTGGATACAAATTCGGCCACATCCTTCTTCATACCTTCCTACCAGAAATTTCTTTTCAAATCCTTATACATTTCCGTCCCTCCCGGGTGAACTGTATATTTTGACTTATGTGCTTCTCCCAGAATATCATTTCTCAAATTCCCATAGTTTGGTACTTATAATCTGCCTTTGCATCGATACCCTCCGTCACTTTCCACCTTCCATTCTGTCAGATCTTTTTCTGACATCTTCACAAACCACGCTTGAAACTTCTCATCTTCTTTCTGAGCTCCAATAATACAGCCGATAAGAACAGGCTGTAGGATAAGACATCCGAAAATTTATCCTTCTCCTTCTTCAGTACTCTGTACATCGAACTCCGCCAACGTCTCCAATGCTCGCTATTCTCTAACCATTACAGAGGTGATTGTCTCACGAGTCTACCGACTTAAAGCATCAGCGACCACATTAGCTTTACCAGGGTGGTATTCTAACGTGAAGTCGTACTCATTGATCAGCTCTGTCCATCTGCGTTGTCTCATGTTCAACTCTTTCTGTGTGAACAAATATTTCAGACTCTTGTGATCAGAGATTAAATCAAACTTCTCACCATAGAGATAGTGTCTTTAAATCTTGAGTGTGAATACTACTGCCGCCAACTCCAAATCATGAATGGGATAGATCAGCTCATTCAGCTTCAGCTATCTGGATCCATAAGCGATAACTCTACCATCTTGCATAAGTACACACCCTAGTCCTTGATATGACGCGTCACTAAAGATAGTGAACTTCTCATCAGGCTTGGGTATTGCTAGTACCGGTGCAGTAGTGAGTCTCTCTTTCAACTCTAGAAAGGAGCGATCATGCTTCTCTGTCCAGTCAAACATCAAATTCTTCTTCGTCAATCCGGTTAATGGTGTAGCTATTTTTGAAAACCCTTCAACAAATCTTCTATAATAGCCTGCGAGTCCCAGAAAACTCCTAACCTCTGTAGGGTTGTTTGGCCTAACCCAGTTTGACACAGCATCTGTCTTGGATGAATCCACACAAATTCCCTGAGACGACACCTTGTATCCTAAAAATTTCATTTCTTGTAACCAGAACTCACACTTACTAAACTTGGCATACAAGTGGTGGTCCTTGAGTGTCTGCATCGCAATCTGTAGGTGTTGCTCATGTTCTTCTGCTGACTTAGAATAGATCAAAATATCATCAATGAAGACGATGACAAACTGATCCAAATAAGGCTTGAACACTCTGTTCATCAGATCCATAAACATTGTCGGGGCATTCTTCATTCCAAATGGCATTACCAAAAATTCATAGTGACCATATCGGGTTCTGAATGCAGTCTTAGGTATGTCTTCCTTTCGTACCCTCAACTGATGATATCCCGACCTTAGGTCTATCTTGGAAAATGTCATAGCTCCTTGTAGTTGATCAAATAAGTCGTCGATCTGGGATAAGGGATACTTATTCTTGATAGTCACTCGGTTCAATTCTCTGTAATCAATACACAACTGAAGTGTTCCGTCCTTCTTCTTCACAAATAACATCGGTGCTCTCCAAGGCGATGTACTTGGACATACAAAACCTAGGTTCTCGAGCTCTTGAACTTGTTCCTTCAATTCTAACATTTTGGTGGGGGCCATTCTGTAGGGAACCTTAGTGATCGGAACAGTACC
This sequence comes from Hydrangea macrophylla, assembly GCA_033977485.1. NCBI lineage: Eukaryota > Viridiplantae > Streptophyta > Magnoliopsida > Cornales > Hydrangeaceae > Hydrangea > Hydrangea macrophylla. The sequence goes on from CM066998.1 coordinate 64,817,711, forward strand.
CGGTACAAGCTCAATACAGAACTCTATACTTCTCTCGGGTGGTAGACCAGAAATGTCTTGAAATACTTCTTCGAAGTCCTTGACTACAGGTATAGACAATACTATCGCTTCTGTACTGACAACTTCGATGTTAGCCAAACACCTTGTGAGGAACATATCTCCCGAAGGGTTACATTGAAAATCAAAGGGTTGATTCTCATTGTCGGGGAATGTAATTCTCTTTCTCGCACAATCCAGCTTTGCTTGATTCTAAGAGAGCCAATCCATGCCTAGGATTATGTCGAACTCCTTCATCAATAGGACAACCAGCCTTGTAGGGATTTCACGATCTCCTAATCGTAAGGGACAATCCTTGCACACATGTCCTAACTTGACTGCGGCTGCCAATGGTGAGGTTGCCTTCATCAATAGGACAACCAGCCTTGTAGGGATTTCACGATCTCCTAATTGTAAGGGACAATCCTTGCACACATGTCCTAACTTGACTGCGGCTGCCAATGGTGAGGTTGTCCTCAAAGCTTTCTCTAAACGATGAGGTAAGATACCCAATCTCCGAATCGTATTAACAGATATGAATGAAAGAGCAGCACTCGTATCAAATAACACTTTAACATGAGAGTTAAACAGAGTTAATGTAACTTCCACTGCTTGTTGATCATTTTGAGCTTCTTCATAACCTCCTTCTTTGTACACAATCCCATCATATCCAGCGACATCAGTGATAACAGCATTCACGCGAGTCTGACCTTGTTGACCATAAGTCACTTACTTAGGGGCAGTACAGAACTTGCTGATGTGACCTGGTTCACCACAGGTGTAACAAACTATGCCTTGCTGAGCAGCACGCCTCGGTGCCTTGCAATCTTGAGCCAGATGACCGGGGTTGCCACAATTGAAACATTTTCCAACACTACTTCCTTCTCATACTCGGGGTTGAGTCAGATAGGTGATAGCTTGGGTCCTCTTGCTCCCATCAAAATTCCTCTTCTACCCTTGGGTACGATTCATTGGTGGTCTATTTCCAAAATTACCCCTCTGAGGCGGCCAGAATTCGAATTGTTTCCGATTCACTCGAGCATCTTCTTCCAGATCAGTGGCCAGGCCGACTAGTCCCTCGAAAGACTTATCTAGGTGGCTGAGAGTCAGGCGACGAATCTGTGGTGTCAGCCCTTGGTTATACTTACGGATCCTCTTTTCTTCGGCATCGACCATGTGAGGGACAAACCGAGACAGCCTCTCGAATTGAGTAGTGTACTCTTGCACCGACTTAGTCCCTTGAGTCAAATCCATGAATTCTTTCTTCCTTCTATGCCTTTCTGTAGCCAGGAAATACTTTTCCAAAAACCTCCCCTTAAATGCAGTCCATTTCATTCCCGTCATAGCTTCATTCCCGATGTTAGCTGTGACTGAATCCCACCAATCTGCGGCGGCATCAATCAATGAAAAAGTAGCTAACCTTCTCTTGTCCATCTCATTGCACTGGACAACCTCGAACATGCGATCCATCTGTCTTAACCACTGTTCTGATTTCCATGGTTCTGTAGTACCCTCAAACTACTCGGGCCTTAGCGCACAGAATCTTTCTAGCAGCTTATCTATAGTCTGATGGCCTCATCGGTTATCATTCGTATTACTGATTCTTTCTACACGTCTGACAAATGCTTCGCACATCCCCATAGGATCAGCAGCCTCAGGTGCTCCCTCGATCAAATTCCTGTCCCTCTTGGGTCTCCCAGCCATTCTATGCATCACATGATGGGGAAATGAGAAACATGTATGAAGCAGTATTATGTATCAATTTAAATGATGACAACATTCAAAAGAGTATATTTTATATATAACTTCTCGATCAAGTTGATACAAAACACGTGTATGATCAGGTCAAAGCCTACCCTATCTATATGGGTTAGGACGCATATGTCCATGCAAGAGTTAATGCCAAAAATGGGGTTATTGCCCTATACTCTAATGCATGTAATTACAGTTTGCAAAAAGAGGTAGAGCTAGTAGTCAAAAGTAGTTAATATGTATAAAATCATATCTAGAATGTCAATCGTCTCCATAAGCAGCTATCAGGAGATCTAGCGAGTCGACGGGGTAAAATTGCTGAATAAGGAACGGGCCCACCAAATCAAAATCAGAGCTCTAAGAGGTCAACGAGGAAGCAAGCACTGGGGCATCTGCCTCAACTGGCAACTCCTCAGGAAAAACTAGCTCAAGTGCTACCTCATCCTCAAGCGCAGCGGCGAGGTCATTTAGACCCATGCCATCCTCTACATCCTCTCCACCTACTAGAACCAAATGAACAGCCTCAGCATCATCCTCGGCGATGGGAACCACTGGTGGAGGCATCTCTAGCTGTGCGAGATGGGCATGCACAACTTGGATCTCAAAGGGGAAATAGAAAGCATCGCTATCAACTAGTCTCAAAATCTCAACTAGCATAAAATGCTGAGCTACCGCGAAATAGCGTATCTCAAGGCAAATACGTGTCAAATCAACTATCCCTACCACGCGAACCTAGTGCCACAGATCTGATACTATAGTCGTCGTGGCCAGTTGCTCAATGGTGGTATGATATAAATCGAGAAAAGCTGGGACAATTGCCCCGGGAGTCACCAAATATCCTCTAAACCCATCTGGTACGTAGAGCGATTGAGTTGGGTCTATACCTGATAAAAAGGTACTATCTCAAATTAGGAAAGAGATAATCTTAGGCGTTTGGGTTCTGAGTCTATCCTCCCTGTCTTAACATCGGGTGTGTGAAGCTTAAGCTAACAGATCGCGGAATCGGGTCTAAACTGTTAAACCCTAACCTGGCTAAACTGTCTTGAGATAATTAATAATCTGGCTTTGATACCACTAAAGCCTGTCACGCCCCGACGTAGCATAAATAAATAAAGTGTTTAATTTCCTTTATGGACCCGTAGGTCGTGACAGTTTGAAGGATCGATTCCGTCCCAAGCGTTAACAACAAAAACATAATAATCAGAGCAGAGCAATCAAGGCTTACAAATATTTTTCTAACTTATTACATATTACAATACGGGGTCAACTAAGGCACAAGCCGCCTTAAAATAAAACAATATCTATCGCCTATTACAGTCATCCTTATTATAAAATAGCTTATAACTTAAAACATAGGATATTGATAACAGTTCTATCTTCCAAAGCAGCCGTTCTCAGTTTGCATAATCATAGGCCCCAACATAGTCATAACCTGAAAAGCCTGAACATGAATGTCCAGGGCGCATCGATGCCATTAGCTTTAAGAAGTTGGTGAGTATTAAAAACATAACTTTGAATGTAACACATACTCATTCACCATTTTCCGATTCCCATTTAATTCAACGAGTTTACTTTAAAGTAAGAAGTTCATTTTTAGAAAAAAACCACAATATCATTTGAAAGCTTTAATTCACATATATGTGACAGTGTATGAAAAACAATGCACCATCTCATCTTACCGACTCTTTTCTCTGGACAAACACAACAACCCACTATCTCACACCAGTATCCTTGTAATACTTCGATAGCCACACTTTAGCACAGGGGTGCCACGGAATGTCCAGTTTGCCTCACACTTTGGTCCGGGGTGCCAGGGAGTGTCCAATGCCTCACACTTTAGTACCTAATCCGCCTCACAAATACCGGAGGTAACCTCACGCAGTATCCAGACTCGGGTACCAGGGAGTGTCCGTAGGCCACACTTTAGCACTACCATGGGTGCCATGGAATTTCCAAGTTCGGCATCACACACTTTAACGCTTCCATGGGCGACAGGGAGTTTCCAGTTTTGCCACTGTCACATTACAAAGATACTCTCACTGCAATCTCAACACGTCACACTTTGGTACAAAATTACCAGGGAGTGTCCACAACACAATCTCAACCACACACTCTTTTCCACACTAATTGTTACTCTTTTCTACACTGACCAACATTTACACTCACCATGCATGTACAACTGACTCCACATGTATCTCATATCACTTAAACAAAAGTAAAATGCTGAATTATAGGAACAACATACGTATGGGGATTGTTAAGTCGTAATACATCATTTCAATCGTCCAAACATAACCAAATAGGTTTCTGTTTTAGTAAATTTCCCAAACAGAGCTTTAAAAGTCCATGAAATATCACCCAAACAGTTTCTTAACATAAAATAATCAAAATTTAGAAACTGTCAGAAGTCGCGCACGCGAGCCGCTCGCCCGAAAGTCGCTTGCGCGGGCCGCTCGCGCGATATGCCCAATTTTCCTTTTCTTTTATAAAACTTTTCCAACTGCCAGAATACAGGGAGATCGCGCGCACGAGTCGTTCGCGCGGGTCGCTCGCGTGGTCCGCTCGTGCGATCTGCCTAATTTTCATTTTTCTTATGAAGATCCTTTCTATCTACCTGTACCCACACGGCTTGCGCGCGCGAGTCGCTTGCACGGGCCGCTTGTGCGACCCTCGCTCGCGCGATCGCGTGCGCGAGTTCACGCAGTAGCTTCATCTTCCTCGCTGGTTTTCCCATGTTTCAGAAATTAAGGGGTCTTTTGACCCATTTTTGATTCCGTAATTTACCATGCCCTATAATATATGAAACTCTTCGATTTTTCGCAAGGATTATGAATCTACAATCAATTTTACTTAAATCCAAACGTAGTTTATGAATTTTACGAAAAACTAAAAGATGACAAAACTTTAATCTTAATAAACTTTCTCAATTGAGTAATTAAGCCTTAACACTTTAAACATATTATCTATGATGTACAATCTTTCATAATCATCTCTAAAAATGGATTTTGGTAAGTTTGAAAAGTCCATGTTTCTAAGCTTTGAAATTCAAACGTAAAATCATCAATGGAGATTTTCAAATTAAGCTATATAAACAGCAACCAAGATATGAATTACATTCATAGTAAGCTAGAAATACTCACAGAGATTGAAGAATTGTTGAGAAGGAAAACAATATAGGAAAATTCAAACCCAAGCTTTGGCTATGGTGATTAAGCTTTCTCTCTCCAGAAATTTAAACTCTCAAGCTCTCTTTTTTTTCTCTTTGTGTTCTCTCTCTCACTCTCTCAATTTCAGTTGAAAGAATGCAGAATGGGAGTTGTGTGTGAGTGTATGCAAGTATATAAACAAAACTCCCAACTTGGAGCCCAAGTTCTCCTTCCTACACTCTGCAAATCTATTTTGTTTTTCAATTTATCCCAGCTACAGAATATACACACACAGATACATACGTATATATGTACACTCTCACAAATTGAAGGGTCAAGTAGGCTAATAGGGGTCAAAAGTTGAAGTGTTTGGGAATGTAGCTTATGGCACTAGGAATGCACATACCCAACAGCAGAATCCAAACAAGGCATAAGTCAATGATTAGTTTCCATAAATGGAAATAAAGTGTATGTCAAATCTAACTTTACATCACTTCCAAAATCTATAGAAGTTCCATGCGGCACGGACAATTTTGGACATGAACTGGTATTTTCGCGTCGCGGTGGTCACCACAAAAATACAGAAAATTCATTTTAACGTAAGAAATGGTTTTCTAGTTTTATAAAAATACAGTTTGAATTAAAGAAAACATTTCCACCGTTTTGAAATACAGACTTTGAAATCCAACACAGGTATGACTTGATTTTGTAAAATTACAGTTTGACCTCAACAAGAATTTTAAATATGAAATAAAGCAAGTATTAAAGTTCAAAACATGAGAATTGCAAATTAAATAAAAGCAGACATTACAAATTTGAGTTAACATCAGGAACATTAATTAAATATGAAATGCAAAATTTAAAATTAAATACAGGTTGTTACAAAAATGAATATCTTACCTCTAGGAGTTCGAATATATGAAATCTGGAGAAAAACAAAGGGATAGAAGGTCGTCGATTTGTGTCTTGAAGCTCTGAGCCAAGAAATCCCCCAATCTCCTCTCTCTTGAATTTCTAATTTAGGTTACACTTATGAAAATATCTTACCTCTTTCTATATATAGGCACAACTCTCGAAAACTGTGTTTACCTCCCTGCGAGTTCCCAAAAATTATTATGGCACAAGCTTGTCTTCGAATCCGATAAGTTTGTAATAACTAAAGAAGGAATGTATGTAGGAAAGGGATACCTCAATGAAGGGCTCTTCAAGATCAATTGTACTCCAAAAATTATTATTAATGAGAATGCTATAGCTTTTTCTTATATTGTTGAGTTATGTTCTGTCACGCCCCGGAGCAGCATAAATAGAGAAAAATAAATTTCCTTTATGGGTCCATAGGGAATGACGGGTGAATAACCGCGTTGTCATCTACTCAAACCAATAAACACAACGATAGGGAGGATGCTATTCATAGAACATATCTTATTCACATAATCAGAGGCTACAGCGGAAACTATAAAAGGTATGAAAGCAACAGATGCCCAAGTACCAATTATAAAAGTCTACTAAAACTATTACAACAGCTGGCTTAAAGTCTGAAGCCTATAACAACAACAACAGTAGTACAAAAGATATACCAACTAACTATTACAAGCAGCACGTCTTCTCCTCCAAGCCTTCAGCTCCAAGACCGGCAGAACATCAGTCTCTCGTCCTCAAGTCCTGCCAAGCTCTAGACATTGGAATGTCCAGGGCATGAACGCCATCAGCTTTGGATACAAAGCTGAGTGAGTACATTAAACAACACTCCTCACCGCTATTGTTCAGCATCTTAAAATGCGGTTAATCTCTTAACAATGGCGTCACTCACGGACATAGCAAAGGTCTCATTAAACTATGCATGAATTCATCTATAACAGAAATCATATTAAGTAATGACAAGGATAAACATCATGGTATAATACATCTCATCACGTATTCACCAAATCCATGCATGTAACCCATGCATCTAACCCATGCATATACCTTTACGTCGGGACGCTGAATCCACGACTGAACATTTATCTCATCATATCCGTACTCATATTCATATCTCTATCCATCTCTGTATCCATACGTCAATCCCATATTACAAATCTGTGTTCATTCGTCGATACCAAAATCTCATATCCGTATCCATACGTCGATACAATAATGCCAATCGGAATCACCCGACTAGGCAATAGGTCCCACAATCCCTTGATAGGGTTACCGGTCGTCTACACGGTACCACCTATCTGTAAACGATAGAACGGCACATCGGACGTCTTCAACGATGCGTATACCCTCACTGGTCGTCTACATAGCTGAGAATACATTAGAGCACTAGCCGGACGTCTTCAACGGTACACTGGACGTCTTCAACAGTGTATACGCATCACTGGACATCTTCAACAGCGAGAGGCGCACTAGGAACTCTAACCATCCCACGTCCACCCGACTCGTCAGCCGTTGATCCCACGGATCCCAAAGTACACATATCTCATTATTCCATATAAATCACAGTTTCCCTTTCTCATCATATCTTCTCATCTCTTCATCTCAATATCCCATTTCTCATCAGATTCTCTTATCTCGTCATAACACTATTCCATTTCTTATCAGATTCTCTTACCTCTTCACATCACTATCCCATGCATGCTGACACATATTGTGAAATGCTCATATACTAAGTATAGGAAATACCACATGCTCTGTATTCAACATATCTACTCATTTTTTATTATTAACATGTTGTCGTGTTCCGTTCTACTATTCAGTTTGTCAATAACATATGGCAGTTACTTAACCATTAGAGCATCTCATATCGACAGTTAATAATAAACAGTTCATCTTGTAACATTAACATAAACATCATATAAGGCTAACGTAGTATCATGTTTGACTAAGCACATATCAAATATCACGTATGGTACAACCATTAGCAGCTTGGGTACATTACAATCAGCTCATAACATATAACAATAGATAAACAACATTCTGCTCTTACCCAATCGATTGAACAAACATGTCAATCGATTGGACTTAATGTCAATCGATTTGAAAGTAATGTCAATCGATTGGAAACAATAGCAATCGATTGAACTTATGGCAATCGATTGGAAATAATGTCAATCGATTGAACTCTGTCTTCTTCTTCAAAACTGCTGGGTTTTATTATAAAACGTTGGGGGCCTCTTTCCTCCTCATGCACGTTATTATACACACATAAACATCACAAAAACAACCTCTTTGAGTGAGTTAATAAACTCACCTTGTCCCGGCGTTCCGTTGACGGCGTCCCGAGCTCCGCGGCGGCGGTTATGGTGGTTTATCTCTTTCCTCTCTCTGTCTGTCTTTGTTCTCTCTCTGTCCTCCTCCTCATCTTCTTCTTCTTTTTCTTCTTCTTCTTCTCTTCTCTTCTCTTCTTCTCTAACCCGAGAGTGTGTGTGTGTAATATATATATACAATATATATGTGTGTATATATATATATGAGAGTATGTATCTCTCTCTCTCAAGGCTACAAACTTGGCCCAAGGCCACAAATGAACAAGTATATATAAGGTTTAAGAGTGCCACACGTTCAAAGCTGAAGGAAAGAAGAAAATGTTTCTCAGCTTATGCCAATCGATTGAGACACAAGTCAATCGATTGGAGACAGATATTTGTAGTCAATCGATTGGAATAATGTCAATCGATTGAAGAAGATGGCAATCGATTAGGATGTTTGACACGTCATCAATTTTAGTCGGTAGAATGTCAATCGATTGGGAACATGTCAATCGATTGGTATCTGAAAAGTGTCAATCGATTGGGAAAACTTGTCAATCGATTGGTATCCCAAAAATGTCAATCGATTGGAAACTCAAACTCACCAAAGACTAAGGAAAGTACAAGGGATATATATACCTGAAAATACAGGGTATTACATCATCCACCACTCATCAAAAGATTTCATCCTCGAAATCTGAAGCAGTAGGCCCTCAAATAAAAACACAAATCATCTCGGAAGACATACTCTAAAATGCTCAAGTTCTCGTTTTACATAAACGATCACATCAGCGGCCAAAGGGTTAAGTTCTAAACACGCGATGCAAAGTTATCAACGATCTATAAGTGCTAGGGTAACAATTATCAATCCTTGGGTTAGCTATATGAAAATTCGTATGTCGAACTTTGAGAAAAGGTTCTAGGTAGCATAATCTAACCATCCTACAAGACTAAAATAGCTCGTCTCCAAACACACAAGATTCATTCCTCAAGTCAAACTCTACGGTGTGAGGGTTCTAATCTTATCTAAGTTGTAAAGAAGCGTTGCCGTCTACTCTCGTCTCCGAAGATGCTTCGAACTATGCTAACGATGTCTCTACTGTATCAACAGTTGGCGGTCTCCCATCTCTGGACTTCTGGTTATGATTGTCAGCGTCCTTAGTCGGTCTTTTGTTGTACACGACGTCCTTGTTAACTCTAATGTTGTCACCATCATCCTTTAGTATGCTGACTTGAAAACATTGTGACTCTAACATCGTAGTTGTTGATTCGAACTTCCTCATGTATCTCCATATTCCCACGTACTATTGATATAATCATCTCTCGAGTTTGTACCATCCATTGAATACTCATTCTGCTTCCACGTACTAATCAAATAGGTTAGGCAGAACTACATACTAATATCGTGAGTCGTTCTATTGTATAACTTCTTGACTGGATGAAAGCAACAGACAATCGGTGTCGAAAAGAATCCTTCTATGGTACTCTTATAATTCTGGTGTTGTCTCTACGTTACTCATATCTCTTCCCGTATACTCGCAATCTTCTAGTTCCTCCTTTTTTGTCAAAGCTATATCTAAAGCAAATTTAGATTCCTCATCTCTAGTCTCTGTCCAACATACCAATGGTTGGCGTAGTCTTTCGATAGGGAGGCAATTGACGTCATATAAGGATGCAAAAGAAGTCATATGGGGATGCAATTGATGTTATACAGGGATGCAAATGATGTCATATTTATTCTTGGAAAACTTACTGTCATAGACGATTATTGATTAGTGCCAAATGGGTGTTTGGGGTATCTACAATTTACGGTGTAGGCTAATCCTCTTACAATCAAATCAAGCGAATACCAAACTTCCTGCAATATCGGGATCATATATAATACATGATGTAGGTGTTGAGTGTTGTACCTTCTTTCTATCGTCCTTGTCTAAGTTGAGACCAATTATTTGTATGGCGAGTCTGCCCTCGTGATACTTGTTGCGATGGAACATTGTGTTGCATCTCTAATTCTGGACAAAACTTACGGACATGACCAAATTTACCACAGTTGAAACATCGTATTCCCCGTCCATTAGATTTCCTTGCTGCTCTGCATTCTTGGGAATGGTGTCCTAGTACTCCATAATTGTAGCAGATATCTCGTTCTCTGTGCTGTGTTGGAGTCGTCATTAGTTTTGATTCTTTCTGGTCGTTCCCCATCCTCTTACACTTCTGGCGGTTGCTTATGTAACTTCTCTCTGTGTTTCCTTGTTGAACTTGGTTAGCTGCCAACACAACCTGACTGTCTCTTCCTCTCTGATCCGTTATGAAAAACTGATCGTTCCCTGGAAATGCTTGATCAAAGTGTTGTCCTTCACGAATCTGAGTGTCGTCTTCCAGTTTTGTTGCCATTTCTACCAAAGCTTCGAAAGATTGATCTAAATATCCTATAGTCATATGACGAATATGCAGAACTAATCCTTGATGATATCTTTTGATCTTCCTTCTTGGTGTATCGATCATATGCGGTGCAAATTGTGATAGCCTCTCGAATTGAGTTGTATATTCGGGCACTGCAAAACTACCTTGGATTAATTGTATGAACTCCATTTCCCTTTTGTTCTTCTCAGATTCTGGAAAGTACTTTTCTAGAAATCGAGTCTTGAATGATTCCCAAGTCATCCTTCCTACAGCTTCTTCACCTATCGTAGCTTTCACTGCGTCCCACCAATCTGCTGCTGAGAATGTTAGTTGAAATATAGCCAAATGTCTTTTCTCAACGTCAGTACATCCAAGTGTCTCAAATATCAATTCTATCTGGCGAATCCATTGCTCAGCTTGCCATGCTCCTGTTAATCCGGTAAAGGTCTCTGGTTGAAGAGCACGAAATTCCTTTAGCAGCTTGACTCTTGTTTGTCGTACTGGTGCTTCATTGCCGATGACGTGATCCGCACGATTGATAACTTGTTCCATGCGACGGATGAAAACTCCGACCATTCCTGTGGGATCTATCTCAGGAGGCACTACACTAGGTACTCCATTCAGCTGGCCCTGGTTTCCTCGAGTCGTTCTAACCATAACGAGTGCTGGTAGTGTTCAATGTCTTTACCTATAATGAAAAACTATTCGTTCAGACGCATTCTATCTTACAGCTCAAACAAGAACATGCGGTAACAAATAGTACCACTATATAACACGATCACATCAAGTAATACGAATATAAGAATATAACCATAGAGGTCAGTCTATCTACCAAGTGTACTCCAATATATCTATGCTCAAGACACGGGTTACGAAACTATAGGTTCTACACGTAACGTCAAATCTAAACATTCTATTTCTATTCTCAGGTTCCAAGCTACGAGTACTGATCAACTAACATGTGGCTTAAGGTAACAGGATAATCTTATCCTAAACCTCTTTCTATTTCTAGATCATACCGACTATTCTGAGATCGCTCAGGAATTCATCAGCGTCTAAAATCCAACGACTCTATATTTAGGATCTCCATCACCACAACTAACTCTCAATGCCTGTTCTTCGTGAAGTCAGCTATCCATATTCTTATTGGTTCCAACAGTTACTACCTTCCAAAGAAACATCCTCAGACGGATTCTTCCAACCTTTTATCTGCGTGACAAGATAACAGTTCTATCTCATCTCAACTAATCCTCATGCTACCGATATTATCTCAGAACTCGGGTTCTAATCTCAAAAGACAAGCGGTTAACAACTGAAACCTAGGCTCTGATACCAAAAATCCTATCACGCCCCAGAGCAGCATAAATAGAGAAAAATAAATTTCCTTTATGGGTCCATAGGGAATGACGGGTGAATAACCGTGTTGTCATCTACTCAAACCAATAAACACAACGATAGGGAGGATGCTATTCATAGAACATATCTTATTCACATAATCAGAGGCTACAGCGGAAACTATAAAAGGTATGAAAGCAACAGATGCCCAAGTACCAATTATAAAAGTCTACTAAAACTATTACAACAGCTGGCTTAAAGTCTGAAGCCTATAACAACAACAGTAGTACAAAAGATATACCAACTAACTATTACAAGCAGCACGTCTTCTCCTCCAAGCCTTCAGCTCCAAGACCGGAAGAACATCAGTCTCTCGTCCTCAAGTCCTGCCAAGCTCTAGACATTGGAATGTCCAGGGCATGAACGCCATCAGCTTTGGATACAAAGCTGAGTGAGTACATTAAACAACACTCCTCACCGCTATTGTTCAGCATCTTAAAATGCGGTTAATCTCTTAACAATGGCGTCACTCACAGACATAGCAAAGCTTTTATTAAACTATGCATGAATTCATCGATAACAGAAATCATATTAAGTAATGACAAGGATAAACATCATGGTATAATACATCTCATCACATATTCACCAAATCCATGCATGTAACCCATGTATATACCTTTACGTCGGGACGCTGAATCCACGACTGAACATTTATCTCATCATATCCGTACTCATATTCATATCTCTATCCATCTCTGTATCCATACGTCAATCCCATATTACAAATCTGTGTTCATTCGTCGATACCAAAATCTCATATCCGTATCCATACGTCGATACAATAATGCCAATCGGAATCACCCGACTAGGCAATAGGTCCCACAATCCCTTGATAGGGTTACCGGTCGTCTACACGGTACCACCTATCTGTAAACGATAGAACGGCACATCGGACGTCTTCAACGATGCGTATACCCTCACTGGTCGTCTACACAGCTGAGAATACATTAGAGCACTAGCCGGACGTCTTCAACTGTACACTGGACGTCTTCAACAGTGCATACGCATCACTGGACGTCTTCAACAGCGAGAGGCGCACTAGGAACTCTAACCATCCCACGTCCACCCGACTCGTCAGCCGTTGATCCCACGGATCCCAAAGTACACATATCTCATTATTCCATATAAATCACAGTTTCCCTTTCTCATCATATCTTCTCATCTCTTCATCTCAATATCCCATTTCTCATCAGATTCTCTTATCTTGTCATAACACTATTCCATTTCTTATCAGATTCTCTTACCTCTTTACATCACTATCCCATGCATGCTGACACATATTGTGAAATGCTCATATACTAAGTATAGGAAATACCACATGCTCTGTATTCAACATATCTACTCATTTTTTATTATTAACATGCTGTCGTGTTCCGTTCTACTATTCAGTTTGTCAATAACATATGGCAGTTACTTAACCATTAGAGCATCTCATATCGACAGTTAATAATAAACAGTTCATCTTGTAACATTAACATAAACATCATATATGGCTAACGTAGTATCATGTTTGACTAAGCACATATCAAATATCACGTATGGTACAACCATTAGCAGCTTGGGTACATTACAATCAGCTCATAACATATAACAATAGATAAACAACATTCTGCTCTTACCCAATCGATTGAACAAACATGTCAATCGATTTGAAAGTAATGTCAATCGATTGGAAACAATAGCAATCGATTGAACTTATGGCAATTGATTGGAAATAATGTCAATCGATTGAACTCTGTCTTTTTCTTCAAAACTGTTGGGTTTTATTATAAAACGTTGGGGTCCTCTTTCCTCCTCATGCACGTTATTATACACACATAAACATCACAAAAACAACCTCTTTGAGTGAGTTAATAAACTCACCTTGTCCCGGCGTTCCGTTGACGGCGTCCCGAGCTCCGCGGCGGCGGTTATGGTGGTTTATCTCTTTCCTCTCTCTGTCTGTCTTTGTTCTCTCTCTGTCCTCCTCCTCTTCTTCTTCTTCTTCTTCTTCTTCTCTTCTCTTCTCTTCTTCTCTAACCCGAGAGTGTGTGTGTGTAATATATATACAATATATATGTGTGTATATATATATATGAGAGTATGTATCTCTCTCTCTCAAGGCTGCAAACTTGGCCTAAGGCCACAAATGAACAAGTATATATAAGGTTTAAGAGTGCCACACGTTCAAAGCTGAAGGAAAGAAGAAAATGTTTCTCAGCTTATGTCAATCGATTGAGACACAAGTCAATCGATTGGAGACAGATATTTGTAGTCAATCGATTGGAATAATGTCAATCGATTGAAGAAGATGGCAATCGATTGGGATGTTTGACACGTCATCAATTTTAGTCGGTAGAATGTCAATCGATTGGGAACATGTCAATCGATTGGTATCTGAAAAGTGTCAATCGATTGGGAAAACTTGTCAATCGATTGGTATCCCAAAAATGTCAATCGATTGGGACGAATGTCAATCGATTGGAAACTCAAACTCACCAAAGACTAAGGAAAGTACAAGGGATATATACCTGAAAATACAGGGTATTACATGTTCATTGTGGCATTCTAGATTAAGACATGTGAATTTAAAATACATGCATAAAATGACTAATCTTGGATTTTCGCCAAAATTTGAAATTGATAAATCACATAGATGTGAAACATGTGTACAATCAAAATTTACTAGAAAGCCATTTAAATCCATAGATAGAACAAGTAAGTTACTAGACTTAATTTATACCGACTTATGTGATTTCAAACTAACTCCAACAAGAGGTGTAAAGAAATACATTGTTACATTTATAGATGATAGTAGTAGATATTGTTTTGTTTGTTTACTTAGTTCTAAAGATGAAATGATGGATATGTTTAAGACATATAGAGATGAAATTAAAAATCAATTATCTAGAACAATAAAATGAGTTAGATCGAATAGAGAAGGTGAATATGATTCATCTCCACTAGCTGAGTATGTGCTAGTAATGGGATAATTCATGAAACAACTGTGTCGTATACACCACAACAAAATGGCATAGCTGAGAGGAAGAACCGAACCCTCAAGGAAATGGAAAATGCTATGTTAACTAGCTCGGGAGTTCCATACAACTTGTGGGGGGATGCCATTCTTACGGCAAATGCTATTCTTAATAGAATTTTACATAAGAGGACTAGCAAGTCTCCTTATGAAGTTTATAAAGGTAGAGTACCCTCATATAAAAAGCTCAAAGTGTGGGGGTGTATAGCTAAGGTACAAGTTCCGCTCCCTGAAGGAACAAAACTAGGACCTAAGAGCGTAGATTATGTATTTATCGATTATGCTAATAATTGTGCTACATATCGATTCCTTGTGGTTAAGTCCGAGAATGTAGACATTCGTGTCAACACATTCATGGAATTGGTAGATTTGGAGTTCTTCGAAAACATCTTTCCATTTAAGGAAGGAAGACAAAATTCGGCACCTATAAGAAGTGTTAAAAAGATTTTTTCAAGTTCTAAGAACGATGAAGAAATCGAAGTTGCTCCTAGAAAGAGAAAAAGAGCTAGGAAAGCTACTTCTTTTGGATCGAATTTTATGACACTAGTTACCATAGGTAAACCTTAAACCTTCAATGAGGCTATGAGTACACCCGAAACGCCTTATTGGCAAGATGCGATAAATAGTGAGGTGAACTCCATTATACAAAACCATACATGGGAGTTGGTTGACTTACCTCCGGGTAGTAAACCAATTGGTTGCAAATGGATTTTTAAGAAAAAACTCAAAACTGATGATACCATAGATAAGTTCAAAGCTAGGCTAGTCGCAAAAGGTTATAGACAAAAAGAGGGAATAGATATCTTTAATACTTGATCCCCGATTACTAGGAATACTTCCATTATGATGGTAATCGCTATAACTGGTATCTATAACATAGAATTATATCAAATGAATGTGAAGACTGCGTTCCTCAATAGAGATCTAGATGAGGTGTAACACCCGCACCAGTGGAATTATGTTTAATCATATTTAACATGCATTGATATAAAATTAATGATGTTTATCGTGATATGAGTCAAATGTTGAGAGTGGGCTTAACCTACTAAGTTGATTGTGGGTGTCCAGTTAGTAACCTAGCTATGGCCAAAGTGGTAGTTCCAAATTGGGACATGTTTTGAGATGTTCCATTTGTGATGGGATAGTGATGATAATATTCTTATGTGCCTAAATGGTTTTTAAGGCTTATGTGATTTATTATTATTATATTGATTCAATAATATGTCAAATGTTAAAGACCACTTCCTTGGTCAGTTTGGGGTACCTTTGTGAGTGTGAATTGGACACGTTGTATAATTAGTAGGTTAATTAGCAACTTTATAATATTTTATGGGACTCATACATGACATAGACAAACACTCATTTACATTTGGGATAGTTGTAATATGGTTTCATAACTTGCAAGGGCGTAATTATAATACACTAAAACCTTGTGGGAGGTAAACGTAAAATCACATAAGGTAAATTGCATGTTGGGTGACACTTGGGGATGACTCATTGTCATCTTCTTCAACTATTTTTGAATATATATACAGAGAAATACGAGTTTATTAGGGAAAACTCCGCCGAGCTTTTGACGTTAATCGCCGCGCCGTTTGACGTTCAATTTTAATTCTGATTACATATTCGGATTCCTAGAGGTGAGACAGTTTTGGTTCCAATTTGGTTTAGTTCTGTGATAGTTTTTCTGCACCCTATTTCAGGAATTTAGCTCACAATTTGTAATTTTGTTATAAGATTTGTATCTAGTGGTTAGGGGAGCTATAATCTTGAATTAGGCACGATTTCTAAGAGGTGACATTCATTATGATATATAGATGATTCCATGATTAGATTCATTTGGGATGTGAAAGTATGTTAAATTAGCTTAATAAAGCTTATTAGTTTATTATTGCGCAAAATTCAGGTGATTAAATTAGGCCCAATTTGAATGTGAAGGCACAGTGTGATGTTTGGTCAATGAAATTGCTAGTTCTATACCACCATAAGGTAATCGATGTGGTGACAACCACGACTGCCAGAGGCCTATGGGACCACACATATAGAGGCATGGGTCATGACTAGGTCACGTGGGCTTAGGGAGTGGAGCTGCAGGCTAGTTGGTAGTGGTGGAAGTGAACTAGTAATTACCGGAGACTATAGTTGGTTGTAATGAGATGAAATTGGACACGTTTATTATCCATGGGCATAATTAATGTTATTCACAAGCATATAGCTTATATATTGTAGTGGTTATTGAATAACCATTGTAGGTGTTCAAGGAAAAGCTCAGAAGGAAAGGAAATGAAATTGGTGAGTATTCGTGGGTGTGGGATTGTAAATAAATTATTGTTAAATAGACTTATGTTTAGTAAGTAAAATTAGTAAAATATTGTAATTAGTTGTTTATTCAGAATTGTGTAGTAAGGATAGCGGCTTAAATTCTTGTAATATGGGGGACGTATTATATTGGTTGATTTTGGGTTGAGGTTGTATTCTGTGTACCTTGCATGCTTGGATTGGGGCAAATGAACTCGGATGTTTACCCATTGAGTTTGGTTGTTGAAGGCTATAATAAGTACTTTTCGTAAAATATTTCAACTCTTATTGGAAGCTCATATTTATGTTTTGGTATGGTTTGGTTCTAAAATGGGTTTAAGTTTGATGTTGAATCCAATTTGTGATTTGGGGATGTTATATAAGGTTTTCAAACTTTTTGCTTAAATAGGGTCTCTTGGGATTCCTTTGAACCTTTCAAAAAAAACTTTTGGAAGCAAACTTTATTAAGGCTTGTTTGGGTGTATGTTGGTTTAAACTTTTGAAAATGATCATTGTTGATTGAGCTCCTTTGGTTAACGCTTATTTTAAATTTGTTTTTAGAATTTTAATGACTTGGGACGAGCCTTAGTGGTGTGTCACGCATCCTAGGATCATATGGGTGGTTCTGGGGCGTGACATGAGGAGATCTATATGGAACAACCAGAAGGGTTTATTGTAAAGGGACAAGAACATAAAGTGTGTTAGACTCGTTAAGTCTCTTTATGGTTTGAAATAAGCTCCAAAGCAATGGCATGAGAAAATCAACCACACCATGATCGCAAATGGTTTCAAAATCAATGAATGCGACAAGTGTGTTTATGTCAAGGGGTTTGAAGACTCATGTGTTGTTGTATGCTTGTATGTTGATGACTTGCTTATTACAGGAACGAATCATAAAGTAATCAACGAAACCAAGAAAATGTTAAGCTTAAGCTTTGACATGACGAGCATAAGTAAAACCGATGTTATTCTTGGTATACAAGTAAGACAAACTTCTGAAGGATATCTTCTCACACAATCACATTATGTTGAGAAAATATTACAGAATAGCAAGTCAATTGTAACACCGTTTGCTGCCAATTGTACGTTGAGGAAGAATATGGGTGAAAGCATATCTCAACTAGAATATTCGCAAGTAATTGGGAGTTTGATGTACATCATGAATTGTACACGTTCGGATATTTCATATTTGGTGGGAAGGCTTGCTAGATACACTAGCAATCAGGGTAGAGATCATTGGACGGTCTTGAAAGAGTGTCAAGATATCTAAAGCATACCATGAGCTATGGTTTGAACTACACACGATACCCACCCGTGTTAGAGGGATATTCCGATGGGAATTGGATTTGGGATAGTCAAGAGACTAAGTCCACAAGTGGATATATAGTCACTTTAGGTGGAGCTACAATTTTTTAGAAATCAACTAAGCAAACTTGTATAGCACGTTCGATGATGGCTCGGAGGTCATAGCCTTAGACAAGGTGGGTGAGGAAGTAGAATGGCTTCGGAACTTCTCAGAAGATATTCCATTATGGCCGAAATCGGTAACGGCCATAGTTGTGCATTGTGACTGCAATGCTGCATCTTTCGTAGCTAAAAATGCCATCTATAATGGCAAGTCAAGGCATATAAGACGAGGACACAACACAATCAAGTAGTTGCTCTCTAGTGGTGTAATCACGATTGACTATGGCAAGTCAAGGCATATAAGACGAGGACACAACACAATCAAGTAGTTGCTCTCTAGTGGTGTAATCACGATTGACTATGTCAAGTCAAAGGAAAACATTGCAGATCCTCTTACGAAAGGATTGCCTAGAGATCAAGTTCAATATACGACGAAAGGAATGGGCCTAAAGCCAATCCTTTGAACAATCTGGCAGAAACCTAACCTAGCTGATTAGAGATCCCAAGATATAGGTTCAATAGGCAAACTAGTTAGGGAATTTCATGTTGTAAGCACACATTTAATATGGCTTCATTTATGTATATTGTTCAAGTGTGCAATAAGACTTGTTGAAGCTATGTTTACATTTAATGATATTGATGAGTAAATGTTAGTACTCTAAATTGGTATCACCTATATAAGAATGGAAGTGGAGTCGCTTTTGTGAGAACTTCAAAGGCTTGGTTCTGTAAGAGTTCTCATGAATAAGGATCATGTTCAGGACCAAAATGAACACAACCGAATGAATTAATGTGTATAAAGATAGTTGGTATGTTATCGAGTGTTGGTTTACACTAAAAGGTTGAACAACTCAATACTTAATGTACACTGCTTCACCGAATAAATCTAGTAGATATTCACTAGGGGAAAAGTTCAAGTCCAAAAGACACTCTCCCGATGCATCGCAAATCCGTGAATTGCTCTCGTAGTTTTATTGTATTTCATTTTTGTTTAGATAGCCATAATCATTCACATATGGGGGATTGTTAGATTCGAGGTGTGAATGTGAGCTTATGTAAGCTCAAGGGGATCGTTATGATCGCTATAGATTGGCACAATGCTCAAGGAAAGGCTTGGAATACTAAGTTTCAAAATTATAGTAGAGGGGTTTTGGACTAGTCGACCGGATCCTTCGACTAGTCGATCGGGTCAATGGCTATAAGAAGTTTGAAACAAATTCTGGCAAAAGGGCATTCGATCGGACCCAGTTTGTGAAGAGTTGCAACTTTTCTTGTAGAAATTCAAATTTGTTTGAACCTCATTTGTTCTAATGACTGATAAACTTGTATATACTATTATATATAGTGTATAGGTGTTGTGACACCATTTGTGTAGAGAGACATCTCTTACCCAATAGACACCTCTATATATACAATATAGTTAGTTAGTTTTGATATGCTTTTCACAGATTTTTTTCTTCATCTATTCTAGAGTCAGTTGAGAGCAATTCATATACATACAATTCTACTGAACAATTGAAGTTGAGCTATACTTCAATTGTTAGATCGTAGTATCCTCAAGAACGAGGCGTTGTAGTCCACAAAACAACGGGGTATGGGACGTAAACTTATTTTTCAGACAACATATTCATAGGTCCTTCAATCTTAAGTTTAGTTGCTATATTATTGAAAATTCTTTTCCATTGCATCCAACAAATAAATCTCACAATTAGTTTTAATGATTGCAAATTACAATTTAACGATTTGAGTGCAACCACAAGGCAAAGAGTAAACCCCACCCCACAACTAATTTTGGCGTATCACAAATGAAATAGAACCTCTTCCCAATCACGAATAGATAAGGGTATGATTAGCTTAGGGGACAAAGTTGCAAAATGTTGTGTACTAGTTAAGATTAGCGAGTTTAAACTTTGCTTGAACAAGGTCACCGCTCGTAGGCTTGCCCGAGCGAATTGGGTGGGTCGCTTGAGCGGTCTATAACAATAGTTTACAAACAGTGAGTTATGTCCTTATAAATATCTATACTATACTATAAAAGAGGCTTAGAGTGGTTTCAATTTTGATTTTGTCCTAATTTGTCATTTCTTGATTTGTTTGAAATCACATTTTTTACCCTTACTTTTCTTTTTTGTTCCATTTCTGTTTAGTGATTACTTTTATTTTGTCATTTTGTGAGGGTAGAGTGGTCATTTCACCCACAAAACAACCTTATTACTATTAGGTCAACTTTTAAAATTAAATTATTTAGAAAAGATGATTCAATCAACTTTTCAAACAATAATTAGAAATATTTATAATTTTATTCAACTTTTAAAATTATTTAATCTACAAATAATGATGCAATCAACTTTTTAAGCAATAATTACAAATATTTACAATTTGGTTCAAAAACCCAAAAGTCAACAATTGTAGGTTGTGCCTTGTTTGGCACAACCGCTTTTCGGCTTTGTGGTTCGTATATTTTTTCGTTCTTCCCAAACAAGTCACTAGCTTGTTTGGTTTTGTTTTGTTTTATTTGATGTTTTGTTAGGTTTTGTTGGGTTTTTGTTTTTATTTATTTTTTTTCGATTTTTTCCTAACAAACCACTAACACAAACAAGGCACAACACAACCCGAATTGGGCTATGCTTTGTTTGGTTTTGTTTTGTTTTGTTTGGTTTTGTTTTTCTTTTTTTGGTTTTCCCAAACAAAGCACTAACATTTATTTTATATACCCTATATAAATCTATATCTATATCTATATCTACACCCTATAAAAAAGGCTAAATATCTCTCTCTCTCTCTAGAAACCTCCAGAGACCCATCTTCCTTGTTACGCCTGTACGGGCTCTCTCATGGCTTGTCCATGGGAGAGCCTAGTTCTTGCTTTTTGCTTTTTTGGCCTCTCCTTTGGAGAGTTTATCCCCTTTTGTGGGGTTTTCTCCATCTTTTGAGGGTTTGTCCCCTCTTGTAAGGGTATGGTGTGTTTTTTTTTTTTTTTTCTAGGGTTCTCTGGCGAGATCCTTCGATTTCAGAGGTGCTTTTCCTTGATTTAGCTTTCTTTCCTCTAGATCTACCATTTTTTCGTTAGATTTGGAGTTTGAGTGAGTTATTGTTGCGAAATCCATGCTTTTAGGGTGATCCTTGTTGGTGGGTGTTTGTTTAGCAGTTTCGCCTCAGCCCCAGCTTGATAGCAGTGCTACAATTTGAGATATCTTTGGATTTGGGCGACTGCAGTGCGGCTTCAGAAAATTTTTTGTGTCTGTTTTTCTTGTTTCTGTTGTTCTTTGCTGCTTCTTTGTTTGTTTGTTGTTTTTCTTTCTTCTATTGTTGTACTGGTCCCTTTTGGAATCCGTTTGTTTGTTGAAATGGAATGTTGATATCTGTTGCTGATAAAAAAAAAGAGGCTAAATGTGATTTCCAATTTTAATTTTGTCCGTATTGCTAAATGTGATTTCCAATTTCAATTTTATCCTAATTTGTCATATTTTGAATTGTTCATTTTTACCATTTTCCCTTTGATAATCCTATACAATTCCATATATCTCCATACTCTGTTTTGGTCATTTATTCACAAACGATTTTGTTTTTTTTTTTTCCTTGAAAAAGTGAGATGTGCCTACAAATTTAATTTACATACATGCTTAGACATTTAATTTTGTTACATACATGCCTTAAAAAAATGATTTTAGAAAATTTAATTTATAGGCATGTGTGTGTAATACATATAACAATTCCCTTGATTTTAGCACAATAAATCATATGTGTATGTAGTTTATATGTAGTTAAACAAAAAAGAAAAAAGATGATAGGGTTTTGAATATATCATGTGTTATGATGTTAAAAAAAACATTTTTACTTTAAAAAAAAAAAAAAAAGAACAAAAGAAAAGAAAAAATGATTTAAAAAAAAACATGAAAAAAAGAAAAGAAAGGAAAAAAAAATATGATAAGTTCTTCCAATATATCATGTGTTATGATGTAAAAAATTAGTTATTAGTAAGAAAAAAAAAATTGGGAGAGTAGGGCTAAAAGAAACAGAAGTGAAAATACCAAGAAAACATCCGAAAAAAAATTTTTTTAAAAAAAAAAGAAAGAAAGGAAAAAATCAAACATATTTTGCTTCCATCTCAGATTATTGAAGCTTTTACGTTTACAATTTTTGTTTGGGAAATCATAATGCCAGAGCAAATTCTAACACTTTTTTATTTGTAACGGAAAAATCCGTTAGTAATGTTAAAAATCCGTTAGAAAACTTGTGAGTTGCTCTGGCATTAAAGAATTTGCTCTGGCAATATGAGCAGCCTTTTTGTTTTTGCTGCAATATATGTACATTTAGGATTTATATGTATATATTTTTAATTTACTAGCTAAATACATTCATTTATTTTTTAATTTTAACGAGCCCGTGCAATCTACTCTAGTATCTTTAAAAATTCCTTATGTTATAATCCTGAATAGTAGCCGAATTATGTGTAGCAATACAACTCGCCCGAGCAGGGCATCCCATTACTCGAGCAATTTAAGTATTCCTAGAGTTGTACAGTAATAAAACTTGTCCGAGTGAGGTGCATGTCAGCGGCTCGAGCAAGATTGTAGTAAGCATTGTTTTAGACTATTTAGCTATGGGCAATGTTAGGGGCACTAACAAAATCTACTAACACTTACTAACACACTCTATCTCTTTCCTAGTGGTACTGCGGGGTCCACTGCAGACCCCACAATACCACTAGGAGAGAGATAGAGTGTGTTAATAAGTGTTGGTGGATATTGTTAGTGCCCCAAATATAACTCTTTAGCTATTTTAGAAAGTGGGATAAAGGTGTCTATATAGCCCTAGTTTCAATTGTTTTCTATCTATTTGGTTGTAATTGCCAGTGCGATAATATCTTCTTCTTTATTTTATTTTGGCCTAATTGGACTTTACCCCCTTGTACTATACACGTGTTTTTAATTGGACATATGAATTTTTTTTTTTTGCAATTGGGTACATGAACTTTCATCCCCTTTCCAATCGGATACATTTGATGACGCCGTTAGTTTAAAACTAACGGAATTGCCTAGAATTGTTCTTTTTTTGCAATTGGGTACATGAACTTTTATCCCCTTTCCAATCAGATCCATTCCCCCAAATTTTGACCATTTTTCATAAACCCCTTTACTACTTTTCGACATCAAAAGGAGAGAAAACCCCCTCACTGGAACAGAAAAATGGCTAATGGATCTGATTGGAAAGGGGATAAAAGTTCATGTACCCAATTGCAAAAAAAGAACAATTCTAGGCAATTCCGTTAGTTTTAAACTAACGGCGTCATTAGATGTATCCGGTTGGAAAGGGGATGAAAGTCCATGTATCCAATTACAAAAAAAAAAAGTTCATGTACCCAATTGAAAACACGTGTATAGTACGAGGGGGTAAAGTGCAATTAAGCTTTTTATTTTTTATATCAAAATAATACATTTTTATTTTCCTCCAATTATCTTTGCAAGATTGTGTGGTGTTGTTGATAAATTCCTGTGTTGGTATATTCCGAAGTTCACAAATTTTGCCCTATCAATTTTGCTATAGCGGTTACGATTTTCGAAATAGAGCAAGCATTTAATATGACAGACTAGTAAAGTATTTGACTAGGAACCTATAAAAATGAATCCATGACTAGTCCAATTTCATTTCCAGCTTCCTTGGATTTAGTGGCCGTTGGGTAATCGATTATTTGAAACAAATTGAAAAGGTAACGACCAACTTTTTAACATTTTTCCAAAATCTCAAATTTTCAAACTGCTGAAAAAAGTTGAAGAAAGATATTAATGATTAATCTAAAAGCACCAAATTGAAACTTTTTTTCTATATGTATATAAAAAATAGAAAGCAGAATATCTCTAAATAAAAAAATTCTACAGAAAAAATCAGGTTAAATACATTTTACACTCTTATAGTTTGTCACATGTGTCAGTTTGGTCCCTGTAATTTAGATAGTGTCACTTTAGTACCTGTAGTTTTATGAGTGTGTCAAATAAGTCCAATAAGACCTTTAGTGACAAATAATTTTGTCACTGAAAGTAAAAAATTTATCACAAAAACTATTTGAGGGACTAAAATGATACACTTATAAAACTACAAAGACTAAAATAATACTTTCTAAACCACACAGACCAAACTGATACAAAAAGTAAACTAAGAGGGTGTAAAATGTAGTTTAAGCCGAAAAAATCTCTTACTGAAAATATTTTAGTCCCACATAAATCCGAGAAGGGCTCTTATTATTAAGTCCAAAGAAAGGATGGGTCGTTTCTCTAAGTAGATAGTAGGATAGGATCCTAACATAAGAAAAAGAATCCATGATTGGTGTCCAATTTCATTTCAGGCCTCTATAAAGCCCATATAATGATGGCCTGGTTTCTTTATGAAGCCCAAATTATAGAGACTAGCAATTTTTTTGTGCTCATAAAACTAAAATGAGCTGCCTTTAGTGACACCCTAACATTTGAAGGTCCATAATAAGTAGCTACAATAAAATGCTCACTTTGAGAATTGACTTCAATGAAAGTCGATTTAAAATATAATAAAAAAAAAAAATTAAAAGTAGAGTGTTTAAAATATAATTTTGGAGAAAGTAGAGGTTATCAGTGCATTTCATGACCTAAAGAAAAATATTAATGACTTTATATGTGTCTCCAAAGTCTAATGTAGCTACTCTTCTTCTTTCCAAAAATAAAAATAAAAAATAGCTACTCTTCAGAATTTTTTTACATGGAGTAAATGGTTTTCAGGTATGTCAAATTTGGTTTTCCATAAGTGGTAATGGAACCACAGTGAATTATAATCGGACAACGGCCAATGTAGTAGACGTTATTTGATGTGGTCCAACTCTCATGTATTAGAAAATAAATTTGGAATACAAATCCGAAAATCATCTTATTATACTCTTTGAATCTTCTACATGCATCCTGATAGGAACAAAGTTATAAATATTTTTGCACCATTTTGATGCTTCGTGGTTCTATATTTTTTTTTTAAGGAAGCCTGGTGGTTCTAACTTGAAAAACCACCATTTTTTAAAATTTTACAATACTTTGGTACAAAATTAAAATCATTTTATACTAGCTTCGTCCAAAATTAAGAGCTTTTTATTCCATTTTAAGATATCTCATTTTGAAATTCTTTGAAAAACTAATGAATACCTTAAATACTTACTTTTTTTTTTGTCAAAAACAAATCTGAGCCATATACTAAAGTAGATACTCTCAGCAGTTGGATCCTCCAACCTCTCCCTTCTCTCTCCACTTTTTTAAAATTTGAAATTGAATTACTCTCTCTCTCTCTCTTGGTAATCACTCTTGGCAAAACACAGATCTGGTCTCTCTTACATCCGCCCCGGCCACACCTCACTATCTCTCTCTTTCGGTAATCACTCTTGGCAAAAACACAGATCTGGTCTCTCTCTCTCTCTCTCTCTCTCTATTTGCACTGATCTGCACACACACACACGCACAGATTTGGTCTCTCTCTCTCTCTGTGTGTGTTAGGTTATGGGTTAACACCTACAGAATGTTTTTGGATTGATTATGGCTTCATATTGCATAGCTGAGAAGTTCAATTTCAAGTCCATTATTGTTTGGTTGGAAAATTTATAACTGTGTGCGAGCGTGCCAGGCAAGCAAATTGCCAATGTGTAAATGTAATGATCCAAACTGCGCCTCACCAGGGAGATTGTGGTGACGTTCGATGCCTTAACAAGGACTTTAATCGTGTAAAAATGTACTTAATTGAAACACTCCAAACTGATTCTAAGATACCTACTCCTAATAAAACAGTAAAGAAAGCAATAAAGTAAAAAAAAAAACTACTTTGATTAAATTAAACAAACTACAATCTAACCTTGAAGATAACTTCGAAGGTGTTCTACTCCTAAATTTAAGTATCTAGATAGCAATACAGTAAGTGTATTGAGAGATATATGTTGATATTGATCGAAGGATCCTTTTTCGAATGCAAAATCCTTCTATTTATAGACGTCGAGGGTCACCAACAAATCTGTTCGAATACTCCCTCCTATTTTCAAACTGATAACTGCTCTGACATCTGTTATATCCTTGAATTGACACATGTTCTTCAGTTTCTTCTTAATGATTAACACGTGTCTTCCAATGGTTAAATATTTGCACAACGTGGATCAGAAATAACTGCTCATAACAATTTCAGTATTCATTTGGGTCCACCAATTATTCTGCCACATAAACTCTTACATGTCATCTCTACATTGGCTGAATATTTTTATCACAAACATTACCCCCCGCGCCATTTTCCTTTTGGTTCAAAAAAGATAATGGTGATCATGGACAAATCATGCCAAGCAGTTAGCATCTTATACGATCTTCGAATGTTTATAAATTGCACAAAATATCACATCTGCTTGATCCTTGAAACCTTCTATCTACCTTGTTCTTTCGAATATGCTCTATTACTCATGTCTTCTTCTCAATCTTCTTTCGACACCAATAACTACTTTCCTCTAGATCTTCCCGAAGAAGTGATGTTATCAACCAAACGCCCTGAAATTTCTTCTCGAACCAATTGGGATCTCCCTGAAATTCCTATTGAACCCTTCACCTACTCGAAGTGGGGAAAGTGGCATGAAATGTTGACCAGACCAAGTGCTTCTTTAACAGGGCCAAATTCTTCTTCGAGCTCTTCCAAATCGATTTATAATAACCAAACATTCCCTCCTGCTTGGGAACAACCTATTTCCCATGGTGAAGGAGTAGGATACCATAAAGGTATGAAGCTCGAAACCCCAGTTACAATTCCTTCAGTTGTTCATCCAAACTTTGACTATCCTGAAACTGAAGGGATTATTCGAAGCAGGACAATAAAACCCTACTATCCATTTTCGAATCGTCTCTCTCGAGAGCAAAAGCTGTTGAATGCATGGTTGATATCCTCAACCAGTCCTCCTGGTGAGAGGCTTCAAAGAGGCAATATCTTAATTCCTCAAGGCAGACCCCCCATTCACACATATGTAAGAGCATCTCATGAGGATTTTTCTAATGAGCATTACTCTTCAGCCTTCCTTTCTAAATGCAAATTTTTTGAGAAAGATTATGAAGAGAGAGTACTTCTCTTCGATCATTCTGTACTAGGTTTTCCTGACACCAAAGTTCAAGTGATGGATCCTACTGACGATATTGGTGATCCTTTTTTAAAATTAGACCAATTATGCAGGTATGGTCCTATTTTCGAACATATTCCTCCCATTCTGTCACCTTCTCCCTGCTTGACCATCCAAGCTCAAAGGCTTCTAGTTGCCTTTTCACATCTTCCCTTCTCCATTTTACAGAATCCGAAAGCTCGAATTAATTTCGAATGGAGTTGCCACATCCTGTGCCATGAATGGAATATTTCAACCCTTGTTCGAACCCAAATAGATTTCACCCTTCGAACCTTGGCTCCTCACATAAAATGGTATTCTCATCATCAAGAAAGTGTCCATCATTTGAATTACTTAATTGATCTTTATGAAAGCCTTAAGGAAGTACCCAATGCACTTCTTGATGAAGTTTCAGAGTTCAAGGAGAAATACATCTATGGTTGTGGCAGTTCTGATGAAGAAAGCAATGTTTCTCATTACTCGAAACCTGACCTTGAAAGTCGAATTGCATATCTTAAAGAAGAAGCCAAAACTGTTGGCATATCTCTTCGAGGCAAGACTTCATTAGCCAAGGAACTTCGAAATCTTCGCAAAGCTTTGTTCAAGATCAACTTACGGCTAAATCAATATGATGAACAACTCAAGAATGCTTATCTCACACTTCGAAGCGAAGATAAATTATCTTTACAAGCGAGGAACCTGTGCCTCAAAATAGAGCTAGAAGCAGAATACTTTGCCTATTACTGGGCCATGTTTCACAATTTAGTTACTTATGGGTTTCCCCATTTTTACCAATTACGTTTATGAATTGTAACCGCATTTCCTTTTCAATGAAATGAACTATGAAAAATTCATGTTTTTATTAATTAGTTCATTCTGAACCAGTATGTCTTTTACTTTGATGCAACGGTCCAAAAGGAGTAACCGAACCTAACGGCTATTTTTTAATAAATGCATCTTTTTCCAAACGTCACCAAAGGCTATAAATAAACAAGCACAAAGGAAAAAACAAACCTTCTAACTTCATTTTGCTTTCTATCAATTCCCTTCGTACTTTGTTCTCTTCCTTACCATTTTCTTTGCAATCCGACCTCTTCACTTCTAAAGATGACAAAATCTGGTGATAACACTCAGCTTCAGAAAACCTGTGATGACTTTGAACAAATCATCAAAGACGAACAAGAACGTTACTTGCAAGGGCAAGAGACTTCTCTGATTCATGAGGTTCTCGTTCCCATTACTTTTCCCGACCATGAATCCTCAATTGCCGTAGGTCCTTGCCTGAGCACACCAAGCCTGAGACTCCATGTCTATTACCCCAGATTAGGAGAACAGTGCCTGACTTACCAACAGGATCTTCCAAACCCCAAGTGTGACTGGAAGTTTCGACATTGGCCTAAACCCGCAAAGGATTGGCCTGAATGGGTAGATAGAATCTTAGAGAACAAAAGAGAGATTCTAACCACAACGGGGATTTACCATGCTGTTCACCTTTCAAAATTTCCCATCGAATCCAGTCCTAACTTATTAGCTGCAGCCCTCTGTTTTTGGAACCCTGTTTTCAACCATTTTCAATTTCGATGTGGTCCAATAGGTCCCACTGTTCTAGACATCTGTCATTTATTAGGGTTTTTGTCTCATGGGGAAGATGCTCACCCCTATATGGCTGAATCTGATAGTCCTCCAATCAATACTGATTCTAAATCATTAGGGTATACCAATTTCTTGACTACCCATAAAAAGTCATCAGGAGCAGTGACAGACAAGGAATATTACTGCTTCCTCTTATATTGGCTTTCGAAGCATCTATTTTGCTCTTCTTCTCAGAGGGTTGTCCTCAAATTTTCTAACATTGCTAGAGCTCTAGCTGCTGGTCGAAAGTTAGCCTTAGCACCTTTTGTTCTAGGATCTCTCTATAGGTCCTTTTCTGATTTGTGCTTCGACCCCTTTATTCTTACCCAAGGTGGTCCTTTCTGGATATTACAACCATGGCTATATGCTTATTTTCCAGAAATTCATAACTTAGAATCCTTATCCTACATTGTTGCTCATGGAATCTTTTTTGCCTTATTACCAAATGTTGAGAAGACCTTCAAAGAATCCATCTCCTTCTTTTTCGATCTCCCTGCAATAAGGCCAAACAAACTGTTCTAACCATTTGCTATCCTCTACAGTCCTGAAGACAAATCTCTTCTTTCTCCTCATTGGCTTTGTCAAATTTTGGACAGAGCAGCAAGTGCTCTCGAATTAAAAGCTGCATGGGGAAGTTTCTTGATTAGTAGGGATCTATTCTTTGGGAATACCCTTAGCATTAAATCTCATGGTGAACTTTACCTTCCTAATCAGTTTTCGTGGCAATTTGGGTTTACCCAATCAATTCCTTTCCCAATCAGGAGTCAAGCCAATATACTTATGGCTTATAAGACTCACTCGAAAGTGCCAGAATCAGTGATAACTGCTGCATTGGCAGTTTATCAGAACAAAGTCAGCAATTTGGAATTCACTTCCCTACCAGTTTATACCACTTGTACTCTTGCTTTTTCAAGTTGGTGGGAAAATCTGATGTCAGTGGAGATGGACAAGTGCCAACTTTTGAGATATATCGATTCGAAGCAACCAGGTAATCATAATTCAAATTCAATTCTCTTCTTCTTAAATGACGAAAAGAAATCTGATTTATACCTGTTTTGAATTTTACAACACAGGAGTGACAATTGGGGAAGGCTCTTCACCAACAACTAGAGGTTCGAAGGTCAAGCCAAACATTCCACTCCCTTCAAAGACTTCTAAAACTTCAGCTCCTGTTCCTCCGTCCCTAAAGCCAAAAAGAAAATTGGTCCTTCCAGCAGAGAGCTCACCTCTCCAATCAGAAAATGTTGAGTCTGAAGGAGAGGAAGAAGTTAGCCCTGTCCCTGCTTTATCTCGAAAGAAGAAAACCAAAATAACAATTGAACCATCTACTGGTTCAACAATCAATAAAGAAGTTCCTATTCCAGCCATTCCTATTTTGAAGGTGGAACCTGCACCTGAATCACCCCAAACTATTCCAGAACCATCTTCCCAGAGTTTTGACATCCCAGAGGTTCATAAGTCTCCTTCATCCAGTGATCATCCTCCATTAATTGAATACCAACAAACAGTAAGTTATTTAAACTTTTCTGATATATATTTTTTTTACATACACAAACACATTTTAATTAAAGTGTTCATCCTTTGTTATCCAGATTGAATCTGTTCCTGAAACTGAAGCTGGTTCTTCAAAGCAAAAAACAAGTTCCAACCTTAAATCTGCTCCAACATCAGCTTCATTCGAACCTTAGGCTGCCCCAAGTGTCTCAGGTTCTGAGGAATTTCACTTGTCTCTTCCTCCCAATCTGAGTCCTGAAGAAGTTAAGAACTTTAAAAAGGTCTAAAGTCTGTGTTGAAAATGGGAGATACCACTGTGACCAATGTCCAGGAGTTTTTTCAACAAATGACAGGTCAAAGCAAACCAAAGATACCCTCTATAGATCCAGTAGCTGCACTTGCTACCTTGAGACTGTTTAGTAAAGTCTCCTTTGAAGTATTCGAGGACAAAGAAGTGCAAAGAGCTATGAAAATCTTGTGCCAATTCATGCTGGATAGTTCAGCCATAACTGCTCCTGACAAAGAAACCATTTCTGCCTTGATGTCTACCTTTGATTTTGACTGCTTTTTATTAGAAAAAGTCATCGAAGAAAGAAAGAAACTAGAGGTTGACATGGAATACACAACATAGAAGACTCTCGAGATGGATCAGTTGTTAGCAGAATTTAGTGAGAGCAACACTGCAATTGAAAAGCTTTCAAGCAAAGTTGAAAAGCTTAAAAAGAAGCTGGAGATTGTAGAAACTGAACTGGCCAAATTGAAGGTGAAGCAAGGAAATGCTGAAACAAAGCTGCTGGCTCTGAAGACAGAAATTGAATCGAAACCTTTGAAGAACCAAGAATCAATTTCGAGGCAAAAATTCATTTTTAGCCAATCAAAATTGTACACTAGGTCTTGGGATAATTTCAGATTAAAAGCCCAATTTATAAGTAAACTGGTATGAAAATTTACACCAATAGGACTTTGAAATGTATCCACATCTGATTTTTGTATCTTAATTTTGAATATGGAATACATGTTCTTACTTTGTAAATGCTGCATTTCTTTATTCTAGATTCCTTGCTTCCCAAATAGTGGGATAATATTGCTTAAGAAACTTACCATTGATTTTTCTAACATGAACAAATCCATTCAAATTTTTTAAATGATAAAATCCACCCTTGAAAACCTTGTGAATTTGTAATGGACCTTCCCATTTAGGGGACCATTTTCCATACTTTGGATCTTTAGATCCAATAGGCAATATTGTTTTCCATACCAAGTCTCCCTCATCAAAGGTTCTTGGTTGTACTTTTTTATTATATCCCCTTGATACTATCCTTTTCTGTATCAAAATATTATTAAGAGCTTTGATTCTTTCTTCATCAATATTTTCCAATTCAATATCCATGGATGTTTGATAATCATCCAAAGATAACTGATTCTGCTTCATAACTCGAAGAGAATTAATCTTTATTTCAATAGGCAGAACTGCCTCATGTCCAAAAGTTAAGGCATAGGGAGATACACTTGTACTTGTTCGCTTTGAAGCTCTATATGCCCATAAAACTTCTGGCAAAATCTCATGCCATACCCTTGGATTACTTTTTATAACTTTAGCCATATTTTCTTTTATGACCTTGTTGGTGGCTTCAGCCTGTCCATTCGATTGAGCATAATATGGGGTTGATTTTGACATTGTAATTCCCAATTTATTTGCAAATGCAATCACATCTCCTTCGAATATAGAAGCATTGTCAGATACCATGGTTTGTGGGATACCAAATCTGTAAATTATATTTTCTAGGAATTTTACAACCATTGTTTGAGTCACAGTCTGCATGGGTTCTGCTTCTACCCATTTAGTAAAATAATCTGTGGCTAAAATAATGAATCCATGACCCTTCGAAGAAGGAGGACTGATCTTTCCTATCACATCTATAGCCCATCCTCTAAAAGGCCAAGGTTTTACCACATATTGAAGATCAACAGTTGGTAAATGCTTCAAAGGACCATGTTTCTGACATTCTTGACATCTTTTGGCAAATTCAATACAATCTTTCAAAATAGTTGGCCAATAAATGTTATGTCTTCTAAGCAACCATCTCATCTTAATTCCAGATTGATGAGCTCCACATAATCCCTCATGAATTTGAGCTATAGCTTCTAATCCTTCGAGATTATTTAAACATTCCAATAATAATCCATCACTCCCTCTTTTGAATAATTTTTCACTATATAAGATGTAATTTACAGATTTCAACCTTATACCTCGATCAGGTTTTTCACTGCATCCTGAGAGATAATCAATGATTGGCTTTCTCCAATCATCATGAACTTCTATATTTGAGATATCAATAGAAGATAATCTATCTACCAATACTGGTAATAATTTCCTATAAGTCACTTGTTCCATTTCAATATTTTCATCATTTGTTTTAAATCCAGATGCCTTCTGAGCTACATCATTAGCTTCTTCATTAAAACTTCTAGGAACATGCAACAGGTTTACATTATCGAATTTGGATAACAAATCCATTGTAGTTTCATAGTACACCTTCAATGCACTACTCATACATTTATATGTCCCATTCATATGATTTATGATCAACTGGGAATCTCCAAATATATCTACAAATGTAGCTTTAAGATCCAACAAGGTTTCGAGACCCATGATAAGAGCTTCATACTCAACTTGATTGTTGGTACATTGATTCGAATTTAATTTATAGCCATATTTAGTTTTAATCTTTTCAGGTGATTCAATGACAAAACCAATGCCTGCAGCAAATTCAGTTTTTGAACCATCAAACCATAATTTCCATGGACTAATAGTTATTTGCCCAATTTCATAATTCCCCTCTGTTTCGAGGCAATTTGGATGATCAGCCAAAAAATCTGCCAATGCCTGACCTTTTACTGCCTTTTGTGGCACATAAAACAAACAAAATTATGATAATGCTAAAATCCATTTACCAATTCGATTTCTCAGAATAGATCGAGTCAACATATATTTAATTAAATCAAACTTAGCAATCGCATAAACTTCGGTAGGAAGAAGATAATATCTTAATTTCATAACTGCAAAATACAAAGACAAACACAATTTTTCCATAAAGGAATATTTGCATTCAACAGAATTTAAAAACCTACTAAGGTAATACACAGCTTGCTCTTTCTTATCATCATTATCCTGGGCTAATAAAACCCCAATCGATGCTTCTGCTGCTGAGATATATAACTTCATAGGCCTATCTTTCCTTGGAGGCATTAACACTGGTGGCTTTACCAAATAATCCTTCAAAGCTTGAAAGACAGTCTGATGTTTATCTTCCCACTTCAACTCTTCATAATCCTTTAATTTCAACAAAGGAGAAAAAATTAGAGTTTTTCCAGCAGTATTGGAAATAAACCTTCGAATAAAATTGACTTGTCCTAAGAATCTTTGTAATTCTTTTTTGGTCGAAGGGGGTTTACTTTGAATAATTGCTTGTGCCTTATTCTTATCCACTTGAATTCCCTTTTCATGTACCAAATATCCTAGAAAATTTCCAGTACTAACTCCAAAGGCACATTTTAGTGGATTTAACTTGAGTTTGAAACATCTCATCCTTTCAAATGTTGACTTCATGTGACTAAGATGATCATCAAATATTTTTGATTTAACAATTATGTCATCTATATAACATTCTAAAAAGGTTCCAATCATGTCATGGAAAATAGTATTCATGGCTCTTTGGTAAGTAGCCCCTGCATTTTTTAAACCAAAAGGCATTTGTACCCATTCGAAGGTACCTATGCTACCTGGACACCTAAATGCAGTCTTATGAATGTCCTCCTCAGCAATGCATATTTGATTATACCCGGAATGGCCATCCATCATGGACATTATAGCATTTCCAGCAGATCTATCAATTAATATATCAACTATTGGCATAGGATATTCATCTTTAAGAGTGGCTAGATTAAGATTTCTGTAGTCGATACAAACTCTTAATTTTCCATTTTTCTTCATAAGTGGAACAACATTCGAAAGCCATTCAACATACCTGGCAGGTCTAATGAATCCTGCCTTGAGCAATCTTTCAATTTCTTCTTTAATCTTCATAGTGACTTCTGGAGTCATCCTTCGAGGTTGTTGCTTTACCGGTTTGTAGCCAGCTTTGATAGGCAACCTATGTTCTACTAAACTCCTTTCGAGTCCTAGCAACTCATCATAATCCCAAGCAAAACAATCTTTAAATTCCTTTAACAACTCGACCAATTTATACTGGTCATCCTTTCCAAGTTTGGAACTTAAGTAAGTAACTCTCTTTTGTTGATCTGACCCTAAATTAATTTCTACTAAAGGGTCTTGTGACGCCTCTTGTATCGAATTTTCTGGCAATACAGATAATTCTTCCTTGCCAATATCTTTTAACTCTTGTGAATCTTTCTCAAAGACATAGTCTGACCAATTTATGGTCGAGTCTTTCTCAATTCTTGACTCTAAATCTGCCATCATTAACTTGTGTAAGACCAATCGAATGGTCTCTTCTACATCTTCTATTTCCGTAGATGTATGAATCATTAAATCATTTTATCATCACTTAATGGTTCCAAAGAACCAAATGGCATTTCAGCCAAAACATCCCAATTTTCTTCTGGAGATTCATCTTCCGATTCTTTTAGTTCAATTGGCTTGACATTATCTTGATACAATTGAGCTTCGACACAATTGGAACTTGTATGAAAAGGCTGAATATCAGCTTTTACTGTTTCCACTTCACAATTTTCCTTCACAAGCAACAATTTCTGATGCATTGAAGAAGGAACACATTTATTAGCGTGAATCCAATCTCTTCCTAATAAGGCATGATAACTAGGATTAGCATCTACCACAAAGAAAGCAGTTTTAGATTTACTCGAACCTAGTATAGTTTCAATTGGTATTACTCCTTTGGTGTTTTTCTTATCACTAGTAAATCCTGATATCATAATGTGGGTCTGTATCAATCTTGCATTTTGTTTATTGATTTTTCTCAAAGTA
This sequence comes from Hydrangea macrophylla, assembly GCA_033977485.1. Lineage (NCBI taxonomy): Eukaryota > Viridiplantae > Streptophyta > Magnoliopsida > Cornales > Hydrangeaceae > Hydrangea > Hydrangea macrophylla. Next base: position 64,853,655 of record CM066998.1, read on the forward strand.
TTTTGAGGAATAATATTGACAGCAGCACCATTATCAACCAGTATTTTGTTTAAAAGAACACCATTCAAACAAGCCTTTATGTATAATGGTTTAAGATGCTTAGTCATTTCTATAGATGGTTCTTTGAATGAATAAACAACATTACAATCACTAAAAACAAACTCAGGAAGATTTACCTCAGAAACATCCTCAGTAGATACTTCCATTTCCATTTCTCCATCCATTTGTTGGTCTTCTGTTGCCTCAAAAATTTTTGGTAACATGAATGTGGCAGTGTTAACTTCCATTTGTTCTGGAAATGTGCCAAATTGAATAAGCATGTTCTCTTCCTTAAACACTTCATTTTCAGATTCTATTTCAACATTTCCCAAAACTTGGGATTCTACCACTGTCATTGCTTCATTATCATCATCAATACTCATTGCCTTTTCTAATTCTAATACTTTGGCTTTAATAATACTTTCCTCAGACATAGTATCAGTCTCTCCTTTGGTATTTCGATCGAACCTAGGATTAGGCTTTGAAACTTCATTGGAGTCCCTTTTGACTTCATTTCCTAACTCCTGACTTCGAGCCTGCATATTAGAAAATTCTTTCCACATGGTGAACTTCCTCTGCAATCTCCTTTGTTGAGTTCTATTTATCATAGAAACCATATTCTGGTTTTTTCCCTTGGGATGTTGAAGTACATGCCATGTATTCTTTTCAACCTGAGGAGGCTTAATCATCCTATTTTTATTTTGAGGACCTTGTTGTTCCATCATATTTTTTACCCTATCATCTTGCAAAACAAACCAATTTGGCACTCCTGGAACCAATATAGACTCACATGATTGTGATGTCTTACTAACTTCTGATGACTCTTTTAATGCCTTCATGTTTATTTCAGCCTGCACCACGTGTTCTGGTACCAATTTTGATGGTATGAATTGAGTTTGCCTTTCTCTCTGTCCTTCATATTGTTTCTTTGGTATATGTGAGAATCCTGGCCTCAAATATTGCATGTTCCTTGATGGTCGAACATGATTACCTGTAATAACCTGCATTTTCATTTAATTTAATTTGTAATTGCATTGTCATATTAAATTTCATTTGGTATTGACTGCTTCATTTAATTACATTTCTCATGTTCTAATTATTATCCCTTGTGTTATTTCATATTAAAATTCATGTTGGGGTTAAATTGTAATTTTTATAAAGTTAGCAATACATGTGTGGATTTCAAAAACTGTATTTCAAAACGGTGGAAATGTTCTCTTTGAATTCAAGCTGTATTTTTATGAAACCAGAAAATCACTTCCTACAGTAAAATGAATTTCCTGTATTTTTGTGGTGATCACTGCGCCGTGAAAATACCAGTTTACTTCCAAAACTGTCCGCGCTATGCTAAACTTCCACAGATTTTTGGGAGTGACGTAAAGTTGGACATGACATATGCTTTACTTTCCATTTATGGCAAGTGATCATTGGTTAGTGCCTTGTTTGCCTATGTGTAGCTTGTATGTGTAAGATTGTACCATAAGTTCCATTTTCCCAAACAACTTGCATTTGACCCCTATGCATCTACATGGCCCCTATAAACTGATGATATACTCTTGTACGTATGCATAGTTTGTTTATGACTAATGTTAGTATTGTAAATTAGGAAATTAAGAATAGATTTTAGTTTGTTGAGTGAAGCTCAATGAACTTGGGCTCCAAGATTGTAAGTTCTATATATATATCCAATATACAACACACACATTTGCTCATTCTGCACAATACAATCACAGAGAGATAAGAGAGAGTGCAGAGAGTTCATAGTTTAGAAATTATATAGAGAGAGGAAGCTTCAAGACTCCATAGCCAAAGCTTGGAGTATTTTATTTTTGTGCTTATCTTTCTCAACAAACATCCATCTCCTTATCACAGTGAGTATTTTCAACTCACTATGAATGTAATTTCATGCTAAATTTCTGTGTGTGTGTAGTCTAGTATGCAAAACCTCCATGGAAATTTTACGTATGAAAGTTCATAGCTTGAAATCAAGATTTTCAAACCTTAATCTAAATCCGTTTTCGGAGATGAATATCAAAGATTACAGTATGTATTGACTATGGTTAAAGTTTTAGAGCTTAATTTATTCACATGAGAAAGTATATAAGAAAATAAGTTTTGACATATTTTAGTTTTCATGAAATTGGAGAATTATAGTTAGAATCATGTTAAATTAATCATAGATTCTTAATCCTCGTTGAAAAAGGAAGAGATCCATGTATAACATGATATACATACTTACAGAATTGAAAATGGGTCAAAAAGACCCCTGTTTTACTGAACCAGAGCAGTTTCTGCGGGGAAGATGAAGCCTCAGCTTCATCTCGCGCCACGATCGCGCGCGCGAGGAATCGCGCGAGCGGCCCGCGCGAGCGACCTTTCGCGCGAGCGGCCCGCGCGCGCGAGGTATACGTTCCCAGGCAAACAGAAAAGTATATATATATATAAAGTGAAAATTTGGCTGGTCGCGCGAGCGAGGGTCACGCGAGAATCCCTTCGCGCGAGCGATCCGCGCGCGCGACCTTGATTTCCACAGGCAGACAGAAAAGTTTATAATAAAAGGAAATTTGGGCATATCGCGCGAGCGGCCCGCGCGAGCGACCTTTCGCGCGAGCGGCCTGCGTGCGCGAGGTCTGGCAGTTTCTGTTTTTGTCTGTTTTCTGTTAAGGGACTGTTTGGTTCAACTTTTTAGTACTGTTAAGGTTCTGTTTGGGATATTTAGTTAATTAGAACTCTATTGGGTTATGTTTGAATGATTAAAACATTGTAGTATGACTCATCAATCCCCGTACACGTGTTGTTTCTTTAATTCAGCATTTTTGCTTTCGTTTAAGTGCATATCATTCATGTGGGGTCAGTGGTACATGCATGGGGGTGTCAGTCTGTGTGGAAAAGAGTAATGGTCAGTGTGAAAAGAGTTAGAGGTTGTAGTTGTGATTGTGGTTGTGGATTGAGTTGTGGTTGTAGTAGTGATTGTGGTTGAGTTGTGGTTGTAGTTGTGGTTGTGGTTGTGGTTGTGGAGAGGGTATCTTTGAAATGCGACGGTGGCAAATACGGACACTCCCTGACGCCCATGGAAGCGTTAAAGTGTGTGAAGCCGAACTCGGACATTCCCTGGCACCCATGGTAGTGCTAAAGTGTGGCCTACGGACACTCCCTGATACTCGAGTCTGGATACTGCATGAGGGGTTGCCCCGGTATTTGCATGGCGGTTAGGGTATTCAAAGTGTGAGGCATTGGACACTCCCTGGTACCCCGGACCAAAGTGTGAGGCAAACTGGACACTCCCTGGCGCCCCGTTGCTAAAGTGTGGCTATCTTAGTGTTTCAAAGATACCAGGAGTAAGATAGTGGGTTGTTGTGGTTGTCGAGAGAAAAGAGTCGGCAAGATGAGTGTGGTGCATTGTCTCATTACACGAGTATCTGTTCTTATGAATGAACGACCTTTAATATATTCCTTGTTGTTTTATAAATGAATTCTTTCTGCGGTTTAACTATTGATTTTACAAAACTGATAATGGAAAAAGGTAAATGGGTATGTTTTACATTCAAGTTGTGTTTTTAATACTCACCAGCTTCTTGAAGCTGACGACGTTGATGCATCCTGGACATTCGTGTTCAGGCTTTTCAGGTTATAATCAGGAGGAATCATACGACTATGCGAATTGAGAATGGCTGCTTTTGGAATAAGAGAACTGTTCATTAATGATTTAAGTTTACATGTTAAGTTTTTAACTGTTTTGTTTTATAAGGATGACTGTAACAGACATTAAGCTATTGTTTTAATTCAAGGCGGTCTGTGCCTTTAGATAACCCGTGCTGTAATATTCTTTAAGTTAGAATAATTTTTGTAAGCCTTGATTGCTTTACTCTGATTATTATGTTTTGTTGTTCGACGTTTGGGACGGAATCGATCCTTCAAACTGTCGCGACCTACGGGTCCATAAAGGAAATTAAACGCTTTCCTTATTTATGCTACGTCGGGGCGTGACATTACCAATATGGAAATTCCTTGAAAAATTGGCTTTAAAAGGAGCCACTGGTCTTGAAGCATACCTTGCTGTCATAGGTCCAGAATATGCTGAGCCTTGATAGATTGGTCCTCTAAACTGTCCTCTCCCAACATTCATGATTGGTTGGAAGGAAGGTCCATAAGAAGTGTTCATTTTCTTTTGTTCGAACAAAGGCTATTTGTTTTTCCTGCCTGCTTTGACTCCAATCCTTTCATCATAGATTTCAGCATATCTTTTCCCACAACCAACGCATAAATTTTTTGCATATTCAGGGTTGAAAATTGAGACATCAGGGTTTTTCCTTGTTATTTCTTCGAGTCTCTTCATCTGATCTTCTGACTTTGCATTTTCTCTTTCTTTGACTAGAGCCTCGAAGGAAATATCATGAACATTGATTGACATTTCTTGAACTGCTGGGAATGGATCTTCATCAACCCCCATTTGCTTTTCAGGGAATTTCAATTTCCCTTTCTTGATCAGATCTTGGATCCTGTCTCGAAAAATAGTACAATTATTAGTTGAATGAGTCCAAGAACTATGCCATTTGCAGTATTTCTTACCTTTTAATTCATCATTAGAAGGCAATTTCATCCCATCAGATAATTTAATGATTTTCCCTTCTAATAGATGATCAAAAATTTCATCCAACTTATAAACATCAAATGAATATTTTTTAAACGATCCTTTAGATTTATACACTTCAGCAGAAACATTTTTCTCACAAGACTCTTACATGTGAAAGGTTCTTTCCCTATTATTTCTGCAGCATCTATCTCATAATTAGGATCTTTATAATATGTTTTTATTGAAGAAGCATTTCTTTCACTTTCTTCTTCCAACAAGGTTTCATATCTAGAAACTCGAGCAGTTAATTCTACAAGATCTCTAAACTCTAAAGCATCGAATTTCTTTCTTAGTCTAAATTCGAGACCATTTTGAGCCAACTTAACAAATTCAGGTTCAGGTAGAATGATTTTACACTTTGTTCTAGCCCTTTTGAACCTATTTATGAATTGAGTAGCCTTCTCATCAGGCTTTTAACATAGTCTGGCTAAGTTAGCCATTGAAACTTCTGGTTCTGTTTGGTAAAACTGAGTATGGAAAGATTCTTCCATTTGTGCCCAATTATAAATTGAATTAGGGGCTAAATTAGTAAACCAAGTGAATGCAGTATCTGTTAATGAACTAGGAAACAAACGAAGCCTAAGATATTCATTATTTCCTGCATCAGCACACTGACTGATGAATTTTGCTACATGTTCGACTGTGGATTGACTTCCATCTCCTGCAAACATGGCAAAAGTGGGGAATTTAAATCCCCTAGGGAATTCGATCCTATCAACCCAGTCAGGATAAGGCTTCCTATAAACTGGAGTTTGTACCCCCCGAGCCATGGGTCCACAAATTTCATGGATCAAATTAATCATGTCATTCCTATCAACCATATTAAATGGTTGTTGATGACCTGGTTGACCAAAAGGAGGATTCATTGGTGGTATTGGAGGTGGTTGAGGATTATTATCCATCCTCGTAGGATTTTCATTCCTTCAACCCACTCCTATTCCAGTAGGTTCTGGTTCGAATATAGGATTATTGTTTATTCTCCTATTCTGGTCTGTTATGTTTTCTCTAGGCCTTGGTTCTTCAATATTTATTGTTCTATAAACATGATCCTGACCATTCACATGGTTTCCTTGCACCCCTTCGAATATTGGGAAAGTATTATTAGGGACAGACATATAAAAACTTTCTTGTGAATTAGGCCTAAAAGGAGGCCCATTTATATGATTCATAGGATTTGACTGAAATAAACCATGACCATGACCTCTTTCATTCTGTCGAATTATAGAGGGATTTCCACTCAACACCATCACTGGTGAAAATTGCGGTAGACTATTGTTAAGGGAAGTGATTAGAACATTAACATTCTGAATCATATTTCCCAAATGATCAAATATTGGTGTCAACTGACTCACCAAATCATGTTGATTTTCTGAACCAACATTCCCATTATTTGGAGTTGAATTTAAATTTTCAACTCCTATTTTTGGATTTTCACTGACTGCATGATTCCCAGTATTGCTACTCTGAGGGTCTTGGTGTGGAGAACCACCAGTTTCAGCAATATTAACACCAACATTGGTGTTATCAACAGACCTATTACTTCGAAGGTTTCTGTTTGTCATCTTTTGACACTTGAGTCCCACCGGGCGTGCCAAAAATGTTTGGTTGGAAAATTTATAAGTGTGTGCGAGCGTGCCAGGCAAGCAAATTGCCAATGTGTAAATGTAATGATCCAAACTGCGCCTCACCAGGGAGATTGTGGTGACGTTCGATGCCTTAACAAGGACTTTAATCGTGTAAAAATGTATTTAATTGAAACACTCCAAACTGATTCTAAGATACCTACTCCTAATGAAACAGTAAAGAAAGCAATAAAGTAAAAAAAACTACTTTGATTAAATTAAACAAACTACAATCTAACCTTGAAGATAACTTTGAAGGTGTTCTACTCCTAAATTGAAGTATCTAGATAACAATACAGTAAGTGTATTGAGAGATATATGTTGATATTGATTGAAGGATCCCTTTTCGAATGCACAATCCTTCTATTTATAGACGTCGAGGGTCACCAACAAATCTGTTCGAATACTCCCTCCTTTTTTCAAACTGATAACTCCTCTGACACCTGTTATATCCTTGAATTGACACCTGTTCTTCAATTTCTTCTTAATGATTAACACGTGTCTTCCAGTGGTTAAATATTTGCACAACGTGGATAAGAAAAAACTGCTCATAACAATTTCAGTATTCATTTGGGTCCACCAATTATTCTGCCACATAAACTCTTGCATGTCATCTCTACATTGGCTGAATATTTTTATCACAAACAATTATGTAGGACTGGAACTTTTTATTTTTATTTTGGGTAAAAAGTATTTTGTACACACCATTTTGAACTTTGTTTTCTAATGTTTCAAATTTCTCAAACTGGTCCTTAATGTATATAGCGAGTTGCAATGTGGCCATTCCGTCAGAATTTTTGAAAATTTCAGTCAAAAACTAACGGAAACTCACCCATGTGCGAGTCATGTGACTTATTTAAGGGTATTTTAGTCATTCACCATAAATTAAAACCATTTTGCACCTTTAAAGTTTGGCTCATTTGGCGATTTGCCCTCTTAATATTTGGGTCATTTGGACATATTTTACTCTATTTTTTTTTTTAATTTTAAAAAAAGGTGTTATGGAATAATTTTTGGGTTTCTCTACCATTACCCATAACCCAAATAAAATGAAACAAATCTAAAGTTATCCAACATATCCTAATTGGAATTTTAAATAAACTCTAATTCTAAAATAGTGGAGCTAAATCCACCACACTTTTTTTGCTAAATTCACCACTTTTTGAGAGTACATCACGTACTTTTACCTTATATATTTTAAGTTATATCCATTTGTGTCCCCTCAATTTAATCAATTTAGCAAATTAAATTGATTTAGTTAAACAAATTAACCATGAATAAATAAATCCACAAAATACAAAACTTTTGAGAAATTTAGTCTCTAAGAAATTTCAGTGGTCCAATATGGTGTTTTAAACACACATATTAATTTCAAAAATGAATAATCTATTTGGGATAGTTTAAGCAATTAAAACTAATGTCCATAAGCATAAATTTTATGCGCTAAAATATCAAAAACATGAGAAAATTTACTAAAAATTTTCTCAAGTCCCCAAACAGTGTACCAAACACTATATATTAATTTTAAGAATTAAAAACTTTATTTGTTATATTTTTAAGCAATTAATATCGTGTACATAATACAATATATGCTCTAAAATATTTTACCAAATAATTTAATCAAGTTTTCCTTAGTGTACTAAACACCTTGTGATAATTCCATAAGTTAACAATCAATCAAAGATATTTTAAGCAATTTAAAATAATGTATAAAACATTATTTAGGTGCTCTAAAATATTCCTTTAAACATTTTAAAAGGAATTAAACCCCCAAGAATTTTATATGGTCCCACACAGTGTTCCTAACATCCCTTATTAAATTTAAAAATTAGTAATATATTATAGATATTTAAGCAATTAAAGCGATTGCAAAAACTAATTTCAAAAAATTAATTTTCAGTTTTAGATATTTTAAGCAATTAATACACATACATAACATATTATTTATGCTTTAAAATATCAAAATGATTGCAATAATTTTCCAAATCTTGCGCTAGGGTCCCACATAGTGTATATAACAAAAAATATAATAGTTGAAAATATTATTTTTAGAATTTTAAACTAATTAAAACTCAATTTTTAATAATAAAACTCACTGTTTTATTATATGCAAAAAGTTAAGGTTCTGTTTTAATTAGTCTAATCTTGGGACCTAAGTTAAGTCCATTGAACCAGGTCCAAAGAATATGTGCGTGACTCATACCCAACAAAATTCGGACACTTTGAATTTTAGAATTAAAGTTTATTTAAAATTATAATAAGGATAGGTTGGCTAACTTTATATTTGTTTTATTATATTTGGATTAGGCCACTTACGATTAGTAATGGGTAGCAGTAGAGGAACCCAATAATTATGCCAGAACACCTTTTTTTTTCTTTTTTTTTTAAATAATAATAATAAAAGTAAAATATATCCAAACGACTCAAACATTAATGATGCAAATTGCCAAATGAACCAAACTTTAAGGGTGCAATATGCTTTTAATTTATGGTGAATGACTAAAATACCCTTAAATAAGTCACATGACTTGCACATGGGCGAGTTTTCGTTAGTTTTTGACGGAAATTCTGACAGAAGGGCCACATTGCAACTCGCTATATACATTAAGGGCCAGTTTGAGAAAATTGAAACATTAGGTTGCAATGTCCAAAACGGTATATACATTAAGAGTGCAAAATCCTTTTTACCCTTTTATTTTTTGATTTCCACTTCTGGGTTGTATATATTCACACTGTTAGAATTTTTGTTGGGTTTCTCTCCGAATTATATCTGAATCTCATTTAATTTATTTCTAACCTGCAGATGGGTCGAATTGGAGACATATAGCTAACTTTTTACGTATGCCTATGTCAAGGCATTTTAGCAAACTTCTTAGGGACCTGAAGTTTCAATTAAGTTGGTCTTAATCCCACTTCTAAAATTTTATATTCTGTTTACGAATCAATGAGCTGGTATTCTTTTGTTACACTGATTTTCTGGTGTCACTCATTTTCTTTCCCTTTTAAAGATTGAAGCCTTCAAGTAAGTCCACAAAATCTGATCATTAGTAAGTGAACTCACCATTCCTCTCCCTCTCTCTCTTTGGATTGAATGCAATTGAATATTTCTTATTAATTAAGCATTTGAATTGGCATTTTGCTCTTATACGTTGTTTGGTTGGCATCAATCAAACCCAATGCCTAATGTTGCTTTTAGTAACTAAAGAAAACGAACTTTTTTGAAATTTTAGTTTGTTCTCATTTTGGGCACTGCGATAGCTATTGTTTTGACTGGTAAGTTTCAATTTAAGTATTTTATTTTGAGTCTCTGAACTCGATTTGTGCCATTTGATTGAATTTGAGCGACACTTCAAGTGCAAACTATTTTGATGGCAATTTAGATTAAGGGTATATTTGTTTAGACGAAATTAAATATCGGGATAAGAAAGTGTAGACGTCAGAAGAGATTTGCTACTTCCCCTTTGGAATTGTTCAAAAAGAAAGTACTAAGATGGAATATGACATATTCAGTTTGATTGTGTGAATTGGTTGTTCTAACATAGCCTTCATGAAAAGATATTAGCATCTTACCTAGGAGGCTGAGATGATTAATTTTACAAAGGAGTTTGCTAGCAAATGAAAAATATCAAAGAACTGATGACATAGGGTGTTTATTAGTCTTTGTATTTTCTCACTTTTAAGTTTTCTTTTTTAATTTTTTTTCCTTTATTGTGTGTAATGGATTCAAGTCGTTCTTTGGGCTATGTACTAATTGAATGATATGAAACTAGATTAAGTGCTAACATGTCTATATTTGCTAATGAATTTTTTTTTCACTTGAGAATTGAGGGAGTGAGCCAGCTATGTAAAGATGACTTGATTGACATCTATTTAAAGTTTGCTAAAGTGTGTGTGTTTGTCTAAGGCCAAAATAACAAAAAGTTTGTGCTGTAAAGTTGTGTAATTCCTTTTTGTCATTTGCTGTAAATTTTGATTGACATAAAAGGAATCTATTCACATTATTTTATTTCATTTTTCTTCTTCTTTTATTTTATTTTATTTTATTTTATTTTTTATGGCTATTCGTCTTTGCAAATTGTATAAGTGTATTTTACCCTGTATTTTATAGGATCTTGCATATTTTACCCTATATTTTATAGGATCTTGCATATTTTGGATCCATTCAATTATTATATTATCTCCATTGATTCATACAAGACAAAAAGAAAAACAATTGTTAATTTGCAGAACTAATTTTTTATACTACCCCGTGATTTTTGCTTTCAAAGACTATGAAAATAAAATACAGCAGCCATTGAGTAAATCAGAATGAAAATATTAGCAAAGATCGATTTTCTTAAATAAAATACTCCTATGCTTTTTTTTAATCAAACTTTGAATTTGTTTAAAATTCTGTCACTAACTATTATAGTCAAACAAAGTATTTGTGAACCTACTATTGCCCATGATCATGCATGCGACCTGTTATTTTACATATGAAATAAATTTCGGCAACAAGGATTCTTTTGAGAATATGAAATTTATAGAAAATTTGATAGTATAGAGCATTTCCAGTAAGTAGCTATATATTGTCTATTCTTGGCCGCAATAAAGAGAAAAATTCACAAAAATATGCTCTAGCAGAATATCTATATGGCTAAATAAAATAGAAAATTGCTATGCTGCGAGCTAATTTGGAGACTAGTTTTGGCTCTCCAAATATAGGCAGATAAATATTTGGAAGTGAGCATTAACCCATATCTTAATAGTTAAAATAACAAAATATTATAGTAAGATAAAATGGTGTGTTGGAGGTGGCTAGCTAAAATATAAATCTAAAAAGTATTAGGTAACATAATGGACTTGCTCTATAATAGATCTTAATAAATACTTTAATCTTCACAGTACTATTTATGAAAAAAGAAAGAATGAAAAGGGTAACATGTTTGCTTTTTCCATAATCATTTCTTTCTTTCTTTTCTCCCTTTTGCAAACTTTGATGAAATCATGTTAGCATTTATAATATATTACTACAACATGCTATATCATTTTATCACCTAGACACCTACTACAATTGACGGAGTGGAAGCAATCCAATTGTCGGAATCCAGACAATAATACATAATTATCTCACAAAGAGAATCGAAGCGAAGTTTGATTATTGTTAATTAAAATTGTATCTCTTCCAATAAGGCTAGCTTACAACTCTTTTTAAAATATAGTTGTCATGATATACGAATAAAGGAAGAAAAATGACTTAAAACGTTTAATTTATTTCTCAACTTACTTTCGTTTCTTTCTTAGTTCACTCATCGTTTATCTTATTATATATATAACCACCTAAAATCTAGAACTAGAGGAAGTACTAGAGAAAATGATAGTTTCATGGCATTTAAACTTGACATGAGCAAAGCATATGATCGAATGGAATGGCATTTTCTTCGGAGCATGTTGTGCAAATTGGGTTTTGCCACGAAGTGGGTTTCTTTGTTGATGAAATGTGTTGAAACAGTGTCTTACTCGGTTTTGATTAATGGGCAGCCTACTCCTATCATCACCCAGTCACGTGGTATTCGGCAGGGTGACCCACTTTCACCTTATCTTTTTATCCTCTGTGCCGAAGCTTTATCTGTGGCTATCTCTGAAGCTAACAATTCTAATCTCTTTAAGGGAGTCCCCATGAGTAGAAATGGGCCCTCAGTTTCACATCTCTTTTTTGCAGATGACAGTCTTATTTTCTGTAGGGCGACTAGAAATGAGTGTCGTGCTTTATTGTCGATCTTGCAACAGTATGAAGCAGCCTCGGGTCAAAAAATAAATGTGCACAAATCCGGTGTTTTCTTTAGCCCAAATTCCAGCGATGTTGAGATTCGGGAAATTCAACTCCTGTTGGGAGTCAATAATATTGTACAGCATGAGAAGTACCTGGGCCTTCCCTCATTAGTGAGCCGTAATAAGAAGCAAATTTTTGCCTCAATCTGTGACCGTGTTCTCAACAAGATCAAGGGGTAGAAGGAAAAACTTTTATCTCGGGGAGGAAGGGAAGTGCTCATAAAAGCCGTTGCACAATCCATTCCCACCTATGCAATGTCCTGCTTTAAACTCCCGGTGGGATTTTATTTGGATATAGAAAGAGTGCTGGCTCGTTTTTGGTAGGGTCAACAAGGTGAAAAAAGGAAAATACACTGGGCTAGATGGGATTTTTTGTGCAATTCGAAGAGTGAAGGTGGGGTGGGGTTCAGAGATTTGGAAAATTTTAACCTCGCTTTATTGGCTAAACAGATTTGGCGGCTCGCACATAACACCACTTCATTATTTTACAAAGTTGTTAAGGCGAGATATTTCCCGGATGTGCATGTTCTTGAGGCAAAATTGGGATCTTACCCCATCATTTACGTGGAGAAGTATTTGGGGTTCATTGAAAGTGTTTCGGCTCGGTGCGAGATGGAGGATTGGGAATGGCACTAAGGTAAGGATGGGCCTGGATCCGTGGCTCCCTAAACCCATCACTTTTAATCCTATCACTCCTCTGACTGATCAAACTCGCAGCTCCTTTGTGTCCACTCTCATTGACTACTCATCAGGCACGTGGAAGGAGGAGGTTTTGAGAGACTTGTTTTGGCCCGAAGATGTTGAAACTATCTTGAACATTCCGCTAGCCAGCTCGAGTTGCGAGGATAAGTTGGTGTGGCATTGGACGACTAACGGCTCCTTCTCGGTCCGTTCCGCTTATCATGCTGCCAGAAGGTGGGGCCGTAATGGCGAGGCTACTAGTTCTTCTTCACCGGACTCGGGTTCTTTTCCGTGGTCTTTACTTTGGAGGACGGAGGTTCCAAATAAGATCCGTCATTTTGCATGGCATGCCTGTCGTAACTTCCTACCATGTCGTGAGGTGCTTGAGAGAAAAAAGATTGTGGAGCGGGGTTTTTGTGTTTCGTGTGGTTTTGACAAGGAAACAATCACTCATGCTTTGGTGGGGTGTGCAAGGGCGACTAAAGTTTGGTTGGGCCTCTTCCCTGAAGCTTTTGTTCACAAGGGGCTTCGACTTGTGTTCTCGGATTGGTTGGCATCGATTCTGCTGGAGGGTAACCGTGCAACGATGAAACGATTCTTGATTGTGGCATGGATGATTTGGTTTGATAGAAATAAATTTTTAATGGAGGGCGTTCGAAGGGAGGTTTCTTGTACTGTGGGATCGATTCTTGCTTTGCTGGACGAGTTTGATAGTGCGAACCATAGTGATTATCCACAGTCTCTGGTGAGTAGGGGGGAACAACGACAACACGTGAGATGGACACCACCCCTTGTTGGTCTGTTGAAGCTAAATGTTGATGGTGCCACTTTTGTTGCTAATAGTGCGATTGGTGTGGGAGGTATTTTACGTGACCACCTTGGCCATTGTTTGTTCTCATTTTCTGATTTTATTCGGGGGGGGGGGGGGGGTTTGATGCTTTGACGGCGGAGAGCATGGCCATTTGGAGAGCTGCATCGGTGGCCCATGAGACAGGTTTCTCCAACTTCATTGTGGAATCGGATTCTCTATCCCTTGTCCAGGCCCTTAACTGCGATGAAGACTCCTTGGCTTCCCATGGACACATTCTAGCTGTGGCAAAGGTTCTTCTCAACTCATTAGATTGTCCCCCCGGCGTGCATGTTAAACGTGAAGGCAACTGTGTTGCCCATGAACTTGCTAAGTCTGCTTCTGTTAGTCGTTCTTTCCGTGTGTGGATGGAGGAGGTCCCCTCTAACATCCAACGTTTTTTGAATCTCGATGTTTCTCGCTTGGTCAATTCTGAATAAAATCTTTTCTTTGTTTGGTGATAAAAAAAAAAGAAAAAAAAAAAATTTGTCTATAATTTCTTTTCTTTGAATCCAAAAATCAAACAAAGGCTTGGGCTCAAATCCGTAGCTTTTGCAAAACAAGTTGAGGAAAGTAAAGCTTTTGGTTTTCGAGGAGAAGCACATTACACAGCATATTCACTGCCAAATGATAATAATAATACTCTAATAAATAAATGTATGGTAGGTACACTGATAAATTATTTGCAACGAACTTAAGAGGAGAAATGATGTTGTTCTACGATTCATTCCTATCACAATCTCATCAATTTGAAAAGAACTGCATTTTTACTTTTTAAGTGGCGACAGTATTTTTGTTCACCCATTATTCACTCAAGTTTTTATTAGATGACATATGTCTCATTTTAAAATATGTATTTTATCACATAACCGATTAATTGTGACTGTAAGTTTTGACCAGAAACTGATGATCGAACTTGAAAATACATGTATGTAGTATAAATGCCAAAGTGATGGAGCCCATATATTTATTCTTGTAATGTAATGATCAGAGGTGGGATCCAAAGTCATTCAATAACATAGTACCGTAACATTATTTAACAAAGTCATATTTGGATGGTATCAAGAGATTATTAAAACTCAGTCTAGTATTTGTGGGCTTTTTATAAGTCAGTTATATACTTTTTAAAAATACAAAGGAGATCGATTTTAAACTGAAAATTTAAAATTACATCAACTTTTGATGTTTTCCTAAATAGTACACAACAAAATGACATTTTTGCCCTCATCTTCACCAAAGAAAACAAAATTAATCTAATCTAACCCTACATAAACACCACCACCATCCAACCCACCTCCACCACCATCGGCCACGACCAACACCATCACTGCCTCCACCAACCAATCACCACCACAACTAGCACCACCATTGCCTCTACTAACCAACCACACCACCACGAAACAACACCATCACGACCAACCCTTCATCGTCGCTAACACCATGTACATAGTTGTTATATATGTTGTTGGTGAATCTTGTTAGTTTTGATTTGGGGTTTGAACATTTTGTACGCACACACAGATCCATATATACCCACACGTTGTGAGAGTTGCTCCAAAAGTTTCGGAAAGTTGCTCCAAACGTCTAGAAAGTTGCTCCAAATTTCTAGAGAGTTGCTCCGATTCATGAATTGCCTAGTTTTGGAGCAACTTGTAAAACGTAGAGACCAACTCACCAAATATTGGGAGCAACTGTCCAAACATAAGAAGCAACTGTCCAAATGTAGGGCATGGAGCAACTCTTAAAACATAGGGAGCAACTATCCAAAACGTACGGAGCAACTCATCAAATGTGAGGAGCAATTGTCCAAATGTAGGGAGTGAAACAATTTTCCAAACATGGAGAGCAATTTTCCAAACGTAAAGAGCAACTCACCAAACGGTGTCGCGAGCAACTCGCGACTCTTTTTTTTTTTTTTCTCTGTAGTGGTGTATGTATATATGCATATCTATATATATACAGATCTGTGTGTATGTGTACATATCTCTATGTATATATGTGTATATATAAACGAATCTGTGTATATATATAAATTTGTGTTATATATGAATATATATATACGAATATGTGTGTACATATATATATATATATAATAAGGAAGGGCAGTGTGGATCCTTTCCAAATTAACAACTTTCAATCTGGGTCATTGAGACAAGTTTAGATATTTCAGACCGTCGGATTGGAATTGTTAACCCACTACCTCACCTCAGTATCAAAAACTGTCACATTCCATCTCACACGTTCAATTAGTGCACTATGAATTAACCCACAAATTGATCCTCTCACACGTTCCATCTCTCTCTCTCACAAACACGCACACCCCCCCTTTCTGTCACATTCCACTCTCTCTTTGGTCACACTCAATTCCTCTCAATCTCTCTCTCTATCACCAGTGGTCTCGCCCAGTCTCACGACTCTCAAACGCAATCACAATCGTTGCCTCCATCACTGCCGGTAATACCCTTTGATTTGTCAGGTTTTTTTTTTTTGGATGTGTATACCATAGATGGTCTCTATAATGCAGTAATGTTTTTAGATTACAAAACATTCCTTGAACTTTTCTTAACCACACCATTTAACCACATTTCTACATGTATGATTCAATTTTGTTTTTTTTTTTTTTTTAAACAGTCTCCATGGTGGGTTAAGTATCAAAGTAAGCATCTGATTACTGTTTTTTTTTTTTTAATAGTTTCCATGCATTTGTGATTGTTCAAACTTATAACCA
The DNA here is from genome assembly GCA_033977485.1 of Hydrangea macrophylla. Lineage (NCBI taxonomy): Eukaryota > Viridiplantae > Streptophyta > Magnoliopsida > Cornales > Hydrangeaceae > Hydrangea > Hydrangea macrophylla. The sequence continues at coordinate 64,870,016 of CM066998.1, forward strand.
CACATGATTTCAATTTTGCTTTCTTCCTGTTGTTTTCCGAATGTATATACATATAGATAGATTATAAGTTTGAACAGGGGGTTCCATGGATGGTCTAAGACATGTAGATCTCGAACAATTTTGAAAACTTTATTTTTGCCTTCTTTTCGCAGCAATTGAATCAGCAATTGGGTGATATTTCATCTTTCTCTCACTCTTCCACTATAGCTCTATCGCCTCACTCTTCTCTCAAGGTATAGTCTGTCTCTCTCTCTAGCTCTCTCTTTACATGTTTTTTTTTAACTTTACTGGGTAAGAAGTTGGCAATAATGTCTTCGATGATGATTTTCTATTTAATTGTCCTTTAGTCTTTGAAATTTCTGATTTTTTATTTTTAATTTTTCTTTTTATTTGTGAGTTAATCAGAAAACTTGATGTTGGAAGATTTTAATATCAACCCCGCTAAAAAAAAGAGGAATTTTTGTTGGGTTTTAACTTCCCTCAGCTCAATTACAACTTCCTTGAGGTTCTAGAGATCTTACTTTTATTTTCTATTTTTCTTTTTCATTTTAAGTTTACATCAAATTAATACAACCCAGTGGTGAGAGGAAAGGTTCAACTTCAAGTGAGGTAAATCGAGAATGAGACTAGCAAGCAAGTCACTGTTTGGTCTCAAAGCACTTATTCTTTTATTGTCATTGGTAGCCACTCCTCCATTCTAAAGTAATTCTTATTATGCACCTAAGTTTTGATAAATTTTTTTAAAAAGTTATTATTGATTATGTTATTTAGCTATTGTGATGTGTATGTGCAATTCTTGATGCGTAAGTGATGTTTGATTAATTGTCTAAATGAGGGGTGGGTTGTTAATAAAATGAGGCGTGAGGTTCTAATTTCCTCCGGGGTGTTTTTGTTTATTTTTTCTGAAGTTCAAATGGTTTTGGGTCTTTGTCATATTAAGCCAGGTTTGGTCGACTTAGAGTCTTTTTCTTGATTTTCCTCCATTTTTCTACTCTTTTCTTAGTTTAGTTTATCTGCATTTGATTCTTGCAAAGTGTGACAAAATAAAATGAGTAACAAATAGAAAAGGAGAGATGAAACATCTCTGTTTTCTTTCTCTATTTCTTTTGGTTGCAAATATTTCTTAGTCCTCTGTTTGGCTCATCGATTAAGCAGGGTTAAACATTTTATACATTGCATTGTGAACTGAATTTTCCAATTCCTTGCCTGAAACATGTACTTTCATTTTTTTTTGGCGGTAATTGGTTCTTTGCAAGGGCTGGAAATGTATCCAGATAAATAATGGACTGTGCGTTTAAATCTAATAATTTCAGTTTATTTCAGTCATGCATAGGGACTATTTTCCTTTAGACTCTGTTTGGTGTTCTTCACTCTGCAAATTGATTACAACTACTGTTTATTGGGGAAGCCGCAATACAAGTTGAAATGGAAGGAACTTATCTATATCAATCGTGCTAAATACAATTATAACCCTCTTGCTTAGGGTTATTTAATTTCATTTTCAATTTGTAATAGCCTTTAGAGTTTTGAATCAGTCGTTAATTGATCCTGTGTTATTCCAAGTATTAAAAAAGAAGAAGATGAATAAGGGCAGCACCATAACATTTTGTTAACATGTTTTCCATATTATATGTGCGAGTTTTCATTCCTAGCCCTTTTGGGTTGTCAATCTATCCTTGCTGGCGTGTGTCCATCGAGTCAGTGCTGATGTCCAAACTCGGACACAACCCCTAAATTAAAGTGTCCGTGCTATATAGGGTACAATAATCAAGTTAATGGTCCAAGGAATAAGTTGCAGAGACACAATGACTGAATAATTTTCCAGCTAGGATAGATTGATGATGACTTTAACGTAATCTAAAGTTGGGAAGAAGAAGAATGTGTGAAAATAAAATCGTAAAATCCTTAATCTATGTGGTTGAATGCATAAATTTAATAATCAAACTGAAGTTGACATGGAGATTGAATGACCTACTGTATGGTGTTTCTCATTTCTATTTTTCCCTGCTAGACATAAACCATTGAGAATGCAGGTGGATGGAAAGATATGTCAGATTCATGGGAAAGATGAAGACAATTGATTGTGTACCATTGTGACAACTCAGTTCAAGGCTTTTGTAGTTTTTACACTATGACTTTGAGATTGAGATTTGTTTTTTTGTTTCTTTACAGTCGTATTTGAATGAAATATTGCATTGTAAATTGAAACTATGACTGCGTTTCTAGAATTTGCAGGGGGTTTGTATATTGTTCACCCTATGTTATTGCATTTTTAAATTTTTCTTTCAATTGTGTTTCTATATTGTGTTGTTTTTATGAACATGCAAAGGATTACATAGCTTAGTTTACCCATCTTTTTACTTCTTTTTTTTTTGGGCGTCGTGCCCACGAGCACGGACAATTACTAGTATATATATAGAGAGCAGTGGATTTATGTGTATAGATACAAATGTGTGTGTGTGTGTGTGTGTGTGTGTCTATATATACACGAATGTGTGGTGCTAGTGGATCTGGTCGTGGTAGTGGTGTTGATTTGGATAATGGTTGCTGGTGAGTCAGGGTTAGATTAGGGTTCCTGGTAAAGAGGTAGAAGATGAGGGCAAATGGGTAATTCTGTTGTATCCTATTTAGGAAAACATCAAAAATTGATGTAATTTCAAATTTATAGTTGTAAATAAATTTTCTTTGTATTTTTAAAAAGTACACGACTAACTTTTAAAATGTCCACAAATTATAGAGTAAAATCTAATAATCCCTAGTATCAACTTGGTGGTCAGCCATCAACCATCAAGCTTCACATCAAACTTTGTAAGGATTTCACCTAAAGCATGACAAGATAGTGGGACTCATCTTTATATCCAAGTCTTGGCAAAATAGCCAACCGTTACTTCGAACACACTAATAACAAAAGTAGAAATATAAGAAATAGTCTCTCTCCAGCCATTTAATTAGAAGTTAATTCATTGGATGGGCTAGATTAGAAATACACCCTTAATTAGGCATGTTAATTAGAAATAGGTCATTTTTTCCAATTCAATAAAATTTAAATGTCTAAACCACCCTTACTCACACGGCCAGTTATATACATATATATATATATATTCGTGTATCTATATAAACATATATAGATTTGAAGTTAATGTCATTAACTGATAATTGGATTATGATCCCTTAATTCAAGGGATATCCTTCTCTGCTCACCATGATCTTTTGGTTGAAATTTAAATTATTTAATATGTTTTCAAAGAGTGAGAACTTCTCAGTCTTTTGTAAGAATTTCTCAATCTTTACACAGTTCGTCTTCAGGTCCGTTTTTATGGTCCGCTTAAGATCCAGACTGTATATTCTTGTATCTATATATGGACATATAGATATAGATTTGAAGTTAATGTCATTAATTGGTAATGGAATTATGTTCCCTTAATTCAAGGGATCTCCTTATCTGCTCACCATGATCTTTCGGTTGAAATTCAAATTATTTAATACTTTTTTTTTTTGTGAAATCCCTGATTCAAATATTGATAAATTCCTTAATCCTGGGAAATTTCTCATTAAAAACTTAAAATTTCCTACTCTTTTGTGAAATCGCTGATTAAAACACTGAGAAATTAATTCCCACTCCTTTGTGAAATTCCTAATTAAAATACCGAGAAATTCCTACTTCTTTGTGAAATTTCTGATCCAATAAACTGGGAAATTACGCATAAACAGTATCATTAGTTCTAGCAAGGAATCACACAAATGGATAACAGGTCTATCCATCAAGATGTGTGAAATAGATACTTTACCATGTAAAATTGCAAAACAATTGTGAAATATCACTGTTATCATGTTTTTTCGCTAATTTTTTTTGAGTAATTTCCAGTAATGGATTTTCTATTGGCATGAACTTTCTCAGTTAACTGAACAACGATGAACAATTCCTCAATCAAAAATAAGATATAAAACACTGAGAAATTATAAACAATTTCAAATATGATCAATATTTTGCAAAATTTCTCATTAAACTCCACTGAGAAATTCACACTCTTTTGTGAAATTTTTTTAAAAGTATATAAGCCATTAAACTACTAAAGTGTGTCGATCTCTGACATTATGCGCTTGAGTTCGTTCGGCGACGTCTCGGTGCCGAGCGCTTGAGTATGGCCTTGAGCTCCGAGACGGAGATCTTTCCATCGCCATTGGCATGCCGCCTAAAACACAATCAGTCAATTGATTTCTTCGCCATTATACACTGTAGAGAGAGAGAGAGAGAGATAGAGAGAGAGAGATTATTATCCTGATATATATACAGAGAGAGAGAGAGATTATTATGCTGATATATATATAGAGAAAGAGAGGATAATATAGGGGTATTTATGTATTTAGCAACACAAAGGGACTAATTTCTAGATTCAGATTTAGGAAGGGCCTATTTCTAGAAAAAGCTAGGATTAGGTGCTAAATCCTACTTTACCCTAACAAAAGACGGTGGGGCTCATGTTTTTTACGCTATGGATTTAGACTTAGTTCGGCCCCCACGTGACTTTTTAAAAGTACTTTATAAAATTTATTATTAAGTTGTTTCATAATTTTGTACAAGTGACACATTACTTTTCAAAAAAATATAATGAAACCAAAAAGCAATCTTGAGCTTTTAAAAGCTCCAATCTAGAGCTTTTAAAAGCCCCCTCCACAATAAACACATTGGCCGGTGCCCTGTATATTGTGTTTTGTGCTTCACTTGATCAACCAAAGGAAGGAAATGCGAGAGGTGTGCTTTGATTATTTAAGCCTTGGTGGTGTTTTCGCATAAACTAATTACCAAATAAATTAACATAAAATTGTACTTTAAAAAAGAGAAGTACCAAAATAGGAGCCAACTAAGCCTTATTCATGTAGCATCAATTTAGTCCGCCATTGGAAGACAACATTCGGCCCACATCATCAACATCAATCGAGATAGGCTTGACAGATTTAATTCATCACTTTGGAAAAAGATGGTAGGGCTCAAGCATATTACTCCTACAAATTTCAATGCATGCATTGAAAATGACAAATTGTAAACTCCAAGAACATATAGGGCCTGTTTGGTGCAGCTTAAGCTTTTGCATTTGCGATTGTTTTGCGATTCCTTTATCAGAATTGATTATGATCAAAATAGATTATAGAGCTTTGTGGTGTTTGGATGATGTATTGTAAAAGTAGATATGGTGGTATAATAGATTATGTAAGTGTTTGATTACATAAATGCAAAAGTTATTTTAAATGTCTAAAAGACAATTGTGTCCTTGTGCTATATTGCTATTTTTGTTGTTGTTGATAAACACTATATTGCTATTCTAATAGTGTTGAAAACAAAGTTAGTTTATTTTGTTAATCTATACTATTAATTATAAATAAAATTTAATTAACTAAATAGCATTTTAAGAAATACGTATTAAATAAAGAACATTTGTATTGATAAATAATACACAAAAAATTGTCAGTAATATTTATATTTAAATTTTTTTGCATTATATAATTATTACTGTCACGCCCCGGAGCAGCAAAAATAGAAAAAAAATAAATTTCATTTTTAGGTCCATAAGGAATGGTGGATGAATGTCTCTAATTGTCCATACCACACAGTACTAGTCAACTAGAAGCAACAACAACAGTAATAACATCAAACTGAATAAATTTCCTTTTTAAACGTCGTTACTCAATCCTTATCATTTTGTTTAACAAGAGACTTAACACATACTGATCTCTCGGAACAGACTTGATTGTAATACTCGTAGATACACTAATGCTCTGTCACCACGTCGCCGCATGTCATAGATACCATCTACCGCGTAACACCACAAGTCATAGAGGTCATCTACCGCGTACACCGCAAGTCATAGATATTACGTCAGTCCATTCCTCAGCTTTTAAGAACATATGCACAGTTCACCGCAAGTCAGGGATTTAACGTTTCGAGCAAAGACACATCAGTTCTATTGCCACGACTTATCGATATCCACATATTCTCAGCCACCGTATATCATAGACACATTGGCTTGTCTACCGAGTTTGAGAATACCTCCTCTTGTATCCATCCCAGAACTCAGCAAACCTATTTATCGTTTATGTTATTAATGATTGTACAACATTCCCATGTGGCTTGACTACTCTGAGTTAAATGAAAACGGATATCGAACTTAACCGTGACCGTCATAATAACTAACGTTATAACATTAATCCCTTATTCACCCTTGAACTTATCCTTGGTATCACATTATCCCTGATTATGATTATCCCCATAGTTGTATAATGGAAGTCTGAATCGAGAATCGAACAATAGAACTCCTTATATAATAACAAAAGAAACAATCTATGTTCTACAAGTGCCAATCTAATCGATTGGGGTATAGTTATAACAATTGATTGGGGAAAAAATGGCAATCGATTGGATCCAAAATAATACCAATCGATTGCAAAATTTGGCAATCGATTAGAATATAAATAATGGCAATCGGTTGGAAAATAATCTAATCGATTGGGTTCTTTCTGATGGCAATCGATTGGGAAAAGTCCAATCAATTGGGACTTCGTCTTCCTCAACAGAATTATCAAACAACATAAATAAACGTTAAAAGGACATATTAATTACATCTAACCTTCTAATATACTCATAAGCATTTATATAAATGGGACCAAGTGAGTTAGAACTCACTTAAGGGTGTGTTTGGCTATGGAACCCAAGCTTTCTCTCTCATCTTTCTTTCATTCTTCTCTCTGTTTCTCTGTCTCAGTCTCTTCTCTTTCTCTTCTTCTTTCTGTTCTTCTCTTCTTCTTCTCCTTTGCCCAGCAGTGTATGTGTGTGTATATATTTGTATATATATGTATAGATATATGTATATATGTGGATGTATATATATATATGTCACACCCGTTCTAAAATTTCATAGTTTTAAAGAGTATAATTTGAGGTTTTGTGAAATTATTAATATTATTAATAATTTTAGTTGGAGTTGACTGTGAGTCAACGGTGAGGTGTTAGTGGAGACACGGGAACTTGAAAGTTCATTTTGCATTGGCACTATTAAATGACATTTATGTGATTTAAGTGTTGTTTGATATATCTGGTATTCTTGTGAATAGTAAATTTACCTGTGTAGAGTAAATTCTGGTAGTTTTGTTATCGCAGTAGAGCATTTTGAAAACTATGGTGAGAACGTGAGTGACTCGTTAAATAAAAAAGATAGGCGGTATTGAGATTCCATGGAATTTAGATTTTGGATCCTTATTTTGGACCCAAACGGAACTTTGTCGAAAACTTTTATAAATTTTAGTTTTCACTCGTGAAATAATAAAGTAGACGTTTAAGACGTTTTGGGATATAATTAGAAGTTTTGGAAACTCGTGGGGAGGTAGACATAATTTATGAAAGTTGTGTCTATAAATAGAAAGGATGAGATTTTCATTTGTCACAACTTTCTAAAAATATCTAAGGAGGGGAGAGAAAAGGGAGATTTGATTGCCACAGACTTTGTGACGTCGATCGACGACCGTTCGTCCATTAGATTTTCTTGCGATTTTAGATTTGTACTCCTCGAGGTAAGATCTAATTTTTGATAGTTCTTAGGCCGCGTTTGGCCAACTTTTCTGAAAATCTATGTTGTCCCAAATATAGAAACCTTAGAGGGGGGGTGAATAAGGTTTTAGCGAAAAATGAACCTTTTTAAAACTTAATTGCAAATTAAACACAATCAGAAACAATTATGTAAAGAGAAAAGGGAAGAGACACTTGCAGACCGAGTTTCAAGTGGTTTAGCAATCCGCACACCGCGGCCTACGTCCACCCCTCAAGAACACCTCTCGAGGATTCCTTTAATCCAATCTACTTCACGGGTGTAGACCAAACCATTACAAGTCTTGAGGATTCATTTAATCCGATCTACTTCACGGGTGTAGACCAAACCGTTACAAGAGCCTTCAATCTCTTTCAAAGAAGAACCCCTCTTCTTTGCACACAAGGGTTACTAACCCTCACTCTTTATAAATGATTTGGGTACAAATGATAACTCTCTCTCTAGAGTGGATGGATACAATTATAGCTCACACAATAACTCCTTAGTGGGTAGATAATACAAATGAAAGCAAACTACAATTTACTCTCTCAAGAATTACAATTGAAATATAGAGCAAATTTATTTTTCTCTCAAACTAGGGCTCAATTGTGAATTATGATTAAACAAGATGTTTGAATGGTTTTCCTTGATTACACAACCCTTAAAAGCACCCCTATATATAGATTTTCAACATATATGACCATTGGGAGTGTTTGGGGGGTATAAAGCTATTTTTGGAAAGTTTAGAAAATTAGCCGTTAGGTGTTTCAATGCGATACAGTTGACTGAAAAAATGCTCCAGTCGACTGAAAAGTTTGTAGTAGTAGTTACCTTTCAAAAATAGAAAAAGTTGAATTTTTTACAATCCAGTCGACTGGAACAGTACCTCTGGTCAAGTGGATATGACCTCCGGTCGTCTAGACATGAAAATAATTAGTCGACTGGTTTTTGCTGGTTTTCCCAGACAGACACCTCTTTACTAAAACGGCCATAACTCCCTCTACAAAACTCGTTTTTGCAATCCATTTGATGATTCTAAAACTAGATTCAAATACCTTTCTAACCATATAAAACTCAACATCTAATTCATTACTAATTAGAACAGGTTTGGCTTTAAAGTTGACCTATCCGCAAAGGGTTGTTTGTTTTGACTTAGCTACTTGAAAGCTTTTGTGAAATGAATTTAATTGAGTAGTCTAAGTATGTTTTAGGTCCTTGAATGTATTTTAATGTATGAGATAAAGGATCCTAAAGTCTAATTAAAGTTACTTGAGCCTCTATGAGTGATTGATCAAAATGCTTACAAGAAAATCATAATCTTCAACCAAGGATAAAAAATCTTCAAGTCTTCAAGCTTGATCCTTGTTGAGCTCCATCACTCTTGGGCTTCACCATATGCTATCTCATGAACTTAAACAAAGTTAGAACATTTAAGAATATAATTCAAGAGATTAACACAATGAGAATGACTTGAAAATAGTTTAGAATAGAACAATTACCAACATGCTATTATCACTAGATTTGTCATCATCAAAACAAATATAAATAATGCCTTAAAGAAATTCAAGGCTAACAATTTCCCCCTTTTTGATGATGTCAAAACATGCAATAGAGATATAACAATTAAAGCACAATAAGAGTCATTTTCATGTTTATCATTCAAAGTGAAAGAAATACAAAGTATGAATCCAAGAATGATAATTTTCTAATAATCTCTAGTATCATTTTCCCATTTTAAAAAGCTCTATCATTCTCTATCATTCTCATTTTCATTATTCTCTATTGTTTTTCCCCTTTTTGACAACAACAAAAAGATTGGGGTTTTTAACTAAGAGTTCTCCCTCAAGATAAGCAAACAAGTTATGGAGGAAACGAGATACCAAAACAACTAAATTGAACATAGTAATATGTTCCCCCTCAAAAGAAGCAACCATGTCATGAAAGATACCAAATTACCAAATACCAAATATGATACTAAAACAACTAAAGTAAACATAATGATATGTTCCCTCTCAACATATGCATATATATGAATAAATACCAATTATAAGATCAAAATTATGCATAATCTCCTTAGGAGGATGGAATAGCTATGAAAAACAAAACAAAATAACTTGATAAATCAAACAAGATGAGCATGCTATCAAAATAAAGAGAAATATCAAAATAAGTTAATCTAGCCTACTCCTAATAGGCTTAATGTGATAGATTTAACCACTGTCCAAGTACCTCTTGGATGGAACATTTGCCAAGGAGGTAGGAGAGGATCCCTTCACAACCCAAACCATGTTAACTTTCTTTCGAAATGAACATTTATAATTAACATGTCCCTTTTTCATGCAATAATGACAAGTTCTATGGGGAAGGGTCTCAGTTGAGATTGATTCCTTAACAAAGAAATTCTTGTGAGAATTTTGAGAGTTTGAAGTAGGAGGTGTGGACTTTATAAAGAAGCTTTTGTACTTCTTTTCCTTGTATGTGGGATTAAATCCCAAACGGCTTTGTCAAAAACACATTTTTGTTTTCCCGAAAGCATATTCAAATTTTGTTCACCTTGTGCAAATTTTGCCAAAGTTTTGGTCAAATCATCCACCTCCTTTCTCAATTCAACCTTTTCTTTTTCAATAAATTCACTTGAATGTTGATTGGTTGAAAGTAGCTTTTCTTTTCTCAAAATTTCATTTTGAGATTTTAAATCATCTAATTGCCTTTTCAACTCCAAATTTTCTTTTTCAATCTCATTTGAAGATTGTGTTCTTGAAACATATTTTTCATTTTCAATCTTCAAAGATTCATTTTGGGATTTGAAAATATTTAACTCATTTGCAAGTTTGGAAAAATGATTTTTAAGAGTTATATATTTAGATCCCAAATTCTCTAACTCCTCATGTAACTCCTCAAAAGCACATTAAAGCTTATTATAGTTAGGAGATTCAACAAAAGATGTAGGGTTAGAGTTTACCAAATTCTCTTGTGTACCTTCTTGGTCACATGAGTCATCGTTGGATGAGTTGTCATCATCCCAAGTGGCCCTTTTTTTTTTTTCCATTTTCTCATTCTTTTCATCTTCATTTGCAAAAAGGCACACTTATTCCTCTTCACAAGTTTGGTTAGTAGTAACATGAAAAGTTTCTAAACATAACCAAAATTTCATTTGCACTAGAGCATGAACAAATTCTATTATATGTGGTATTATCTAAAGTATCATATAGAATTTTCATAGCTCTAAGATTCCATAGAAAGTTATTTTGATCACTTTCATTCCATTCAATCTTTGGTTTAAGAGAAAAACTATTTTTGACAATACTCCAAAGATTGTAGTCAAGTGAAAGAAAATAAATTTCTATTCTCCTTTTCCAATGATCATACTTATGATCACTCAACGATGGATGAGTGCTAATGCAATAACCTTCTTGAAATTTTGTTTCCATAAAACTTGACTCAACATTTTGAAATTCAATTAAATCATTAGAGTCATTGAAAGAGCAAAAAGTAGAGGTTACCCCATTGTTAATTTCCATGAGACAAAGATTGGCAATCTCATATTCATTTGAGTTGTAGTTCGATGATTCACTTTCGGAGCAACTTTGAGTGGTCTTCATTGCCTTCTTCTTACGTTATTCATCTTTAGGAGGCTTCTTTCCCAATTTTTCTTTCTTTAGAAACTTTGCAAATTTTTGGGTGATCAAAGCCATTTTCTCATCCTCATCACTCTCATGATCTTTTCCCTTTTTCTTTGAGCTTGAGGACTTCAAGGCGATGTCTACTCTTTTGATCTCCTTTTTCTTGTCTTCTTCGACAAGCACAGCTAATTCTATTTCATGGGTAGTGAGAGATTCCATGAGTTGTTCAATTGACAAGGTTGTCAAATCTTTTGCTTCCCGGATAGCCGTGACCTTCGGTTGCCATTGCTTCAATAAAACCCTAAGAATTTTCTCAATAATTTCTTCATTAGCATAAACTTTACCAAGATTTTTCAAGCTATTGATGATAGTTGTAAAATGGGTAGACATATTACTAATAGACTCAAAAGGCAACATTTTGAACATTTCATAAGATTGAACAAGCAAATTAATATTTAGCCTTTTGACTTGGCTTGTTCCCTCATGAGTCACTTCAAGTTTATCCTAAATTTCTTTTGCGGATTCGCAAGATGAAATTCTATTGTATTCATTTCGGTCTAAACCGCAATATAATAAATTCATTGCCATGGAATTTAATTTAATGAGTTTCTTATCAGCATCATTATACTCATCTACCATTTTTGGAATAGAAATACCATTTTCAATTTTTGTTGGAAGATGAGGCTCTTTGACCACTATTTGCCATAAATCAAAATCTTGAGAAATCAAATAGATTCTCATTCTATTTTTCTAATAAGCATAGTTTGAGCCATTAAAACATGGTGGTCTAGAAGTTGATTGACCCTCATAATAAGAAATACGAGAAGTGTTGGCTTCCATTTGGATCTTAACTCAAAATTTTCAAAAACTTTTGAAAATAGAAGAGCCGAAGCTATGATACCAATTGTTGGCTCAAATAGGGAAACCTTAGAGGGGGGTGAATAAGGTTATAGCGAAAAAATGAACCTTTTTAAAACTTAATTGCAAATTAAACACAATCACAAACAATTATGTAAAGAGAGAAAGGAAGATACACTTGCAAAACGAGTTTTCAAGTGATTTGGCAATCCGCACACCGCTGCCTACGTCCACCCCTCAAGAACACCTCTTGAGAATTCCTTTAATCTAATCTACTTCATGAGTGTAGACCAAACCGTTACAAGAGCCTTCAATCTCTTCCAAAAAAGAACACCTCTTCTTTGCACACAAGGGTTACTAACCCTCACTCTTTACACATGATTTGGGTACAAATGATAACTCTCTCTCTAGAGTGAATGGATACAATTATAGCTCACACAATAACTCCTTAGTGAGTAGATAATACAAATAAAAGCACTCTACAATTTACTCTCTCAAGAATTACAATTGAAATATAGAGCAAATTTATTTTTCACTCAAACTAGGGCTCAATTGTGAATGATGATTAAACAAGATGTTTGAATGGTTTTCCTTGATTACCCAACCCTTAAAATCACCCCTATATATAGCTTTTCAACATATATGACCGTTGGGGGTGTTTGGGGGGGTGTAAAAGCAATTTTTGAAAAGTTTAGAAAACTAGCCGTTAGGTGTTTCAGCGCGATCCAGTCGACTGTAAAAATGCCCACCCTAGATACTATTTTTATGTGTTTTAGATGCTTAAATCATGAATTGTCATATAAGCATACATTTAGAATTGTGCACTCAGCATATATCTGAGCAGTGGAGATTTACTCCATTGTAGGTGATATGAAGCGAGGAAAGAAGAAACGTGAGGAGTGAGGCCGAGGAATGCCAGGGAAACACTCGTGTTTATACTTTTGTTTTCTTTCTTACTTATAATAAGAATTGAATTGATAATATATTGTAATCGAATCTTCTTACAGGTTGGATTAGTACTTGTAATCCTTAGTAAACACTTTTGTATATATGTGTTAAATTGTTGTTTTAATCGCGTTGATGTGGGAATTGGTTTGGAGATCCTTGGTTTTAATTACTGCAGAATTGGGCTTTGCTGAGAGGAATCAGTCGACTGGTCCATATTTCAGCCGACTGGACCTTTGTGTTTTTCAGTTTTTTCTTCAGTTTTCAAGGGCTTCAGTCGATTGGACGAGTTATCAGCCGACTGATTTCTGCACAAAAACATCACATTCTGCATGCATAGTGTCTAGTCGACTGGAGAAGGCACCAGTCGGCTAAAAAATTAGGGCCCTAGTCGACTGAGTCCCCGACACAGTCAACTGGATGGACTGCGATCTTTTGAAAACCTTTTTGCTTCAGGTCTCCAGTTGATCGAACCCTCATTCAGTCGACTGGACCTCTATTTTTAAAACTGAATTCTTTTAGGACTTTTCCAATTGGGCAAAACTTTTTATAACTCTGGTTTTAAAGGGTTTTACTTATGTTATTCCGCTGCTATTTTACTTTAATGGATTTGGACGACCCTTGGTTGCATGTCACGTGTCCTATTTTCGTGTATAGCGGGATGGGTCGTGACAGTATATATCACCCCCTCTCTCAAGAACTGATAAAAAGAGTCCAAATGGATGAATTGGGCTCATATATGTAGCAAGGGAAGAGTGCCACACTTCAAAACATGAAGCAAGTTGAAAACTTATCTCTGCAGGTAGCAATCGATTAGGATTGATGGCAATCAGATTGGCATCACATATTTTAAGGCGATCGATTGATAAAGATGGAAACCGATTTAGATAGTGCCATATAATGAATTCAGGTCGGCAACATGGCAATCGATTGATAAGAATGGTAATCGATTGGGTTCCAAAAAGTGGCAATCGATTGGGATGTAAAGTCAATTGATTGGGAACCAAAATTTACCAAATGAGGGTAATGGTTATACATGTATGCAGAATAATATCGAACCTTATTTACTAATACACTTAAAATATAGGCTATTACATCATCCACTACTAATTAAAATATTTCCTCCTCAAAATCAAAAGTAAACAAGGTCTAAAACAAAAAACGGAAACTTCTCTCGCATCTCTGACTCTAGTTCCCATGAAGCTTCTCCTTCGTCATCATGCTTCCATTGGATCTTTACTAACTGAATCTCCTTGTTCCTGAGCTTCTTGATTCCCTGACCTAGGATCTGTACTGGTCCTTCATTGAACGTAACATTGTCGTTGCCTTCAATATCCTTGAAGTTGATCTCATACGTGGGTTATGGGCACACTTCCTCAGAATACTGATGTGGAAAACATTGTGCACTCCTAACATCTTTGGTGGCAGTGTGAGTCGGTACGCAACCATCCCAACACATTCTAAAATCTTGAATGGTCCGATGAATCGAGGCAATAGCTTGCCTCTCTTCTGACCAAATCTAACGATGCCTCAAACAGGTGAAACCTTAAGCAGCACATGATCTCCAACAGCAAATTCTAAGTCTGTGTCATTTGTCATCATAACTCTTGTGTAGGGTCTAAGCTGTCTTCATCTTCTCACGTACAACTTGGATTTTTTTGTTGGTTTCCCGCACCATTTCTAGCCCAAGAAGTTGAGTATCTCCGACTTGAGCTTAACATAACGGCGATCGGTAAGGTCTTTCGTATAAAGCTTCAAACGGTGCCATTCCTATGCTCGTATGGTAGCTATTGTTATAGGCGAACTCGATCAATGGCATATGCGTCTCCCAATAACTCTCGAAATCAATGATGCAAGCGCGTAGCATGTCCTCCATCACTTGATTAATTCGTTTAGTTTGGCCGTCAGTCTGCGGATGAAAGGCGGAACTCAAGTTCAGTGTTGTTCCCATAGCTGCTTGAAGACTCTTCCAGAATTCTACAATAAAATGCAAATCTTAATCTGACACGATAGAATCAGGTACACCGTGTAGTCGTACAACATGTTGTAGATACATCTGGCTCAAATGTACCACTAGATACGTCATGTTGTACGTGATAAAATGTGCAGTCTTCATAAGTCGATCCACAATCACCCAAATTGCATCGTGATTCTGTTGAGACTTCGACAAACCCACAACGAAATCCATGGTTATTTGTTCCCACTTCCATTTGGAAATTGGTAACGACTGTAGAAGTCCAGGTGGTTTCTGATGTTATACCTTCACTTGCATACAAGTCAGACACTGAGATACATACAAAGCTACTTTTTGCTTCATTCCTTCCCACCATAAATTCCTATTAATGTCCTTGTACATCTTTGTACCTACAGGATGAATAGTCATTCGGAATTTGTGTGCTTCATCCAATATTTCTTTCTAGAGATTTTCTTCATTAGGTACGTAGAATCTACTTTTACATCATAAAAATCCGTCTGTACCAATACTCCGGACTTCTGGTTCTTTTGCCGACTGTCACGCCTCGACGTAGCATAAATATAGAAAGCGTTTAATTTCCTTTTTGCACCCGTAGGTCGCGACAGTTTGAAGGATCGAATCCGTCCCAAACGTCGAACAACATAAAACCATAAATCATAGTAGAGCAATCAAGGCTTACAAAACTTTTCTAACTTAGTAAATATTACATCACAGGATCATCTAAAGGCACAGACTACCTTGAAACAAAATAATGTCTATCATCTATTACAGTCATCCTTATTACAAATCCAGTTCATAACTAAAAACATAAGATAATGATAAATAGTTTCTCTTCATAAGCAGTCTTTATCAATTAGCATAGTCATAAGGTCCCTCCTGATTATAACCTGAAAATCCTCGACACGAATGTCCAGGACGCATCAACGTCGTCAGCTTCGATAAGTTGGTGAGTATTAAAAACATATGCTCGAATGTAAAATATACTCATTTTCTATTTTCCAATTTTCAATTTCATTAATCAACGGGTTAATCATCGAAATGAATTAAATTGATAAAACAGTAAGAATAACATTATAAACTTTGGTTCATAAAACATATGACCGTGCATGAGACCAATACAACCATTCACATCTTACCGACTCTTTTCTCTCAACAACCTAATACCCAACTCTCTCACAAGTATCTTTGAAATACTCCGATAGCCACACTTTAGCACAAGGGTACTAGGGAGTGTCCAGTTTGCCTCACACTTTAGTATGGGGTACCAGGGAGTGTCCAATGCCTCACACTTTAGTACCTAATCTGCCTCGCAAATACCCGATGAAACCTCACGCAGTATCCAGACTCGGGTACCAGGGAGTGTCCGTAGGCCACACTTTAGCACTACCATGGGTGCCAGGGAATGTCCAAGTTCGGCGTCACACACTTTAGCACTACCATGGGCTCCAGGGAGTGTCCGTTTTGCCACCGTTGCATTTCAAAGACACACTAGCTGTAATCTCAAAGACATCACACTTTGGTACACAATTACCAAGGAGTGTCCATAACACCATCTCAACCACATACTCTTTTCCACACTGACCAACACTCACCATGCAATTACAACTGACCCCACATGCATGTCATGGAACTTTATACAAAAATATGTAAACAACTGGAAACAAGAACATCACGCATACAAGGAGAATTGAGTCGTAATTCGACGCTTTTACAATCCAAACATAGTAAACAGGATTCTAATTTAATAAAAATTCCCAAACAGAACCTTAACGGCCTTAAAAAGTTGAACCAAATTGTCCCTTAATAGAAAAACAAACAAAAATCCAGAAAGTGCCAAAGGTCACGCGCGCAGGTTGCTCGCGCGATCTGCCCAATTTTCTATTTTCTTTTAAAACTTTTTCATCTGTCAAAATCCACACGGGTCGCTCTAGCGGGGCGCTCGAGCGATCTACCCATTTGCTTCATAAAAATTTTCTATCTGCCAGGAAACATTGCTCACTCGCGCAGGCCGCTCCCACGATCGCGCGCATGAGTTCAGGCAGAGACTTCATCTTCTCCGCTGAAAGTCCCCTATTTCAGATTCTAAGTTCCAAATTTACCCATTTTGATCAATAGTTACCATGTCTTATTATATATGAATCTCTTCGTTTTTCGACGAGGATTAAGAATCCACAATCAATTTAACATGAATCGATCCGTCGCTTTTGGATTTTATGAAAAACCAAAGAATGTCAAAACTAAATTTCTAATATACTTTTTCATGTGAATGAATTAGACTCTAAAACTTTAAACATATCATCTATGAACCATAATCTTTCATATCATCTCTGAAAATTGATTTTGGTTAAGTTTGGAAATTCATGATTGTCAAGCTATGGAGTTCAAACGAAAAATCAACAATAGTGATTTCTAATCCTAACCATACAAACAGTAATATGAACATGGAATACATTCAAAGTGAGTTCTAAATACTCGCAGAGGTAGAATATGTGTGTTAGTCGAGAAAGAAATAAGAATCAGGAATCCAAGTAGCAAGCTTCAAGCTATGGGGATTGTTCTTCCTCTCTCTAGAAAATTTCTGAAAAACTCTCTGTGTATCTCTCTCTTACTCTCTCAATTTTAGTTTTGTAATGTGCAGAAAGTGTGTATTGCTAAGCTTATAAAGAGCTCAAATGGTTGAACTTGGAGGCCAAGTATTGTGAGCCTTACACAACAAATTGAATTAGTTATCTAATTATATATAATTACACACTTATACACAGCACACATACATACGTAAATACACTCAATTGCAACTGAAGAGGCAATTTAGACTCATAGGGGTCAAATTGCTAGTTGTTTGGAAATTAGGCTTATGGCACAACAACCATACATACAAGAAATATATCTCCAAACAAGGCACAAGCCAATTGCCTAGGAATCACTTATCATGTTTGGTAAAATAGCTTATGGCATAAAGATATAACACTCACACAATGCATAGCCAAAGAAAGCTCTAACCAATCATTAATTTCCAGAATTGGAAATAAGGCAAAAGTCTAATCAAACTTTACGTCACTTCCAAAATCTGTGGAAACTCATCGCGGCGTGGACAATTTTGAAACATAAACTGGTATTTTCACGACACGGTGATCACCACAAAATACAGAAAATTCATTTTAACGTAAGAAATAATTTTCTGGTTATATAAAAATACAGTTTGAGTCAAGAGAAATTATTTTCATCGTTTTGAAATACTGATTTTGAAATCCAACACAGGTATCACTAAATTTTTATAAAATTGCAGTTTGACCCCAAAAGAAATTTAATATGATACCAAACAAATAACAAGATTCTAAAACATGGGAATTGCAATTAAATGAAATAATAAATATAGATTAAATATGAAAATGTAATTTAAAATGAATAGAAATGTAGGTTGTTACATCCTTTCTCCCTTAAACAGGATTTCGTCCCTGAAATCAAGACTAACTAGTCCTGAAACAACTCTGGGTACTTCTTCCTCATGTCAGCTTCAACTTCCCACGAGGCTTCATTCTCTTCATGATGATTCCACTGAACATTTACCAATGGAATGTATTTATTCCTCAGCTTCTTGATACTCTGATCTAGAATCTTCATGGGCCTCTTCTTGTAAGAAACATTATGACTCGTCTCAACATCGTCATAACTAACTGCATGTGAGGGATCTCGTATATACTTTCTCAGCATACTCACATGGAACACATTGTGAACCCCAGACATCTTCAGTGGTAGTGCGAGTCGATAAGCCACTTTTCTGACACGTTTCAAAATCTTGAATGGTCCGATAAAACGCAGGGCTAGCTTTTCTCTCTTGAGAACAAAACGTACTACTCCTCGGGTCCGTGAAACCTTAAGAAGTACGTGGTCTCCAACACTGAATTCCGAATCTTTTCGACGACGATTGGCATAACTCTTATACCTGCTCCGAGCGGTTCTCATCCTCTCCTTGACCAAGGATATTTTTTCGTTGGTTTCTTTAACCAAATCTGGTCCCAACAATTCTGCATCTACAACCTCTGCCTAACACAATGGAGAACGACATGGTCGTCCGTACAATGCTTCGAACGGAGCCATCCCGATACTTGTGTGATAACTATTGTTATAGGCAAGTGTGTCTCCCAAGATTCTTCAAAATTGATAACACAAGCCCTAAGCATATCTTTCATGATCTTATTAACACGCTCAGTCTGCCCATCTGTCTGAGGGTGAAAGGTAGTACTCATATTGAGCAAGGTTCCCATAGCTTCTTGCAGACTTTCCCAAAATCCAGAAGTAAAACGCGCATCGCGGTTTGACACAATTGACACAGGTGCACCATGAAGTCGTACAACTTGTTGTATGTACATCCGACTCATCCTTTCTACCAGGTATGTCATACTATAAGCAATGAAATGTACCGACTTAGTCAATTGATCCACGATTACCCAAATGGCATCATTATTCCACTGAGATCGAGGCAATCCCACTATAAAATCCATGGTGATATGCTCCCACTTCTAACCTGGAACAGGTAGTGGTTGCAACAATCCTGACGGTCTCTGATATTCAGCTTTGACTTGTTGACACGTCAAACACTTAGATACAAATTCGGCCACGTCCTTCTTCATACCTTCCTACCAGAAATTTCTTTTCAGGTCTTTGTACATTTTTGTCCCTCTCGGGTGAACGTTATACCTCGATTTATGTGCTTCCTCCAAAATGTCCTTTCTTAGCTCTCCATAATCTGGCACACATAATCTGTCTCTACATCGATATCCTCTGTCAACTCCCACCTTCCATTCTGTTGGATCTTTTTCTGACATTTTCACAAACCATGTCCGAAAATTCTCATCTTCTTTCTATGCTTCGATGATGAGGTCAATAAGAATTGGCTGTAGGACAAGAAATCCAACTAGTTGCCCTTCTCCTTCCTTAGCATCCTGCACGTCGAATTCGGCCTATGTCTCTAATGCTTGCCATTCCCTGGCCATCAAAGAGGTGATCATTTCGTGAGTTTGTCAACTCAAAGCATCAGCGACTACATTAGCTTTACCAGGGTGGTATTCTAACGTGAAGTCGTAATCTTTAATAAACTCCATCCATCTGCGCTTCCTTATGTTTAACTCTTTCTGTGTGAGCAAATATTTTAGACTCTTGTGATGGGAGAATAAATCAAACTTCTCGCCGTATAGATAATGTCTCCAAATCTTGAGTGCAAATACTACTGCTGCCAATTCCAAGTCATGAATGGGTAGTTCAACTCGTTTGATTTCAACTATCTAGATCTATATACAATAACCCGATCATCTTGCATAAGTACACACCCTAGTCATTGATATGATGCATCACTAAAGATAGTGAACTTCTCATCAGGCTTGGGTATAGCCAATACCGGTGCGGTGGTGAGTCTCTCTTTCAATTCTAGAAAGGCATGCTCATGCTTCTATGTCCACTCGGATTTCAAGTTCTTCTTCGTCAATCCAGTTAATGGTGCTGCTATCTTAGAGAATCCCTCAACAATCTCTAATAATAGCTTGCGAGTCCAAGGAAACTCTTGACTTTTGTAGGGTTGCTCGGTCTAACCCAATTTGATACCATATAGGTCTTGGATGAATCCACCAAAATTCCTTGAGACGATACCTTGTGTCCTAGAAATTTCACTTCTTGTAACCAGAACTCACACTTACTGAATTTGGCATACAGTTGGTGATCCTTGAGTGTCTGCATTGCTATCCGTAGATGTTGCTAATGTTCTTCTTCTGACTTAGAATAGATCAAGATATCATCAATGAAGATGATGACAAATTGATCCAAATAAGGCTTGAACACTCTATTCATCAGATCCATAAACACTGCCGGGGCATTCGTCATTCCATACAGCATAACCAAAAATTCATAGTGAACATATCGGGTCCTGAACGCAGTTGTAGGTATATCTTCCTTCCGTACCCTCAACTGATGATATCTCGACCGTAGGTCTATCTTGGAAAATGTTGTAGCTCCCTGTAGTTGATCAAACAAATCATCGATCCGAGGTAAGGGATACTTGTTCTTGATAGTCACTTGATTCAATTCTCTGTAATCAATATATAAACGAAGCGTCCCATCCTTCTTCTTCACAAATAACACCGGCACTCACCAAGGCGATGTACTTGGACGTAAAAAAACCCAGGTTCTTGAGCTCTTGAACTTGCTCCTTCAATTCCAACAGTTCGGCGGGGGCCATTCTGTAGGGAACCTTTGTAATCAGAGTAGTACCCGTAAACTGTTCGGGCCTTAGTGCACAGAATCTCTCTAGCAACTTGTCTCCAGTTTGGTGATCTTGCCGATTCTCATTTGGGTTTCCGATCCTTTCCAAATGCCTGACAAAAGCTTTTAACATCCCTGTAGGATCGGCAGCTAATGGTGCTTCCTCAATCAAGTTCACGTTTCTCCTCGGTCTCCCAACCATTTTAAATGCATGTCAATGATATAAGAATGAGAAATATGCATGAATCAGTTTAAACAACAATAACATTCAAAAGAGTATTTTTATATATAACTTCTTGTCAAGTTGATACAAAAAGCATGTATGATCAGTTTAATGCATATCCTATCTGTATGGGTTAGGACGTACATCGTCCATGTAAGAGTTAATGCCAAAAATAGGGTCATTGCCCTACACTCAAATGTATGTAAATACAGTTGCAAAAAAAGATAGAGCTACTAGTTAAAAGTAGTTAATTTGTACAAGGTCATATCTAAAACATCAATTGTCTCCGTAGGCGGCTATGAGCAAATCCAACGAATCGACTGGGAAAAATCGCTGAACATGAAAGGGACCCACCCCATCATAGCTCAGAGAGGTTGACGATGAAGCAGGCACTGGGGCATCTGCCTCAACTGACACCTCCTTGGGTAAGACTAGCTCTAGTACCAGCTCCTCCTCGAGACCAGCCGCGAAGTCATCTAGGCCTATTATGTCCTCATCATCATCATCCTCCTCTCCTACAGGAACCAAATGAAACTCCTTGTTATCGTCATCCTCGACAATAGGAACTGCTGGCTCCTCTATAGGGATAACTGGTGGAGGCATCTCCAGCTGTGCAAGATGAGCATGCACGACCAGAACCTCAAGGGGTAGGTAGAAGGCATCGCTGTTAACCAATCGAACCATCTCTAACAGTACTAAACGCTGAGCCTTAATAACATATAGAATCTCTAGGCGAATGCAAGATAAATCAATCAGTCCTATCACATGAATCTGATGCTAAAGCTCTAGCTCTACAGTCATAACCGCTCGCTGCTCGATAGCAGTGTGGTAAAGTGCTGCTGAGGCTGGAACTATTAGAGGTGTCAAACGGGCCGGGTTGGCCCGGCCCGGCCC
Source organism: Hydrangea macrophylla (assembly GCA_033977485.1). Taxonomy (NCBI): domain Eukaryota; kingdom Viridiplantae; phylum Streptophyta; class Magnoliopsida; order Cornales; family Hydrangeaceae; genus Hydrangea; species Hydrangea macrophylla. Next base: position 64,892,363 of record CM066998.1, read on the forward strand.
GAGCCCGGCCCGCTTTTTTCGGGCTAAAAGCCCGGCCCGCCACAAGGCCCGGCTCGCTAGGCCCGGTTCACATACCCCGGGCCGGGGTGGACACACATTCTCCCGTCCATGGCCCGGCCCGGCCCGGCCCGAAATGAAGAAAATGCCCGGCCCGGCCCGAAGCCCACCACTTTTAAGGCCAAAAGTCAAAGGAAGCCCGCTAGCCCGTCCGGCCCGGCACGATGTCCGGCCCGCTAGGCCCGGGCCACCGGTCCGGGGCGGACATCCCCCCTCCTTTCCCAAGCCCGGCCCGATTTTAAGTGAAGCCCGGCCCGGCCCGGCCCGGCCCGAAGCCCGGTCAAGCCCGCTTTGACCGAGCCCGGCCCGGCCCGGCCCGTTTGACACCACTAGGAACTATAGTACCCTGGGTGACCCAGTGTCCCCTGAACAAATCTGTTATAAAGAACAGCTGAGCTGGATCCATACCTGACAAAAAGGTACTACTTATATCAGGACTAATCTTAACAGAAATAATCTTAGGCGTTTGGGTCCCGGGTTTGTCCTCCTGTTGTATCATCGGGTGTGTAACAATGAACAGAACGTGGAGTCGGGTCTATACTGGTAAACCCAAACCTGGCTAAACTATTCTGAGATAACCTGGCTCTGATACCACTAAATCCGGTCACACCATGACGTAGCATAAATATGGAAAGCGTTTAATTTCCATTATGGATCGGTAGGTCGCGATAGTTTTAAGGATTGAATCTGTCCCAAACGTCGAACAACATAAAACCATAAATCATAGTAGAGCAATCAAGGCTTACAAAACTTTTCTAACTTAGTAAAATATTACAACATGGAATCACCTAAAGGCACAGATCGCCTTGAAACAAAATAATATCTATCATCTATTACAGTCATCCTTATTACAAATCCAGTTCATAACTAAAAATATAAGATAATGATAAACAGTTCCTCTTTACAAGCAGCCTTTCTCAATTAGCATAGTCATAAGGTCCCTCCTGATTATAACTTGAAAAGCCTAGACACGAATGTCCAGGACGCATCAACGTCATCAGCTTCGAGAAGCTGGTGAGTATTAAAAACATATTCTTGAATGTAAAACATGCTCATTTACTATTTTCCAATTTTCAATTTCATTAATCAACGGGTTAATCATCAAAATGAATTCCAAGATTATACAATCACACAGAAGGAGATTATACAATCACACAGAAGGATTATACAACAGACAATCACACAGTACACAGAAGGAGATTCTACAATCACACAGAAGGATTATACAATCACATAGACAATCACACAGAAGGATTATACAATCACACAGAAGGGCTTAAAACTTAAAAAGAAGAACTTAAGACTCAGATTAAACAACTCAATTCTTATTCAAATTCCAAACATCTAAACCCCTCTGCCCCCGTTGGATAGCGTCTATTCCCTTTTATAGATCATAAGGGAGAGCCATCAAAGGGTAAAAGCAGTTCACGTGAAAGTAAAAGTATAGATAGCACACACTATTACACACTATTGTTCACGTGAAAGTAAAAGTACAGACATCACACACTATTACACACTATTGTTCACGTGAAAGTAAAAGTACAGACAGCACACACTATTACACACTATTGTTCACGTGAAAGTAAAAGTACAGATAGCACACACTATTATACACTATATATTACTATTTACAGACTGTTCCCACGTGAAAGTAGTTGTACCGACACTAAAACCAATCTGCTGTTAATCAAGTCAGTCTGTGTCACTATCCGAAGTGTCTGGGTCCCAAGGGGTCCTTGTTTGGTGCTTGGTGGGGTAGATGAGTAAGTGAACCCTGTACATTGGATGATCTGGGTGTGAAGTGTCCCACCCATACTGGTCATGGAAATCGGCAAGGATGCTTCTGAATAATTGGCAGTAGTCTAAAGGATACAATCCAATGTTGTGCCATGTGCTGGTTTCTTTGTGCAAGAGCACTTGTGGTACACTTGATGGTTCAATCTGATTCACCAGGAAAAGCTGAGTTTGCAGAAAATTGAATGTGAGTTCATTTTCAAAGGCAAGAGGATTTTCAACCCCTGTGAGTACCCCAGAAATGGGGATCCTGTGGATATCAGTTTTTCCTTGTGGGGATGTCTCTAGGTGGTCCCTGAAGGAGAAAAGGATAATGCAATACTTCCAAGAGGACTGGCGTAAGAGGTTCTGCTAGTATGAGAAATCTCTAAATAACAGGAACCATTTTGCCAACGAAAAGACTTTTTGTAACTTCTGGGTAGAGCATTTGGGATTGGGCAAAGTAACGGAGCAAGAGACACTTGTTGAAAACAATGCCAATGGTGTAAAGTTTTGCCAAATACCAAAGAAGTAAATAGGCCTCAATAGGGAAATTGTGCTGGAAGAAGTGATTAAAATGTAACAGGGTTAGGAAAGAGTAAACTGGGTGGAAAAGGAGGGAGAGTAAGGGTCCAGCATCAAGGCCATACCTGGAAACATAGAGTTTAAGGAAAGAGTGAAGGCTTTCAGTGTTACGGGAGATGAGGGTGGTTTCTTACAAAGAATGTTGGATATGGATAGGCATGGTTAGGACAAACGTTTCCAAATGTTCTGGTTCTGGAGGGGTGGTGGGGAGGCCAGAGGATTCTCCATGTTCAAAGACTCCAATAAGAGGGAAAGAGGGGATGGAGATCGGATTTATTTCCTTTTTAAGTCAGGAAAGGAAATCGGAAAGGATATTATTTTTCCCTATTATGTGAACAGCGTCAAAGCTCCATTGAGAGAACCAGTTTGCCCATCGGAGTAGTTGGGTAGGGGAAGTGCTTTTTGTTTGAATTTGAGCATTTGGGGAAAACTCATAAGGTCTGTTTCGATGAGAAAATGATGGCCAATTAGGTGGAATTTGAACTTGTCAATTGCCTTCATGATGGCCCGAATTTCCTTGTAAGTGGAATGATAATGTAATTTGGCAGGGGTGAATGCTCCACTTTTGTAGCCACAAATGCTCCGGGTTCCATCTGGTTCCTGCTGTAATAATACTGCTCCCCAGTAGAAGTCAGAAGCATCTATTTGCAAAATTCGTTTACCATTGGAAGGAATTTTCAAAGGGAGAAGGGTATGAGCCACCTGTTTGAGTGCTTAAACGGCCTGTGTGGCTTGTAGTGACCAAGGGGGAGCATTCTTTTTTAGAAGCAAGGAGAGGGTTTGCCTATGCCTAGCAAGGTTGGGGATGAAGTCTTCCATATAGTTGACGATTCCAAGGAACTTTTGGACTTGTTTTGTTGAAAGATTGGAATCTGGATAATGTTCAAGCTGAGTGGCAATGTGAGGTTGCAAAGTGTACTTTCTTTTACAAATGTTCAGACCCAAAAAATCAACTGAGGGTACTCCAATCACCATCTTTTTCTGGGACAACATGATGCCATATTTGCGAACCAAAGAATGGAATTTATGCAGGAGTAAGGCATGAGAATCTGGATTTGGGGAAAAGAGAAGGATGTCATCAATGTAAATCAGTGAAGAGGAAAGGATTGGCTCAAAAATTCGGACCATGGCCTTTTGAAATAGTAAAGGCGCTGTTTTGAGGCCAAAAGGCATGACTGTCCAGTGAAAGTGGTGGTCTGGGATACAGAACCTTGTTTTGGGTCTGTCTTCTAGATGAATTCCAAGTTGCCAAAAACCAGCCTTGAGGTCAAACTTTGAAAATAGCTGGGCCTGGGTTAATTGGGCAAGAAGGTTGTGGCGTTGTGGAAGGGGGAATTTGTCATCATGGAGGAAGTGGTTAAGAGGTTGATAATTTATGACAAGATGAAGTTTTCCACGAATTTGTTCTGCCCTTTTGTTAACGTAGAAAGGTTCACATGCCCATTGGGAAGTGGTGTTTTCGATGAGGCCTTCCTTCTGCAGTTGTGCAATTTCAGCTAAGGCCAGCTAGTAGTGATTAGGATTCATTCCTTGGTGGCTGGCTTTGGTTGGATTTATGTCCTCATTTTTTTTTAAGGGAAGGGTTATGAAAAATTCTAGGTTAGTCCATAAAGGATGAGGGCATTTGGTCAGGAATTCAGAATGGGTTTCTGCACAAGAATGGGTAATGATTTCTTGTTAGATTGGCAGGAAAGCTTCAAGAGTAAAAAGGTTGGGTTGGGAGGTCCATGGTAGGAAGAAATTCTTGTATCGGAGCCCTTTTGGAACCCATGTCACTTTTGTGAGTGATTGAAGAATATCAAAACCAATTAAAACACTTCACACCCAGATCATCCAATGTACAGGGTTCACTTACTCATCTACCCCACCAAGCACCGAACAAGGACCCCTTGAGACCCAGACACTTCGGATAGCGACACGGACTGACTTGATTAACAACAGATTGGTTTTAGTGTCGGCACAACTACTTTCACATGGGAACAGTCTATAAACAGTAATATATAGTGTATAGTAGTGTGTGTTGTCTGTACTTTTACTTTCACGTGAATAATAGTGTGTAATAGTGTCAGAGCCAGGTTTCGATCCTGGGACCTGTGGGTTATGGGCCCACCACGCTTCCGCTGTGCCACTCTGATAGTGACAGGGCTAGGGGGTGTGTTTGTGGCCAAGGTTTGGAGTATAGTGGTGAGGGGATTAGGATGGCTAGTAGGATTTTCAATAATCATGGTGGTGGCTGGAGCTGTGGATGAGGACGAGGAAGCGGTATGTATGGCTTGGTGGGGCAAGGGTGGTGTTGGAGGTTTTCTTTTCGGACGAACAGGTTTGGGTTCTTTAGGAAGGAATGCTGCCGTATTGAACATCCCGCCGGTGGTGGAAGAAGAGGGAGACAAAGGTAAGGGTTGTTGCTGATGTATAATGGGCAATTGATAAAACAGTAAGAATAACATTATAAACTTTGGTTCATAAAACATATGACCGTGCATGAGACCAATACAACCATTCTCATCTTACCGACTCTTTTCTCTCGACAACCCAATACCCAACTCTCTCACACCAGTATCTTTGAAATACTCCGATAGCCACACTTTAGTACAGGGGTACCAGGGAGTGTCTAGTTTGCCTCACACTTTAGTACGGGGTACCAGGGAGTGTCCAATGCCTCACACTTTAGTACCTAATCTGCCTCGTAAGTACCGGAGGAAACCTCACGCAGTATCCAGACTCGGGTACCAGGGAGTATCCGTAGGCCACACTTTAGCACTACCATGGGTGCTAGGGAATGTCCAAGTTCGGCGTCACACACTTTAGCGCTACCATGGGCGCCAGGGAATGTCCATTTTGCCACCATCGCATTTCAAAGACACTCTAGCTGCAATCTCAAAAACATCACACTTTGGTACACAATTACCAGGGAACGTCCACAACACCATCTCAACCACATACTCTTTTCCACACTGACCAACACTCACCATGCATGTACAATTGACCACACATGTATGTCATGGAACTTTATACAAAAATGCGTAAACAACTGGAAACAAGAATATCACGCGTACAAGGATAATTGAGTCGTAATTCAACGTTTTTACAATCCAAACATAGTAAACAGGATTCTAATTTAATAAAAATTCCCAAACATAACCTTAACGTCCTTAAAAAGTTGAACCAAACAGTCCTTTAAAATAAAACAAACAAAAAGCCAGAAACTATCAAAGGTCGCGCGCACGGGTCGCTTGCGCGATCTGCCCAATTTTTTTTTTTTTTTTTAAAGTATCCATTTGTCAAAATCCACACTGGTCACTCACGCGACCGTTCACGCCAGGGGTCGCTCGCGTGGGCCGCTCGAGCGATCTATCCATTTTTTTAATAAAATTTTCAATCTGTCAGGAAACATACAGCTCGCACGCGCGGGTCGCTCCCACGGGGGGTCGCTCGCGCGATTGCGCGCACGAGTGTAGGTAGAGACTTCATCTAGTTGGAAGTCCCCTATTTCAGATTCTAAGGTCCAAATTGACTCATTTTTAAAATCAATAGTTACCATGTCTTATTATATATGAATCTCTTCATTTTTCGACGAGGATTAAGAATCCACAATCAATTTAACACGAATCAATCCGTCGCTTTTGGATTTTACGAAAAACCAAAGAATGTCAAAACTAAATTTCTAATATACTTTTTCATGTGAATGAATTAGACTCTAAAACTTTAAACATGTCATCTATGAACCATAATCTTTTATATCATCTCTGAAAACTGATTTTGGTTAAGTTTGGAAATTCATGATTGTCAAGCTATGGAGTTCAAACGAAAAATCAACAATAGTGATTTCTAATCCTAACCATACAAATAGTAACATGAACATGGAATACATTCAAAGTGAGTTCTACATACTCGCAGAGGTAGAAGATGTGTGTTATTCGAGAAAGAAATAAGAATCAAGAATCCAAGTAGCAAGCTTCAAGCTATGGGGATTGTTCTTCCTCTCTCTAGAAAATTTCTAAAAAACTCTCTGTGTATCTCTCTCTTACTCTCTCAATATTAGTTTTGTAATGTGTAGAAAGTGTGTATTGCTGAGCTTATAAAGAGCTCAAATGGTTGAACTTGGAGGCCAAGTATTGTGAGCCATACTCAACAAATTGAATTAGTTATCTAATTACATAATTACACACTTATACACAACACACATACATACATATATACACTCAAATGCAACTGAAGAGGCAATTTAGACTCATAGGGGTCAAATTGCTAGTTGTTTGGGAAATTAGGCTTATGGCACAATATCCATACATACAAGAAATATATCTTCAAACAAGGCACAAGCCAATTGCCTAGGAATCACTTTTTATGTTTGGTAAAATAGCTTATGACATAAAGATATAACACTCACACAATGCATAGCCAAACAAAGCCCTAACCAATCATTAGTTTCCATAATTGGAAATAAAGCAAAAGTCTAATCAAACTTTACGTCACTTTCAAAATCTGTGGAAACTCATCGTGGCGCGGACAGTTTTGAAACATAAACTGGTATTTTCACGGCGTGGTGATCACCACAAAAATACAAAAAATTCATTTTAACGAAAGAAACAATTTTCTGGTTATATAAAAGTACAGTTTGAGTGAAGAGAAATTATGTTCACCATTTTGAAATACAGATTTTGAAATCCAACACAGGTATCACTAAATTTTTATAAAATTGCAGTTTGACCCCAAAAGAAATTTAATATGATACCAAACAAATAACGAGGTTCTAAAAATGGGAATTGCAATTAAATGAAATAATAAATACAGATTAAATATGAAAATGCAATTTAAAATTAATGGAAATGTAGGTTGTTACACCAACATCTTAGCGAACCACAACTTTAGGTCCTCTATCATCTGTTGAACTTCTATGATACTGCTGACTAAAGTTGGCTGTACTCTAAGGCAACCAAGATGTTGTCCTTCAATCAACTCCACTTGCTGAAGGTCGAATTCAACTAAAACTTCCAATGCTTGCCATTCTCGCATTAGTAATGCAGTGATTACTAATCGAGGTCGACGACTCAAAGCATCTGCTACAACATTTGCTTTACCCGAATGATATTGCAATGAAAAGTCATAATCTTTGAACAACTCCATCTACCTTCGTTGTTGCATGTTCAACTCCCTCTGAGAGAAAAAATACTTCAAGCTCTTATGATCGAAAAACAGATCAAACTTTTCTCCATTATGATAGTGGCTCCAAATCTTTAATGCAAACATTATTGGTGCTAAATCCAGATCATGCGTAGGATAGTTCTTCTTTTGCAGCTTCAATTGTCTAGATCCATACGGAATGGCGTTCCCATCTTGCATAAGCACACAACCAAGTCCTTGGTGTGATGCATCACCATAGATGATAAATCTTTCCCCACTACTGGGTATTGCCAATACTAGTGCAGAGATCAATCTTTCCTTTAACTTGTGGAATGCATCATCATGCTTATTCGTCCACTCATACTTTACTTCCTTCCTTGTCAAGTTTGTCAAAGGGCCTGCGATCTTGGAAAATCCCTCAACGAATCTTCGGTAATATCCTGCTAGACCAAGAAAACCTCTAACTTCTATAGCATTGGTCAGTCTATTCCAACTTAAGACTGCATCGATCTTAGATGAGTCCACAGAGATACCGTCTTCGGATGTAACATGTCCTAGATATTTGACCTCATGTAGCCAGAATTCGTATTTGCTAAACATTACATACAACTTACTATCTCTGAGCATCTATAAAGTGATCCGTAAGTGCTCCTTATGATCCTTCTCTATCTTGGAGTAGATCATGATGTCGTCGATGAACACTATAAAGAATTGATCCAGATATGGTCTGAATGCTCTATTCATTAAGTCTATAAATATTGTTGGTGCATTGGTTAATCCAAAAGGCATAACTAGAAACTCGTAATGCCCATATCTCGTCCTGAACGCAGTCTTCTTCTGGTCAAACTAACAGTTGGTGATATCCAGAGCGCAGATCGATCTTTAAAAAGATTATCGATCCTTGTAACTGGTCAAATAGATCATCTATATGAGGAAGCGGATATCTATTTTTTATCGTAACCTTGTTCACTTCTCTATAGTCTATACAAAGTCGAAGCGTTTCGTCCTTTTTCTTCAGAAATAGAACTGGTGCTCCCCAAGGTGACGTACTTGGGCGAACAAATCCCAAATCTTCAAGTTCCTGAACTTGCTTATTCAACTCCAACATCTCAGTTGGTGCCATCCGATATGGAGTCTTTGATGTTGGTAAGGTGCTAAGTACTAGTTCCACGCAAAAGTCTATCTCTCTCTTTGGTCGAAGCCCCTTAATATCCTGGAATGCATCTTTGAAATCTTGCATGGTAGAAATCTGATCTATCATAGGTTTTATACTTGTACTCTCGATTGTAGACAAACAAGTTATGAAAAATAGGTCACTCATCAGTTGACATTGATCTAATTGTCGGTCGTCCAGGTATTGGAATACAATCATCCTAGTAGGACAATCTAAGTTGGCACTATATTTGGTAAGCCAATCCAACTCTAGGATAATGTCGAACTCAGACATTGATAGAACTATCAAGTTTTCCAGAAGAGTTCTATCTTCTAGAGTCAATGGGCAATCTTTCCATACTTTAACCAACTTCACGGTCACTCCCAATGATGACACAACATTAAGTGTTGGCTCAAGTGTTTGGGGTTCTAAACACAGCTGATGCACAATCTTAACAACGATAAGCGAGCGTGCTGAACTAGTATCGAATCGAGCTTTAATTTGACTATGATAAAGTATAAGTGTACCTTCCAGATTTTGTTGTTTATCTGCATTAAAGCCTGCTCCTATAGGAATGATGGCATTCATATGTGTCTGATCTGGTGGCCCTAGATTTCTTGAACGGGTGCTCTACAGTATCCTCCGTATGGTGCAGGGCAATCCCTACTTAAGTGACCAGCCTTATTGTAGTTACGGCAGAACTGATCATTACGGTGGTGGGTCTTAGAAGCAGTGCAATTCCTTGCGATATGCCTAAGTTCCCACAATTGAAACATCCCCCGTCGTTCGGTGGTAGAGTAGCAAGAACCACCTGAGACTATGGTCCTTGTTGGCAATATTATTGGGGTCAAGGATAATTCTGCTGAGACTTCCTTGCTCAATCCCAGGTGCACTTGTTCCCCTGAAAGTTACCCTGAGGTCTCCACCCTTGAGTATTCCTTGGCAGTAGGGTTCTGGAAATTCCTCTATTGCTTAAAATTTTTGGACGACCGGGGTATTCCCATATGCTGTCATTGTACCGGATATGCATCCTTCTCTAGACTTGCAACAAGTCTAACTAATCCCTCAAAACTCTGATTCAGGTGACCAATCATCATATGGCATAAGTGAGGGTTCAATCCTTGGTAAAACTTTTTCACCTTCTTCTACGGGGTGTCAATCATGTATGGAGCGAATCGAGGCAATTGCTCAAATTGTATGGTATACTCTCTTACCGTCCAACCGCCTTGGACTAAGCTCATGAAATTCATCTCTTGTTGATCCTTTTCATCCTCTCGAAAATGCTTCTCTAGAAATCTTCTTTTGAATGTTTCCCAAGTCATCGTCCTTGCAGCATTCATTCCAATAGTGGCTCGCTCAGCCTCCTACCAATCTGTGGTAGCATAGGTAAGCTGGAACGTGGCAAGATGGCAATTCTCTTGCTCACTGCACTCTAATGCTTCAAAAATCAATTCCATCTCTCTTATCCATTGTGCAGCTTGCCATGGTTCTGTTAACCCATCGAACTTCTCTGGTTATAGTCCACGAAAATGTGCTAGTAATTTGTCTTTTGTCTTTTGTCTATCCTGGCAAAAATGGTGCAACAGGAGGTTAGACAGGTCATTTATTGGTAGCCTGGTTGTAGGTGTCCCCTACATGCTCCATTCTCTGCATAAATGCCTCAACGACACCACTGGGGTCCACGCCCTCAAGAATAGGTGCTCCTAATCGCGGAAGAGTCCTTCTAGGTCCAACCATAGTGCTCTAGTGATGTGTAGCTACAAGAGACCTATCGATTAGCTGAAAGTGTTCCCGGAGAAATGAAATCAAGATAGAGCGATAAATAGTAAGAACTAACAGTTCTACCAACCAACATATATCAACTCAAACATACCATCAATATCAAAAGTACTACTCGTATCTATATATATCCAAAAATGTACCGCATAGTACACACTAGTCAAACTGTGTACCACATAACTATTATAGTACTAAGATCAGCTATACAATGCTATTACTAGGGGTAAACATCTATACAAAGCTATGGTCCAATAGCCATCTCTCAAGCTCCCAAAAATCATATGGACAACATGTCCTAATAAAACTAACCAAAAATGTAAACCCTGCAGATCTTGTGGATATACTAGGCTAACCACATTTATCTTTTTCAAATTCAAATACGAGTCGCCAGTCAATTATTAAAGGAAAATTAAGAAACCATTTTAAAAGAAAACTGATCTTTTGGAAACTAGAGATTTCTAGATCTGGGGATTATGGAATGAAAGGGGAAGAAGCCCGGCGAACTAAAACACCCCCTCTCATCCTATATGGTGATAGGTCTCTACTCAACATCCTTTTCAATTGAATTATTAATCTAAGCATGCCCTCAACTAATATATATATATATATACACACACATTCCAAAAGCATATCGAAAGGGGTGCAAGATTGCTAACGATAAAACGACATACAAAACCACATAGTTTAAATAGAAAGCAAAATGATATGCAATAAGGAACAAATGAGCTTACCCAGGATCCAGCCACGAAAGAAAAAATACAATGCATATAAATAAATAGAAAAACCTAAAAAAGGATCTAACCCTCTCATAATTATGGAATTATAGAGAAATAAAGGATCTAATCTCAAGAAATTTCAAAAGAATATAGAAAATTCTACAGAACTCAAGAGAAGAATATGAGAAAAAAGGAGATGAAGTCAAGTCTCAATTGATGATCCAAATTGAATTATACTTTGAAAACTTGTTTTATTTTAAATCCAAAACTATTTTGATCCAAATCAACAAATACAAGAAAGAATTCAATCACAATTCTTGTGGTGTGTGATGAAATGAGGTTAGAAGAGACCTTTTGAAAATTGTGTGAAAGATTCTAATGAATTCTATGAATTTTGATCGAATATAGATTAGGAGCAAGTTAAAAAAATAAGCGAATTATCTCCAAAATCCTTAGATTTTCTCTTGTTTCATGAAGATCTTCAAAGTCTCCAAGCTCTTCTTCAAAGTTCTTCTTCAATCTCTTCAAACTCAAGTATTTCATTAGCTTCTTTGACTTCTCAAGGGTTCTACCAAGTTCCAACCCTTGTAATGGAGATAAACATCTCCTTATATAGACCATTTTTAAGGTTTCGGTAAATTTGGGGTAACAACCCATGTGCTATGTAATCAATACGTATCTAAAAAAACAATCTGTTATAGCTGACGACACTCAGTGAGTTGTCTGCAGCACTCACTGACTGTCGGGACGACACTTAGCGAGTGCTGGCGCGGCACTCCACGAGTGCCGCCGACTTTGCTGTGTGCCGATCTGTAGTGGATTTCTTTTTTTTTTCTTTTCCTTTTTTTTATTACCTTTTCTCAAAATGGTTTAAACAATAACCCTTTTTTTTAAAATTATTTTTCACAATACCTCCAAACTTGTATTTTACACCCAAAATTTTCTGAGCACCCGATCTTTTCTAGTCTTTATGAATTTTAGAGCTTTGAGATTTGAGAATCTTTCCGAAGAACTTGAATTTCCCTAAAGACTTTCGAATCTGTCAGACATTGTTGTCATTGAACTTAGAGGTAATAACCCCCCTAAATTAGATAGTTGGTCAAAATCGAGGTGTTTATAGTTTGCCCCTCTTTAACAGAGCTTGCAGAGCAACGCATATCGTAAGTGAATGTTAAAGCCTGTGTGAAGACAAGCCTTTTGAACAAGCCATCGAATTTAAGTAAAAACAAAAGATGCGTTGCGAAAACGTGCAGAGATGGTCGGTGCTGGTCGTGCTCAATGGTGAGTTGCCTATGCATCCATTCAGGAATTAGACCAAGATGTAGTTCGGGCATGGGACAACACTCAGGCACAAACAATCATACAAATGAATGCACCTATCCTATCATGATGCATATGCTCACGCAATGTTGGATGCCAATGTACTACAAATTTTGTGCTTCAGGCTATTTCAAATGTGAAAGTTCGAGGCCACGGTGTTTCGCTGTGCATAAATGCATTTCATGTCCTATGCTTTTGATGCTTGGTTTTCAATATTCATCATTATCTGTAGCCATTCGGCCCTGTCGAATATGTTTTCTCTAAGTATCCGTAGCCGTTTGGCCCCGTCAGGCGTTCGGCCCCGTCGAATATGTTTGCTCTAAGTATCTGCAGTTGTTCGGCCCCGTCAGATATGTTTGCTCTATCAAAATGTAATTGACTGGACTACGCTTTGGGCATTATGCTCAGGTGATAATTGATGTTTGCTCTCTCAAAATGGAATCGATTGGCTATGCTTTATGCATTATGCCTCGGTGCCAATGTAGGTTTACTTTAAGTATCCGCAGCCATTCGACCCTGTCAGAATTTTTTTTGCTTATTTCAATCTTCAAAATTAGGAGTCAGTTAGACTCGATTCAATTCAATTTCAAAATCGAGAGTCAACTAGACTCATTTCAGTTCAATTTCTAAAATCAAGAGTCAATCAGACCCAATTCAGTTCAATTTCCAAAATCGGGAGTCAATCAGACCTAATTTAGTTCAATTTTTAAAATCAAGAGTCATTCAGACTCAATTCAGTTCAATTTCTAAAATCGGGAGTCAATCAGACTCAATTCAATTTAAAAAGGAGTCAATCAGACTAAATTCAATTTTTAATCTAAAATCAAGAGTCAATCAGACTCATTTCAAATTTCGCCAAATCTGGAGTCATTTCAACTCAATTCAAATTTAAATTCCACTATTAGGAGTCAATCAGACTCGAATTATTTCAATTTTTAAAATCCGAAGTTAGTCAGACTCGATTCAATTTATATTCTAGAATCAAGAGCCAATCAGACTCAAATAATTTCTATTTCACAAAACTGGGAGTCAAATAAACTCAAATAATTTCTATTTCACAAAATTGGGAGTCGATCGGACTCAAATAATTTCGGTTTCACAAAATTAGGAATCGAGCAGACTCAAAGAATTTATGTTTCACAAAATTGGGAGCCAAATAGACTCAAAGAATTTCTATTTAACAAAATTAGAAGTCAAATAGAATTTCGATTTCACAAAATTAGAAGTAAACAGACTCAAAGAATTTCTATTTCAAAAAAATTGGGAGTCAAACAGACTCAAATAATTTCTATTTCACAAAATTGGGGGTCCATCGAACTCAAATAATTTTTGTTTCACAAAATTGGAAGTCGATCAGATTCAAAGAATTCCTGTTTCATAAAATTGGGAGAAAAATAGACTCAAAGAATTTCGATTTCACAAAATTGGGAGTCAAATAGACGCAAAGAATTTCTATTTCACAAAATTGGGAATCAATTGGACTCAAATAGTTTTTGTTTCAAAAAATTGGGAATCAAACAGACTCAAAGAATTTCTATTTCACAAAATTGGGAGTCAAACATACTCAAAGAATTTCTATTTCACAAAATTGGGAGGTGATCGGACTCAAAGATTTCTTCTTCTTTTTTATTTCAAAATTTTTGGAGTTACGTAGACTCAAAAACTATTCTTATAGAGATCCGAAATCACTCGAACTTTAAAAAACTTATTTTCTAGGGGCCAAAGTGTAACATAGGGGCAAACTTTAGGGGGTTTAGATTCAAAATTTGGAGCTTATTTGAATTTTGGGGGGAGAAATAATCGACTCTTGAGTTGCCAGATTTGCGACATGCACGGAGGAATGCGGCGGTCAATGAGACTGTTGTTCGCGGATTTCCAAATGTCGTTCGAGGCACTGATCAGTTTATGTATTTCATTTTCTTTCACTTTCTCAAAGCTCCTTTATTCGAATCCCTTCTCAAGATTTCTCTTTATTTATTTGTAGTGGTCTTAAGAGAACAACGGGTTAGTTCCCTTTGATAAGATTCTCATTCTTCTTACCTATCATTATCATTTTCTTGATTTCTTTTCTTTCCCCCTTTTGTCTACATCTTGAATTTTCCTTTTTTTTTCTTTCTTTCTTTTGATAGATCGACTACCATAGCGGGCGGCTTGAGTGGCTCGAGTAAGAGGAGGAAGAAGTACAAGCCTACTCCTCATAATGACCCTAATTTTTTACTTCGAGACCCCAATGAGCATATATCAGCTCGGGCGTTCCGGCGAGAGGTGCATCCCCTTTCTTGTCCTCTTTTGATTCTCCGATGCTCTACTCATTAGCTCAATGATATTATATCATACCCTGGAATGACAAAATAGAGAAAAAGTAAATTTCCTTTTTGGGTCCAAAGGCAGCGAATGGTGAAGTCACATGATTGTCCACACCACGTAGTACTAAACAACAGAAAGGATAAAGAGATGACAAAAAAATAATCCCAGGTCTGGTTAAAATGTAACTTAATGTCAAAAGGAAGTTACTAGCCATTACAAATCAAAGTCTCAAATCATAAAACATAATGGAAACACAAATGTTAAGGCAACATATGCCTAATTACAAAAGGGTCTGAAAATAATAAGGATAATTAAACTACTATCTAGCCTAATCTTCAATGGACATCGAGGTAGTCCTCGGCGTAGTAGTCCTCTTCCGTCTGACCTCCGTCGGGGTAATCCTCTACAGGAGCATCGTCACCAGCATAATAGTCCTCACCCGCAGGTCCTTCACCTGTATAATCATAACCAGGTTGCACTGGAACATAGAAATGTCTAGCGGCATATGCGCTGCTAACTTAAGGAAAGCTGAGTGAATTAGATACTAATAGGGTATCATGTATTGAAGTCAATACAAGTTGTGAACGATAAACAATTAGATTCCATTGCGGGTATCTTCTTTTTAATCAAAATGATTATCCGATTACTAACGTCTTACTAAATTAAGACTGACTACACATTCTGATCGGAGAACAGACTTAACAATAGTTCACTTCTAAAGATACACCATTGCTCCATCCACCGCTTTTAAGAACATATGCACAGTCCACCGCATGTCATGGATACCACATCAATCCATCCCCAGCTTTTAAGAACATATGCCCAATTCACCGCAATTCAGGGATATATTGCTTGATGCAACAGTACATCATTCCAATGCCACGACTTAACGTCATCTACTTGTGATCCCAGTCCACCGCTTTTAAGAAAATATGCATAGTTCACCGCTTTTAAGAGCATATTAATGGATCAACAAGCTATCTTAGGGCTACTTGGTCCAGTCCACCGCTTTTAAGAACATATGCACAGTTCATCGCTTTTAAGAACATATCATGACCAAGGCCCATCCACGTAAGATTCCCGAATCCTGAATAAACCTACTTAAGTTCAACACTAACATTGATACATGACAATCCCATGTGGCCTGACTACTTTGAATGAAACGGATGAGAACGCAAACGGTTTATGACTAATACGTTATCTAACGTAAAAAACATTAACCGTTAATCTTAACGTCACTACGATCTTACATCGCATTATCTCATCATCACGTCTATATTATATATGGGAGTTCAGAATAGTATATACACAACTAAATAGTTATAATATAAACTAAACAGGAATATCAACATTCTGTAACTGCCAATTAATTGGGACAGAGGTCCAATTGATTGGTATAAAATTAGTAACAATTGATTGGGAAAAAGTTCAATCGATTGGATCACAATCTATGCCAATCGATTGCTAACTTTGGCAATTGATTGGGGTATCTACAATGGAAATTGATTATATCAAATGGCAATCAATTGGGTTATAAAAGATGACTATTGATTGGGAAAAGTCCCAATCGATTGGGACTTTGTCTTCTTCACAGTGAAGACAGTACAGTAATATGAATACGGGAAATAATGATTTAACTGTCTTTTCTTTATCTAAACAAGCTCTAACATCAATATAATGCTACCAAGTGAGTTTAGAACTCACCTTAGGTGTCTAGAGGGTGTTTGGTTGTGTGTATTGAAGCTTGTGCTTCAATGGCTCTCTCTCTCTCTCTCTCTCTCTCTCTCTCTCTCTCTCTCAATTTTTCTGTATCTTCTTCTCCCTTTTTTCTTTCTCTTTCTTTCTTCTGGTCTCCTTCTTCTCTTCTTCTCCTTCAGTACATGTGTGTGTGTATGTGTGTGAGTGTGGATGTATACATATGTGTATATATATATAAGTATATGTATATATAAAATATATACACAAGCTCCCTCTTTCACTCTCTGATTTTCTAAAACAGAAAATGGGCAAAAATGGTCACATATATATAGGGGAAAAGTGTTCACATGGACAAATCCCAACCAAAGCAAAAGAATCTGTCCAACTACTGCTAATCGATTGGCATAGATGGCAATCGATTAGGGTAGTTAGTAAATGATCCAATCGATTGGGATAAGGGTCTAATCGATTGGTGTTTGGTACTAATGACTCTAATCGATTGAGATGGAGTCTAATGGTTTGGGTCCAGGTGGTAGGTACAAAAGTGGCAATCGATTGGTATAAGATGCCAATTGATTGGTATCCAAGGTATGGTAATCGATTGGGATATGAGTCCAATCGATTGGTAAATAGAATACGTGTGTATTAAAAGGAGAATACAAGGTCTTATTCATATAGTTACATTACAAAAATACAGGGTATTACATCATCCGCCACTTATCAAAAGATTTCATCCCCGAAATCTGAAGTAAGCAGGGTTAAAACAAAACTGAAAACTTCTCTTGCATCTCTGACTCCAGTTCCCATAAAGCCTCTCCGTCGTCCTGGTGTTTCCATTGAATCTTCACTTGCGGAATCTCCTTATTTTTGAGCTTCTTCACTCCGCGGTCTAGAATTCGTACGGGTCCTTCATTGAATGTATGTTCTCGTTCACCTCGATATCTTCAAAACTGATCTCCTGAGTTGGGTTATGGGCACACTTCTTCAATATACTGATGTGGAAAACGTTGTGCACTCCTGACATCTTCGGTGGTAATACAAGTCTGTATGCTACTTTTCCAACATATTCTAGGATCTCGAACGGTCCGATGAATTATGGCAATAGCTTGCCTCTCTTCTATCCGAATATGACGATACCTAGAACTGGCAAAACTTTAAGTAGCACATGATCTCCAACTGTGAACTCTAGATCTTTTCGTCGCTTGTCAGCATAGCTCTTGTGTCTGGACTGAACATTCTTCATCATCTCTCGTATGATTTAGATCTTCTCGCTGGTTCTTCGAATCATCCCAACTCTATGTAGTTGAGTATCTCTGATTTTAGCCCAACATAGCGGCAATCAGTAAGGTCTTCCATATAAAGCTTCGAACGGTGTCATCTTTATGCTCGTGTGATAGATGTTGTTGTAGGTGAACTCGATCAAAGGCAGATGCATCTCCCATGAACTCTCAAATTCAATAACGCAGGCTCACAACATATCTTCCATCACTTGGTTGACTCGTTCTGTGTGACCGTCTGTCTGTGGATGAAAGGCTGAACTTAAGTTTAGTGAAACTCATTGCTGTCTGAAGGCTCTTCCAAAATTCTACGGTGAAGCGCGAATCTTGATTCGATACTATTGAGATAAGTTCATCGTGCAGTCGTACAACTTGCTGTAGGTACATCCAGCTCAATCTTTCGACTAGGTACCTCGTGCTGTAGGCGATGAAATGCGTTAACTTGGCGAGTCGATCCACTATTACCCAAATAGCATCGTGGTTTTGCTGTGACTTCGGCAAACCTACCACGAAATCCATGTGATGTATTCCCATTTCCATTGGGGAATCGGTAGTGGTTGTAGAAGTCCATGTGATTTTTGATGTTCTGCCTTCATTTGTTTGCAAACAAGATATTGCGATACATACTCGGCCACTTCTCGCTTCATTCCTTCGTACCTGAAGTCTCTCTTTAAGTCCTTATACATCTTGTTTCCTCCGGGGTGGATAGTCATCCTTGACTTGTGCGCTTCGTCCAGAATATTCTTTTTGAGACTACCATCGTTGGCATATAGAGTCTACCCTTCCATCTCAAGGCTCTGTCCGTACTGATACTCCATATTTCTAGTTCCTTTGCTGACATCTTAGTAAACCATAGCTTCAAATCCTCATTTGACTGTTGTCCTTTCAAGATACAGCTAATGAGAGTCAGTTGAATGACAAAACAACCAAAGTGAAGTCCTTCTCCTGATTACACTGGTCGAAGGTCCAATCCGGTAGCGTCTCCAATGCTCGCCATTTTTTAATCAAAATCGAAGCAATCAAAAGGTGAGGCCTTTGGCTCATTGCGTCAGCTACAACATTTGTTTTATCCAGATAAAGAAAAATGTAGCTGTGATGATATTCGAATAAAGGAAGTAAAATGACTCAAAACGTTCAATTTATTTTTCAATTTACTTTCTTTTCTTTCTTGTTTCACTCATCGTTTTCCTTATTATATAACTATCCAAATAAAAAATTTCTCTATAATATCTTTTCTTTCCCTTCACAAAATTCAAGAATCAAACAAAGTCTTAGGCTCCAATCCCGTAACTTTTGCAAAAGTTTGGAAAAATAAAAGGGATAATTAAAATTCAGTCTAGTTTCAGTAGAGTATTTAAAAGTCAGTCTAGTACTTTTTTTAAATTAGAGACACATTAACTTTAGTGTAAAATATCTAAAATACCCCTTGACGACATCCTATTGACGCGTTTTCTTATCACACCCAAGTGTAGGTGATCGTACAAGTAATAAAGTTCTGGAAGTCCAGGTCGAACCCACAGGGAACGGAATAAAATTTTATAAAGTTAAGTATATAACTATTTTGTCACTAAAAAGAAAATAAAAGATGATGGATTTTTGTGGGGTTTTACTAAACTACTAATTTTTATAGTTTTGCAATAAAAGTAATTAAAGCTATTTTTTTCTTAACAGTTTATGGTAAAGATTTTAACAGTGCAAAATAAATTAACTAACATACTAGTAAGAAAAGGAAGAAAAATATATAAAAGCTAAATTTTTATGAAATAAACTTTTTATTTTTAATAATAGCGAAAGATGGAAATAATACAGATATTTAAGCAAAACTATTATAAAACAGGAAATATTAATTAACTAGGGGAAATGATTTAAAGGAATTGGGAATATGCAAACCAACACTAGATCCCACAACTTTTGTGCATTTGAAAAGCATTTGGCATTTAAGACCGCAGAGTCATTCTTTATTTAAAAATAAACTTTCACTAGTCAGGGTCATATCAAGTGTGTCAGGTTTGATATGAAACGACATCGTTTGGTTTGAAGAAAAATAAAAAGGCAATTGGGCAGTAGCCAGGTTCGAACCGTGCCCCGCCGCGGACGTGGGTTATTCGGCGTCCAGTCCCCACCACTCTGCCACTACACAATTGCCTATCCATTATTGGATAGAAATATATATAAATACATATTAGAAATATTAACTTTGTCATATGAGTTGTTTGAGTATGCTAGGTGTTTTTTATGACAAAAGGCATAGTTTGACAATCCACATAATTAGGCTTTTTATTTCAAATATGTACTCTTTTGAGCTCAATATAGCCATCGTATATAAACATGTTAAATGGTCATAAACTATAGATACATAGATATTTTTTGCCATAAATGGAAAAACAACTCATCCAGATAAATTTGCCCATTTAAGATTAGTGCACAGAAGCTGTGGTTTCTAAGTTTTTATTACATATCCCCAATTAAAGTTTTAGCCTACCATTTTGAAATTGAAACTGTCTTCCAAATAAAATTTAAAGATAAATTAAATAGGTGTAAACAGTGACTGCTCAATTTAAAACTAAAGTTGTAAAACTAAGGTAAGAGTAAAATATAATATTATTATATTATTTTTTTACTTAACATGAGCTGGGGTTGAATTTGTGGAATCTGCAAAATAGCAAAGTTTAGTACAACTAGGCTAATAAAATATACATAAATGAAAATACTGAACCAAAAATAAAATACTAAACCTTTGACTTTGGATTCTTGTGGGGTCACAGTGGTTGAACTCCAAGAACACAAATAAGGCCAAACCAAATCCAAATATACTTTTGGAGTGAGATATGAATATGGTGTGGTTGGGGCTTTGGTAGGTGATTACAACAACTACGTGGCTAAGAAATCTGGCATTTAATCGCAAAATTTGTCTTTTAGTGAATGAAAAATATTGCTATAAAAACTGAAAATTTGGAGTTTCTAACTATTTTAGGGGACAACTATAAGTACTACTAGACTAGAAATATTAAATCTAATTTTAAATAGGAATATTTTACTACTACAAATTGACAAAGGTCATACAAGAAAACAAATATTTTAAATTTAAGAAATACAGTACATAAAGTTTTGCTACATATTTTTGAACATAAAATCATCAATTACATATAAGTAAAATTTTACAACTACTAGAACTAGAAAAGGCAAAGAAAAACTAAAGTTTCCTATTTCTAGGGACAATATAAAGTGCTCACATAATAACCTCCCCTAAACTATTCTCTCAGTGATTGTATAGCTGTGTGTTGTGAATTCTGTGTTGTGAACTCGCTTCGTCCATTTTATAGATGAAATTATATACTGATTTCGTCACTGAGATCGTCACGTTGGCAATTTTTTCTTCTTCTTCGCTTCAAATTTCTTCAGTCCTCTGACACCCTGCGAAACAAAGAAAAAATAGAAAGAGAGGGAGAGAGAGAAAAGGAAGAAAATGAAAGGAAAAGACAAAACAATTGATACAATTATATGTATCAATTATCAGGAAGTTTGACAAATTTTTTTTTTTTTTTTTTTTTTTTTAGTTTTTTGAAAGTTTGTTCACGTGTTGAACTTTGACTTTAAATATGAGAAATTCTTCGGTGTGGTTGCTACTTCTTTCCTTCCCTTTATTTCACTTCATTTTTACCTAAACATATAAAATATGTAAAAGCAAATAATTTCATGCATTTGAGTGACATCACTGTTAATTTATATTAATTCAAATATGCATGTAAAACTAGGAATTTGGGGGATTAAATTAGCATTATGTCTATTATATTGGCATATGAATGTGCAATATTCAATGTTTGTCACACCCCTCAACTAACTTATTGCTAGTCCCTAGCAATGAAGTGAAAGAGAAATTGTTCTAGAAGTTTTATTAAAGAGTAGGAATAAACTAAGGAAAATAAAATTACCTAACTCACTGTCGCAGGAATCGCGATTGCATTTAGCGTATGCAACAAGCCGTTAAACCCCTAGGTTACCCCTAGTGGACGAGTGTTGTCTCGTGAGGGTTTGCAGTGAATTTACCCACAAAATTCAAAAAAAATTTTTTTTTTTTTTTTTAAATGTAAAAATAAAATGAAATAAAAATAAAGGTAGATTTTCTCCTTTTACAACAGATAAGATTAAATTTGGCAATAAAATGAAATTTTCAACTATGTAATAATAATGCAACACATATACTCACAGTTTTGTCAATGGTAGCATTTTTTATACTCTTTAAACTCACAGTGTGTACTTGAAAAATCAAGCAACTGATCTTAACTTCAAAGTTTACATAACTATTAACAGCTATAAAACTTGTAGTTTTAACTCAAATCTCACTAGGATTTCACTCTTTTAAGGAGAAACTCTCAGAAATCGGTGTAGAGAACATCTCACTTGGTAGGGAAGGAAAGATAGAGGAATTGCTTCCAATTTTATTTTATTTTATTATTTTTTTTTTTTTATGACTCAATATATATGCATTTGGAGTACAATAAGTCTCATGAAAGAATACTTAGCATTAGAAGAGCGATCTACCGTGGAGAACATCCTTATCACTTAATTAAATTTAAAAATCAATTTCTTTTAAATTATTAGGACTTTGACTGGTAGGTTAGAAATTAAGATGAGTAGGAGATTTGGGGTGTATATGTTCTAAGCATGTGATTGGAATGTTTGCGCAATTCATTCCAACCTCTTCTTTTTCTTCTCCTTTTTATCATATGTACATTTTTTTTCTTTTTTTCTTTTTTTTAGTTTCTCATTCTTTTTTTTTTTTTTTTTTTTTGAAATCAACTCCTTTCTTTCTTTACCACTTCGTGCAATATCATTACAGTCCAATCACATACCTGGATATAGAAGTGAGGTTTGTACTCCCAGGTGGAGTAAGGAATGATTTGGATAAAACTGAGAATAAGGTAATATTAGGTGAAGGGGGGTGCATTTGAAATAAAAGATGGCCTAAATCATTTTAAAAATAGATTGACTTTGTTCATTTAAGCAATTTAGACGTTCTAATGGTAAATCCTTAATGTTCTCTTCTAATGATCAGTCAAAGAAAAATAATGAGACATTCAACGAGTGATATGATAAAGAGAATAAATTGAGACTTGAAAAGAATAGTAACCCTCATAAAGGAAGATTGGCACAAAAGCTCACATGGGTTAATTAGTTCCCACTACTTGTCTTTAAACTGCATAGTTTATGCTTACTCATCCATTTAGATTCAGTAAATATTTTCACACTGTTTCAAAAGTGTTTAATGTTTAAAGAGTTTCTAGCATTTGAAAATAGTAAAACATGTGACAATGTGTTGTATGCTATTAACATACCCAAAATAACATTGACGTGTCAAATTTATCTTATATAGAGTAAAAGAAAATTTTCTGAAAAATCCTAAGCATATAATTCCACTAAGTTGGATACATATATGGTGCAACTAGTATCCTCTGCACCTATACAAAAGAGGCTACGCAATCCGGAGCGTCCAAGTTGTCATGATTACCCATCCACCTCTAGTAAAAGAGATGAGTCTAGAACCACTAGCAAGCTAAAACATCAGTAAGAGGCTAGGAGATAACTCTGGCTTTACTTAGTTTTTCGCTACCTCTAGGGACATTCACCGCACTAGACATATCTGGTGATGCTTGGATCATGCAAATTACTCCTATCGAACCAGCTAATGAAAACCAGATGTACACGTAGGATCATTTTAAAGTACGACCTGACTGAAAATTATTGACTGTACAAAAAAAACAAAAAATAAAAATAAAAAGAAATGAGGGATGGGAAAACAAAACTTATTTGGGTATCAAAGGATCCAGTCCTCTTTCTCAACCAAAATTTTCTTTTGTTTTGATTTGAATTGTCTTTTGTAACAGTAGTAAACTTTAAAAGATGTGCCATTATGAGCAATTAAACCAGGACATTCTTCTCTATAACAATTCAAACACCATCCTAACCTTTTAGCTTTCCTTTTGATGGCATGAAGGCTAGTGCCAGCAAAGGGTTTCTTCTGCTCAGAAATAAGTGAGCGACCCATTAACGTCTGGTCATCGACTATTGGATCCATTATTTATACTTTCAGCCAACAAGAGAGGCTAGACTCAACCCTCCACTCCTTCCAACTATCAACTAAGATCTAATTAAAGAGAGCTTAGAGGGGGTGGGTGAGAATTTTATTTAAAAACTAAAAATATTTAAGAAAAATATATACATTCAGAAACTAAATTTTTATTTTTATTTTTTTAAACAAAAATGAGAAAACTACATATATATATATTTTTTTTAACACACAAAAAGAAAAACTACATAATTTTTTTTCTTTATTTTTTTTTTTTAAACAAAGTTTAAGACAATGCATCATTACAATAATAGTAATAAGAAGAATTATGATATAAACTTCAAACATTATAAAAATTTTGACTTCTGAGTCATGCATTTTTTTTTTTTTTAAACTGAAAACTAAGAAAAGACAGTTATATTTTTCTCTTTTTTTTTTTTTTAACAAGGGCACCGCAACACTAACATAGCAAGAACTAGGATAATAATAAGATAAAGTTCAAAATCCAGAAGACCAATAACTAGCGCATCGTCCATTTCTTTTTTATTTAAAAAAAATAGAAAACTTGGATTTTTTTTTATAAAGAAATGGAAAAATATCACCTGTTTCTTGGAAATCTGAGAACCTGGTAGGGCCGTAAATCGAGTGATATTTCCAAGCTTCTTTGGTGCGTGAGTACCTACAACTTATGGATATCATTTTTGTTAGATAATGGAAAAGAGAGAAAATAAAAATCTAAAATAAAAATAAAAATATAAGCTGAATTGGAAAAATAGAGAATAAATCAAAACCAAGCTTTTCTCTGAATTATAGATCTTACCTTTAGTGATCAGTAGAGTTGATCTTGATTTTGGATCGAAGAAAATTAAAAAAAAATGAAAAGAAAATGAGAGAGGGAGATCGGGTCGAGAGAGTGAGAGAGTTGCAGAGAATGAGAGAGAGATCGCGGCGAGAGTGAGAGAAAAGAGAGGAAGAAGAAAGGAAAAAGAGAGAAAAAGAGAGATAGGGAAAAGTTTTTATGGTTCAAAGCCCTATATAAAGCCATTTTCTCTTTTTTCAGTGTATCTCTCTCTAGAAAAACTAATTTTTTTTTTTTTATGAAATAAAGATAGAATAAACAAACAGGTGTTAATCGTGAAACCGTCCCCCCCAACTGAGTCTGACATTGTCCTCAATGAGTGAGATTAGAAAAAGAAGCTAAGGATAACACCTGTAATAAAAAAAATACACAAAGAAAAGATAATAATAATGACACAATTATCTTTTATAAAAAAAATGACCAAACTAGGAGTATAGGACTATTAGAACATAAATACTGTGATACACTATGTCCTATACTAATTATGATTTAAGATATTAAACAGTATTATAGTTGGGGTCCTCCAAAGGAATGGACTCCAACTCAGGTTCAAATCCTTCTAAAAATGGTTTTAATCTATGTCCATTAACTTTAAATGTATTTCCATCTTTAGGGTCCTCAATCTCGACAGTTCCATAAGGATAAACATTTTTGACTATATATGGACCAGTCCATCGAGATTTCATTTTTCCTCTAAAAAGATGTAGTCTTGAGTCATATAATAGAACTTTTTGCGCGGGGGTAAATCTTTTGCGCAAGAGATTCTTATTATGATACATTTTAGTTCTTGCTTGATGAATTCGGGCATTATCATATGCGTCTTTACGAATTTCTTCAAGCTCACTTAACTGTAATTTTCTTAAAATTCCTCCTTCTTCAATATTACAATTTAAAGTTCTAGTAGCCCAATATGCCTTATGTTCTAATTCTACTGGTAGGTGAGAAGCTTTTCCATAGACAAGTCTGTATGGAGACATCCCCAAATGGGTCTTATAAGCAGTTCTATATGCCCACAAAGCATCTGTTAATTTTGAAGACCAGTCTTTACGATTAGAATCAACAGTTTTTTCGAGAATATGCTTAATTTGCCTATTGGCTAATTCAGCTTATCCATTTGTTTGTGGATGGTATGCAGTTGACACTTTATGGGTCACTCCATATCTTTTCATTAATTTTTCAAATGGCTTGTTACAGAAATGAGTTCCTTGATAACTTATTATTGCTTTTGGAGTTCCAAATCGAGAAAGTATATTATCTTTTAAAAATGAAATAACTGTACGGTGATCATTTTTTCTTGTAGGAATAGCTTCTACCCATTTTGAAACATATTCGACTGCTAATAAAATATATTCATATTGGCAAGATGGAGGAAAAGGTCCCATAAAGTCAATGCCCCAACAATCAAATATTTCAATTGTAATTATAGGGGTCATTGGCATTTGATTTCTTTTTGTAATACTGCCTAACATTTGACAACGGTTACAAGCCTTACAATATAAATATGAATCTTTAAATAGAGTGGGCCAATATAAACCACTTTGTAAAATTTTTATGGCAGTCACTCGAGATGAAAAATGTCCTCCACAAAAGGACGAATGACACATGAAAAGTACATTTTCGATTTCTTCATTAGGAACACATTTCCTAATTACCTGATCGGCACAATATTTAAACAGATATGGGTCATCAAAGTAGAAGTGCCTAGCAATAGCTAGAAATCTCTTTTTATCTGATGATGACCAATTGCTTGGTATTTTTCCAGTTACTAAATAATTAACAAGATCAGCATACCATGGTAGAGAAGTTACAGAAAATAACTGTTCATCAGGAAAAGAGTCTTGAATAGGTAAGGGTTCACTAGTATTGTCTTCAAAAGTGAGGCGGGATAAGTGATCAGCTACCACATTTTCTACTCCTTTTTTGTCTTTAATTATTAAATTAAATTCATGTAGTAGGAGTATCCACCTAATAAGCCTAGGCTTACTGTCTTTCTTTGAAAGAAGATATTTAAGAGCTGAGTGGTCAGTAAAACAAACAATAGGGGAACCAATCAAGTATTGCCTAAATTTATTAAGAGCGAATACCACGGCTAGTAATTCTTTTTCAGTAGTTGAGTAGTTCATTTGAGCACTATCCAGAGTTCTACTAGCGTAGTATATAACTGATGCCTTTTTATCCTTTCTCTGCCCTAGGATAGCTCCAATGGCAAAGTCGCTAGCGTCACACATTAATTCAAATGGTAAGCTCCAATCAGGAGATTGCATAATAGGTGCAGTAGTGAGATGCTCTTTTAATTGGTCAAATGAGTTTTCACGTTCTTTAGTCCATTCAAAAGGTGTGTCTTTGGCCAATAATTGTCACGCCCCGGAGTAGCATAAATAGAGAAAAATAAATTTCCTTTATGGGTCCATAGGGAATGACAAGTGAAAGTCACCGATAATCCACACCACACAGTACTAGTCCAAACAGGAACAGTAAAACAACTGAAATATAAACACGGTTCTATCTATTACAAACATCAGAGTACGGTCCACAGGATCACAACAGGTCTGGAGACAACATATGCCCAAGTACCCGTTAACTACAAAGTACAACAGTAAAAAGAAAAGTAGTAATATAACTACTATCTATCTTCAGGTCTTCAGCTAGCGTACGGATAGGCGTCAGCATAACTGGCATCAGTGGGGCCATTCTCTACGTAACTCCCTTCAGGGTAATCGTTATCGCCATGAGTTCCGTCATCTGCATTGTAAAGGACAGGGTAGTCTGGACGGGGAATGTCCAGGCAATAAAGGCCGTCAGCTTGTTGAAAGCTGAGTGAGCACTAACTAACACAGTCTCATAGAAATGACATAATTACCATTATGAACAATGTATGACAGTGATACTAATTATATTCCTCACTCGTTTATTCAGACATATCATTAATCGATTATTATCGACTCCCATTCTAAGACTGATTCCACAATACCCAACTGACTATCTCGAACTGATTATATCAGCACAACATATCAGTGCTCTTGTTCACCGCTATACCGCTTTTAAGAACTCTTGCGAGCACCCATACATCGTTCTTATATAACGACTGGTCCATGAATATACCCATACTCTTGTTCACCGCTTTTAAGAACTCTTACTGTTCACCGCTTTTAAGAACGCTTGCGAGTACGATACATACACAGCTCTGGTAATTCAAATCATGGGCGTGCCACATCTACTCTTGTTCACCGCTTTTAAGAACTCTTACTGTTCACCGCTTTTAAGAACTCTTGCGAGTACTGTGCACCCATAATTCTCACGATCCTGATCAAATCCTTGACATACACTTATCGGATTCAACCTGAGCGAATCATCAGCTCGACTCACACAACCTTAAACATACAATTCCTCTTACTGACTCATTCCTCACTTATCCAATACTACCCAGTATTATCATCTCAAACTTTACTACGTTATCGCGTCGTACTATTACTAGCGTTCCGAACCCGATTACGTTACTCACCATGTTATCTCAATCTCATTATCGTATCCCATTACCTCCGTTATCCATAATATCGCATAATAGGAACATGAAACAACAATTAAACAACTACGCATTATGAATTATAAACTGAAAGGAATACATTCATGTTCTGCTAGGTTCGATCGATTGAGGTCATCTCGATCGCTCGAAGTGAAGGTGATCTCGATCGATTGAAGTCTTCTCGATCGATCGAAGTGAAGGTGATCTCGATCGATTGAAGTGATTTCGATCGATTGAGACTTAGTGATGTTCGATCGATTGAACTCAGTTCGATCGGTCGAACTTCGTCTTCCCCAGATTCTGCCAGTGAACGTGCAGAATATGTTAGGGGGTGTTTGGGTTATAATTAATACGCCCAGAATATGTAAAACATCATAACTAAGTTACCGAGTGAGTTTGGAACTCACTGAAAGTCGTTAAGGTGCGTTTGGGTAAGCTTTAGCTCCGAAGCTTTAATGGCGGCCACTCTCTCTCTCTTCTGTCTTGTCTCTGTCTCTCTCTGTCTCCTTCTTTCTTTCTCTCCTTCTTCTTCTTCTTCTCTTCTTCTTCTCTGCTGAGTATATATATATATAGATATGTGTGTGTATATATATAGATATATGGAGGTATGTGTATATATATGTATACCAACACACAAGCACACACTCTCAACTCTCTCTTGTCACAAGGTTCAGCAAACACACCACACACACGAATGCAGTGTATATATATAGGAGAGGATGGGGTGCAGGTGGCAGCATTTGCGCAAAACTGGTATTCTGATATTTCTATTCTCGATCGATCGAAGGATGCTCGATCGATCGAACTCAGATCGGTCAGTTAGATCGATTGAAAAAGGGTTTGATCGATTGAAGTGGGGACCACGTATTTAATTTATGTCGGTAGGGTTTTCGATCGCTCGAAAAGGGTTCGATCGCTTGAACTGAAGGGTCTCGATCGCTCGAACTAGCTTCGATCGATCGAATATTGAATTTCATGAATGGTCAAATGAAGTATATAGAATCTCTCTGCATTAAATATTTATTAAAAAATACGGGGTATTACAATAATTGACATAAAGGTCTAGAAATAGTACTGAAATTTTTTATGAATCGGCGATAAAAACCTGCATGTCCTAAGAATGAACGGATGTCTTTTACAGTCTTGGGAATAGGTAAATTAGCTATAAGATCTATTTTGGCTTTGTCTACCTGTATCCCATTTTCAGAAATAATGTGTCCTAAGACAATACCTTTAGTGACCATAAAATGACATTTTTCCCAATTTAAAACTAAACTTTTTTCTTCACATCTCTGGAGAACTTTCTGAAGATTGCTAAGGCAATCATCATAGGTTTTGCCAAAAATTGAAAAATCATCCATAAAGACTTCTAAATTCTTTTCTACCATATCGCTAAAAATACTTAGCATACACCTTTGAAAAGTCGCAGGTGCGTTGCAAAGACCAAAGGGCATTCGGCGATAGGCGAAAGTTCCAAATGGACATGTGAAAGTAGTTTTTTCCTGATCTTCTGGTGCAATCTCTATTTGATTGTAACCAGTATAACCATCTAGAAAACAGTAATACTTATGACCCGCTATTCTTTCTAACATTTGATCCATAAAAGGTAAAGGAAAGTGATCCTTACGAGTCACAGCATTGAGTTTTCTGTAGTCTATGCATACACGCCATCCAGTAGTGACACGAGTGGGAATTAATTCTCCCTTTGAATTCGGAACAACTGTAATTCCTGCTTTCTTCGGCACAACTTGTGTTGGACTTACCCATTTACTATCGGATATTGAATATATAATGCCCATGTCGAGTAGCTTGAGAACTTCCTTCTTAACTACTTCCTGCATAATAGGATTAAGTCTTCTTTGCATTTCTCTAGAGGTTTTAGCATTATCTTCAAGATATATATTGTGAGTGCATATTGAAGAGCTTATTCCTTTTAAATCTGCTATACTCCAACCAATGGCACTTTTATGTTTCTGCAGCATAATAATGAGTTTATTTTCTTGACTGGAGTCTAGAAAAGATGATATTATTACGGGATAAGTATTATTACTACCAAGGAAAGCATATTTAAGCTCTTTAGGGAGTTCTTTTAATTCCAACTGTGGGGTTTGTAAATTAGATGGAAGTGTTAATGTAGTCTTTGGTGGTAAAGGTTCAAAATATGTGGTCCACATTGCTTCTTGAATTATTTCTTCTGTTGAATCTTCATTAAAACATACTTGACTCATAAGATGTTTTTGTAGATTATTACTGTCTAGCTTCTGAATGGAGTTATTAATAACAGATTCTACTGGATCATTATAACAAGTCAAGTTAAAATATTCTCGTGATAGAGATTCAATAGCATGAACTTCTTCAATATTCTCATCTTCTTCTTGATGTTGTGGATTAGAAAAAACTTTAATATTTAAAGTCATATTTCCAAATACTACAGTCATCATACCACTGCAGATTCGAATAGTTGCATCAATGGTAACCAAGAAGGGCCTTCCAAAAATGACTGGTATTTGCACATTAGCATCTAATACTGGTTCTGTATCAAGGATGACAAAATTTACTGGAAAAATAAATTTGTCAACTTTGACAAGAACATCTTCCAAAATTCCTCGCGGGTATTTTGTAGATCTATCAGCAAGTTGTAATACCATGCGAGTGGGCTTTAGCTCACCTAATCCAAGTTCTTGATAAACAGAATAAGGAATCAAGTTCACACTAGTTCCTAAGTCAAGGAGTGCGTGATTAATTTTGTGATTTCCAATAATACACGATATTGTTGGTGTACCTGGGTCTTTAATTTTTGTTGGTAAATTATGTTGTACGATGGAATTAATTTCTTCAACGAAGTCAGCAGAATACGCATCCTTTCGTACATTTTGCTTACGTTTGACAGTACATAAATCTTTTAAGAATTTTGCATAAGCAGGTACTTGATTAATTGCATCTAAGAGAGGAATATTAATATGCACTTGTTTAAATAATTCTAAATATTCCTGATTCTTATCATTTTGGTGTTTTCTTAAACGTTGTGGATAAGGAATTTGAGGAGAGTATTCAGGAGTTTCCTCTGTTTCTTTTTCCACTGGTAAATCAGATGTTTCATTTTCTTGAGTAATTTGTTGCTTTTCAAGGGTTTCAATTTCAACTTCATTAGTAATTTTATCTTCATTTATTTCTTCCTCGATTTCTATCATATTATCTTCCTTATTTGTATGCTCAATTTCTTCTAAAGAAGGTGAAATTTCTTGTCCAACAGCCTTACCACTTCTTAGTACAGTTATAGCTTTTACTTGTTCATGTTGATTATTACCAGAAGTTGAGGGATCACCTTGTGGTTGTCCCCTTGGATTCGGTTGTGGTTGGGCAGGAAAAATGTCTTTTCCTTTAGAATCGTGTTGATTATTAATCCTATCCACAGATGTTTGTAGTTTTCCCATGATTTGTATTAATTGTTGCATCATAGACTGTAAAGGATCTTCTTGCACTTTCTTGTGCGGAGGCACATAAACATTAGAATTTTGCTGTGTATTAGGATATGTATTTTGTGTTTGTTGAAATTGAGGCGGAGGAGGTAAATATTGATTATTTTGAGGAGGTTGATGTTGAGTTTGAAATTGTAGAATACCCTCTTTTGTATACATATGATTTGGAGGATTTCTCCAGTTAGATTGGTATGAATTACCATAGGCGTTTTGGAGACCCCTATAATTATTCACAGCATTTATCTTTGCTGGAGCTGTTTCCTGACAATTTGAACTATTAGGACATTCATTTGCAGGTGTCCTAAAGTATGACAACTGTCACAAAGTTCTCTTTTCTTCTTAGGTAGATTATTTTTTTCTACTGTTATAGCTTCTACTTTACGTGCTAATTCTTCATATTTCAGTGTTAATTCATCTTCTGATTGTAGTTGGTATAAACTTTTAGCTTTTTCCGTCCTACCAATTTCTTCTTTTTCCCATTGGGAAGCATTTTCGCTAAGCCAATCAAAATATGATTCAGCTTCGTCAGCAGTTTTACTCAAAAATTCTCCTTGACACATAGTTTCAACTAATTTCTTTGATTTTGGTTCTAATCCTTCATAAAAGAAATTAATTAGACGCCATTTTTCAAATCCATGATGTGGACAAGCTAATAGGAGATCTTTAAAACGTTCCCAAACTTCAGGGAATGGTTCCTTTTCTTTTTGAGTAAAAAGTTTAATTTGACGCATCATGCTATTAGTTAAATTTTTTGGATAGAATTTTTTTAGAAAGGCTTCATTCATATCATGCCATGAAGTTATAGATCCAGGACGGAGAGATAAAAGCCAAGCTTTAGCTTTATCTTTTAAAGAAAAAGGAAAAAGCTTAAGACGGATTATTTCAATAGGACAGCTTTGATCAGAGAACGTACTACAAACTTCTTCAAATTCACGAATATGAAGATAAGCACGTTCTGACCCCATTCCATGGAAAGTTGGTAAGAGTGGAATCATGCCATGTCTAAAGTGAAAATTTCCTGTGTGTCTAGGTAGAGTGATGCAAGAAGGAGTGATATTTCTTTCTGGGGTAAATAAATCACGTAAAGTACGTTGCTCACGTTCTGGTAAAACAAATTGTGGTATATTTTCCCCCTGCTCACTATAAGCATCATCAGCTATTCCTTCTATGCCTTCAATTTCAGCCATGATTCTAGGAAACTGTATACTAGATGATTCACTAGAAATATTAGAATTATGTGGTACTTGATATAAAGCCTCAGTAGTATCTAAGGACATAAGAAATAAGTGAAAACTAACTGATAATAATAATATTATTATTATTATTATTAGCTAAGTAAAAACTTTTTTTTTTATTTTATATATTTTCTATTTTTTTGTTTTTTTTTAGAAGATGCACAAGTACATACTTATAAATATATATTTATTTCACAAGGAAATATTATATATAGTTTTTTTTTTTTTAATTATTAATATTTTTTTTTTTCTTAAAAAGAAAACTAGATTATTTATAAGGTAGAATAAGTATATATATATATAGTAGGAGAAAATAGTTTTAAACCTAACTTATTTATTTTTTTATTTTTTTATTAACCGTTCCCCGGCAACGGCGCCAAAAACTTGACGACATCCTATTGACGCGTTTTCTTATCACACCCAAGTGTAGGTGATCGTACAAGTAATAAAGTTCTGGAAGTCCAGGTCGAACCCACAGGGAACGGAATAAAATTTTATAAAGTTAAGTATATAACTATTTTGTCACTAAAAAGAAAATAAAAGATGATGGATTTTTGTGGGGTTTTACTAAACTACTAATTTTTATAGTTTTGCAATAAAAGTAATTAAAGCTATTTTTTTCTTAACAGTTTATGGTAAAGATTTTAACAGTGCAAAATAAATTAACTAACATACTAGTAAGAAAAGGAAGAAAAATATATAAAAGCTAAATTTTTATGAAATAAACTTTTAGATTTAATAATAGCGAAAGATGGAAATAATACAGATATTTAAGCAAAACTATTATAAAACAGGAAATATTAATTAACTAGGGGAAATGATTTAAAGGAATTGGGAATATGCAAACCAACACTAGATCCCACAACTTTTGTGCATTTGAAAAGCATTTGGCATTTAAGACCGCAGAGTCATTCTTTATTTAAAAATAAACTTTCACTAGTCAGGGTCATATCAAGTGTGTCAGGTTTGATATGAAACGACATCGTTTGGTTTAAAGAAAAATAAAAAGGCAATTGGGCAGTAGCCAGGTTCGAACCGTGCCCCGCCGCGGACGTGGGTTATTCGGCGTCCAGTCCCCACCACTCTGCCACTACACAATTGCCTATCCATTATTAGATAGAAATATATATAAACACATATTTGAAATATTAACTTTGTCATATGAGTTGTTTGAGTATGCTAGGTGTTTTTTATGACAAAAGGCATAGTTTGACAATCCACATAATTAGGCTTTTTATTTCAAATATGTACTCTTTTGAGCTCAATACAACCATAGTATATAAACATGTTAAATGGTCATAAACTATAGATACATAGATATTTTTGTCCATAAATGGAAAAACAACTCATCCAGATAAATTTGCCCATTTAAGATTAGTGCACAGAAGCTGTGGTTTCTAAGTTTTTATTACATATTCCCAATTAAAGTTTTAGCCTACCATTTTGAAATTGAAACTGTCTTCCAAATAAAATTTAAAGATAAATTAAATAGGTGTAAACAGTGACTGCTCAATTTAAAACTAAAGTTGTAAAACTAAGGTAAGAGTGAAATATAATATTATATTATTTTTCTACTTAACATGAGCTGGGGTTGAATTTGTGGAATCTACAAAATAACAAAGTTTAGTACAACTAGGCTAATAAAATATACATAAATGAAAATACTGAACCAAAAATAAAATACTAAACCTTTGACTTTGGATTCTTGTGGGGTCACAGTGGTTGAACTCCAAGAACACAAATAAGGCCAAACCAAATCCAAATATACTTTTGGAGTGAGATATGAATATGGTGTGGTTGGGGCTTTGGTAGGTGATTACAACAACTACGTGGCTAAGAAATCTGGCATTTAATCGCAAAATTTGTCTTTTAGTGAATGAAAAATATTGCTATAAAAACTGAAAATTTGGAGTTTCTAACTATTTTAGGGGACAACTATAAGTACTACTAGACTAGAAATATTAAATCTAATTTTAAATAGGAATATTTTACTACTACAAATTGACAAAGGTCATACAAGAAAACAAATATTTTAAATTTAAGAAATACAGTACATAAAGTTTTGCTACATATTTTTGAACATAAAATCATCAATTACATATAAGTAAAATTTTACAACTACTAGAACTAGAAAAGGCAAAGAAAAACTAAAGTTTCCTATTTCTAGGGACAATATAAAGTGCTCACATAATAACCTCCCCTAAACTATTCTCTCAGTGATTGTATAGCTGTGTGTTGTGAATTCTGTGTTGTGAACTCGCTTCGTCCATTTTATAGATGAAATTATATACTGATTTCGTCACTGAGATCGTCACGTTGGCAATTTTTTCTTCTTCTTCGCTTCAAATTTCTTCAGTCCTCTGACACCCTGCGAAACAAAGAAAAAATAGAAAGAGAGGGAGAGAGAGAAAATGAAGAAAATGAAAGGAAAAGACAAAACAATTGATACAATTATATGTATCAATTGTCAAGAAGTTTGACAAATATTTTTTTTTTTTTTTTTGTTAGTTTTTTGAAAGTTTGTTCACCTGTTGAACTTTGACTTTAAATATGAGAAATTCTTCGGTGTGGTTGCTACTTCTTTCCTTCCCTTTATTTCACTTCATTTTTACCTAAACATATAAAATATGTAAAAACAAATAATTACATGCATTTGAGTGACATCACTGTTAATTTATATTAATTCAAATATGCATGTAAAACTAGAAATTTGGGGGATTAAATTAGCATTATGTCTATTATATTGGCATATGAATGTGCAATATTCAATGTTTGTCACCCCTCCTTGTCTCTTCTCTCTCTCTCTCTCTCCTCACATGGCCACCACCAACACCACCACCACCATCGGCCATCACCACCACTTGCCACGCCGTCGCCGCCACCACCACTGGCCAACGCCGCCGCCGCCGCCGCCGCCACCACCACTAGCCACCGCAGCCACCAAAGGCCCACCACCACTACCACCACCACTCCGACCACCCCCACCCCCACCCCAACCTCTCTATCTTTTCTCTCTCTCTCTCTCTCTCTCTCTCTCTCTCTCTCTCTCTCTTCTCACAGCCACCACCACCACCACCACCACCAACTCAAATCCAAACCCAAACCCCAACCCCCTCTCTCTATCTATATATATATACATGAGTATATATATATATATATATATATCTAACATATGGCCACCACCACCCCAAGCTCTATATATCTCTTATCTCTATTCTCACCACCACCACCACCACCACCACCATCACGGGTCACCTCCTTTATCCACCACCGCCACTGCAGTAAAAAAAAAAAAAAAAAAAAAGAGTTGCAGGTTTTTGGAGCAACTGTCCAAACAGAAGGAACAACTCACCAAACGTATTGGGAGCAACTCACCAAACGGAATGAGCAAATCACCAAACGTGTTGCTCCTTACATTTAGTGAGTTGCTCCCAATACGTTTGGTGGGTTGCTCCTTCCATTTGGACAGTTGCTCTAATCTGCAACTTTTTTTTTTCCTTTTCTGCAATGGCGATGGTGGATGAGGAAAATGGTCGGTGGTGGTAGTGGTGGTGGTGAGAAGAGAGATGAGAGATACAGAGAGGTTGGGGTTTGGGTTTGAGTTTGGGTTTGGGTTTGGGTTTGGTGGTGGTGGTGGTGGTGGTGGTGGTGGTGGTGGTTGTGAGAAGAGAGAGATGAGTTCAAAGATAGAGAAGAGATAAAGAAGTTGGGGTGGTGGTGGAGGTGGTATTGGTGGTGGCCTGGTGGTGATGGCGGCTGTCGGTGGTGGTGGTGGTGGCGGTGGTGGCGACCGGTGGTGGTAAGGAGCAACACATTTGGTGAGTTGCTCTTGATATGTTTGGTGAGTTGCTCCTTACGTTAAGTGGGTTGCTCCCGATACGTTTGGTGAGTTGCTCGTTACGTTTGGTGAGTTGCTCTCGATATGTTTGGTAAGTTGCTCCTTACGTTTGGTGAGTTGCTCCTTTGGTTTGGACAGTTACTCCAAAAACTTTAACTTTCTCTTTTTTTTTTTCCTGTAATGGCGGTGGAGGATGATGGAGGTGGCTTGTGGTGGTGGTGGTGGTGGTGGTGGTGGTAAGAAGAGAGATAAGAGATAGAGAGGTAGGGATGGTGGTGGTGGTGGTGGTGGTGGTGGCGGCGGCCGGTGGTGGCCAGTGGTGGTGGCGGCGGCGGTTGGTGGAGGTGGCTGCCGGTGGTGGTGGTGGTGGTCATGTGAGGAGAGAGAGAGAAAGACCAAAAAGAGAGGGGTATTTTAGGCATTTTAGAAAAAAAGTTGATGCATTTTTAATTTAGTGACTTTATATAAACTTCTTTTTATTTTTAATAAAGCACTTGACTGACTTTTTAATAGTCCACTAAAAATAAACTGAATTTTAATTATCCCAAAATAAAGCTTCTTTTGGTTCTCGAGGAAAGCATATTCCAGCGCATATTCACTGCCAAAAAAAAATGAATAATGTTAAAAGTAATTGCAATGAACTTAAGAGGAGAAATGATGTTGTGTCGGGATTCATTCCTATCATACTTTGGTCAATTTGAAAAGAACTGCAT
The DNA here is from genome assembly GCA_033977485.1 of Hydrangea macrophylla. Classification (NCBI taxonomy): domain Eukaryota; kingdom Viridiplantae; phylum Streptophyta; class Magnoliopsida; order Cornales; family Hydrangeaceae; genus Hydrangea; species Hydrangea macrophylla. The sequence goes on from CM066998.1 coordinate 64,929,866, forward strand.
TTTTAGTGCTAAGAGTATTTTTGTCCACTCATTGTACACTCCAATCTTTTCATTGAATAATATGTATCTCATTCCAATAATTATGTTAATGGTCCATCTTAATTAGAACACAACTTTCATACAACTTTCATACTATCTCTTAAAATATGTGTTTATCTCTCTCCTGTGTCATTGTGAAATCCAGTGACATCATAATAGAGAGTTAGACACATCTTTTAAAAAAAATTATATAAAAATTATATAAAAATTGTATCTCAAAAATTACTCTTATGTTAATAACACATTGGACAAAATATAAATAAACTGTCACACATATTGTCCTGTTAGTCAATAAGTGAGCAAAAACGCTATCTTCGTGGCCACCATATCTATAGTCCATTTGAGATTCTTTCTCCCTGTCATGATGTCACATCGCATGGTGGATACTTTTTTTAATCATACCAGTCCACTTTTACAATTATTCACCGACACCGTGTTTATGCACTTGTGCAAATCTACACCACACATTATTTTTTTATTTTCTTTACTATACAGCAACCACTTTTTTTTTTTTTTTTTTTTTTCCATTTCTCATTTGGTCCTAATTTATTTATAACTATTTCTCTACATATTATAATATTGAAAATCACTTCATTCAAAAAAGATTTAAATATTTTTTAAACTTATAACATGTAAGTGACTTACTTACAATATATTGAGACCAAATGCACTACGACTATATGGTACAACCATACAAATTAACATGTCTGTATCATAGAGATGAAAAAAACTTCAGTCAAGTTGCTTTAGTGTCGTTGATCAGATTTCTCTCACATGAACAGTAAAAATAGTGTGGACAAAATTATAATTTTATACTATTTTTACTGGAGATCCTGACCAACCACACTAAAACAACTTGACCTAGTTGTCCCATAGAGATCCCCACAAGCATACCAACTCTGGCCAACAGAATCCAGCCAACTCTTTCTAATACCACGAGCGGCAGAGACCACCGACAGATTTTTTTTTTCTTTTATTTTTGGCAAAGACCGGCCGCCAGAATCATGACTCGTATGAATACCAATATGGAAAATTCTATAATGCAGCTTAGTGGTTTTACTTGTAACATACAAACTCAAATATTTGTTCCCAGTAAATTATGATTTGGTTCTAATTTCTAACATCTTTTTGATGTTGAAACCCCAAATCACAACACGTTGAGTCTTAAAATTAATATGGGTTGGATGAAACGTGCAGCCCAAATCACTGAACTGTATCGTAAGGTCCCATACCAACACTAGTTTAAGTGTTTAACATACCCCTAGTGAGTTAACATAGAGTTAATTAGAAAAGGTCACTTTTAGGTGCATTAATTAAATGGCAGTATATTAAGAGAATTGATCTTGCCACTCTAAAAGTTACTATTAATACTCTATGTAGTGCATTAACTGCATGGTGTGGTAGTATGGAGTGTCAATGGTAACTTTTGGAGTGCTAAAATCAATTCTCCCTTCTTTTTTTTAAATTGAAAGAAAATCTACATGTAACATAATTAATTTTGAGTAATATTTGGGGCACTAACAAATTCCACTAACACTGACTCTCACACTCTATCTCTCTCCTAGTGGCACTTTTGGACCAGACTCCCACACTCTATCTCTCTCCTAGTGGCACTTTTGGACCAAAAGTGCCTGGTCCAAAAGTGCCACTAAGAGAGAGATAGCTAGTGTGTGTGTGTCAGTGTTAGTGGAATTTGTTAGTGCCCCTAGCATTGTTGATTAATTTTACATCAACTTATTTTATATTACTCCCTTCCTCCTATTTTCATTGAGGGTAATACTTGAGACACAACCTTCATACAACTTTCATACAACCTCCCGAAAAGATGTGTCTATCTCTTTCCTGTGTCACTGTGGAGTCCAGTGACATCACAGGAGAGAGATAGACACATCTTTTGGGGAGGTTGTATGAAAATTGTATGAAGATTGTGTCCCAAATATTACTCTTTCATTGAACATTTTTTCATTTTCAGCTTTCCAAAACTAAATAACGCTTTGGCTATTAAATACATATTTTTTACTCACTTTCCAACAATACACTTTTTAAACTTAAATATGAAGGTGTTTGTTGTAGTTTTGCGTGGGCGTACCAGAACCAAAAGTGATTCGGTACATGCAAACTAATTTCTTAAATTGCTTGTGTAAGTGATACACAAGTCTTTGAAAATAACTTCTAATAGTGCAATTGTGATGGCCAAGTAGAAAAATACCCTTGGTCGAAAGTCTTATGACAGTACTGAAGCGCACAACCCATACAAGTGATGAAAAACAAGCAAGAGAAATTAAGTAAAACTGGATTTTTATTTAATTGTAGAAGAAAAGATTACAAGAGAATGCTAAAAAATTAAAAAGAATGCTTTTATTTGCCTAAGAACTAAGAATGCTTTTGGGATGCATTTTGGATGCGGGGTTTCGATTGAGAGGCAAGGTGCCTTTCCATGCTGGCCGACCTGCTTATTTATAGCGGCCATGAATTAATAATGATATGCCAAGTAATATCTTCCATAATTATTTGGTATAAAATATCAGATTTATCTCCATAACTTGATCTTAAACTTGGTGCGAATTGTGGCCTCATTTGGCATCCTTTCCTTGCAAGTAGTGAGGCTCCAGTGCACACTGGGTAACTACACTGGGTAAACGCACTAGGCTTTTAAGCCTAAAAAATCCGCAGGTCAGCGAGGCGGCAGGATGGGGCGTGGGTCAGTGGGGCACTCCGCAGATTTTTTAGACTTAAAATTCCAGTGCGTTCACACAATACGCTTACCCAGTACGCACTAGAGTCTAACTCATATATATATATATATGCTGATATTATCTCCCCCAATTAAATAATATATTGGCATTGTCTACCAACATTATCTTTCAAAAATATGATAATGTCATCTCATATCTCTCTCTTCTTGATAAGGTATGAAAAATTACCTTAATCATATACGGAGTATATATATATATATATATATATCTGCGAGAGAAATATGAGGGTGTTAACTTCCCAAAAGTGACCACCTCTTCACCCTTTCTTTAAGTTGCCAACTTATAATATAACTGGCCAAACATATATTTATATATATATATATATATATATCTCAGCCCGATTGAAAGAAGCCAATTCCAAACAGAACTGGGCTGACTAAACGGCAAATGATCAATTGGTTAATTGTATGAAGACCATATTTATAAAATGGTCAGTCAAAGTGACCAAATTGGGATAAGGCGAGTCCGATTGAATTACTGAAGGTCAGAAATCAGAATTGCGCGCACATGGCCTAATTATTATAGTGGTAGCCCACTAATCAAGCAATCAACCATTTTGGCAGCAAAATGAAGCGTTGAACCCACAATGTTCAGCTCGAGCAATTGTGAAAGCTGCGCGATTAAAATGGTGATCAGTTCGAATCAAAGTGAATTCAGCCCGATCACAACTTATTTGGTCTTATTATCTTTGAACCAATCACTTGACCTTTAATTTATATAATCGGTTTGTAAGTCCGATTAAAAAAAATCATATTTGGCCTATGCAAATTTTGATTTTAATAAATGTATTTTTTTGGTGCAAACAGAAGGAGTAATAGTTATGAAAAAAGAAAGTAAAATGGGTAAATTTAGAAAAATATACCTTTTTTTTTTTCATATGAAACAATTCATTTTATGATGTTTGCTGAAAAAGTTTGATATGCCAAGATAATCAAAGAAATTGGGATAGAGGGAAATAATGCATAAAAACAGGATGTCATTTTTGCCCTCATCTTCTTGCTGTTATTTGTTTTTTCTAAGAAAACCTTACACTATCTCAACCACCACCACCACCACCACCACCTCCTAACCACATTTTCTTTTATTTTTATTATTGTTATCGTCATTCCACCTTCATTTTTAAATTTCGTTTGTCTATTTGCAAGAATCTGAGGGGTTCAACACAGATGGTAATGAGGTGACTAATTGCATGGATTTCGGCGACCTCTATGGATTTATAAATAGAAGTTGCAAACCACGAAATGTAGCGAGCGACAAGTGACACAAAGTTCGACGTTCGGGACAACTCATTACAACGTTTTGTACAAATCGTCACTAGCATAGTGTTGTAATGAGTTGCACCTAACATTGTATTGAGCTGCTTTGAACTTTGCATCACTTGCACATATTTCGTGGCATGCACCTTCTACTAAAAATTTATGAAGGTTGCCGAAATCCGTAGAAGTCACAGGAATTCAAGTAGTTTCCGCTTTAAAGACTAGATTTTTTTAAAGAGAGAGTGAGAGAGAGAGAGAGAGAGAGAGAGAGAGAGAATACATGTACAACTGTTTAAAGGGATGGGGTTGGTGAGTCATGTTAGTGGTGGTAGTGGTTGGTGGTGGTGGTAGTGGTGGCGATGTTGGATTTGTGGTGGAGGTTAGGGTTAGGGTATGGGTTGAGAGGGATCAATGATGCAGAGAGAGAGATTGGGGTAGCTGGGACAATTTTTGTAACTTGATCTTTTATCTCGTTTAATTTTTTAAAAAAATATTTAGAAGTTGATGTGTTCTTATAATATTGATAAAACAATACACATAAACAGTAAACATGAACACTTGATTGACAACTAATTAATACACATGAACAAAACATAAAATTTAATCAACCCTCTAAGAGCTTCTTCATTGTATCTTTTAGTGGGTGGGTTAAAGCTCATTTGTTAAACTTTTTATTTTTTTTTATTTTTTTATTTTTTTATTTTTATACTTGAGTACTCCCAATATACAGGTTATGACAGCTTTTATAGATGTCAGACTTAAGATGTTTGCTAACTTGGCGACAGTTAAAATGCAAAGCATTGAATTGGCACACAATCCAACAATTATAACTGTTTGCATTTAAAATCCAACGCCCAGCAGCTTCACTTTTAATTGTTTTAAATTGTAATACTGATGACTGATGAGATTTTAACTTGTTGCATTGGAGTGAAGAATAAAAGCTAAAAGTTAGTAGGCCCAAACAAGATTACAAGGCTAATGTGGCATTAGATAAAAGGCTCAAATTTAGCCCCCAAAAAAAAAATAAAATTTTAAGGCTCTAACATATGTCACTCCTCCTACTACACACTCTAAATTATATCATATGCTTTAAATAAGTATACTTTGTGTTGTTTGAATTTTTTTATACTTTTTTGTACACTATTTAGACAGTATAAAATACTTGCATTTAAAATAATGATATAATTTAGAGTGTGATTATTAACATATATAGTCACAGATATCCTTCAGACAGCGATATCATCGTTAATCATTACATCTACTTAAAAAAAATTTAAGTTAATGTGTTCTCCTCTTTTAATAGTACTTCAAGGGGGGATTTGCCATAAATGGAGTCCCATACTAGCGCAACATGGATACAATTGTAGTGTCGTGAATGGATAGGGATACATTTCAAGGCTAACCTGTTTTGACTTTAAGAGACATGATTGCCCTCAATAATTCCACTTAAAATGCCTTAGACCAATTGTTGTTTTAAAAGATTGTCAGCCATGACATGTGAAAATGCTATTCAGAGCATCCACAGTGGGTGGAGTATACAACAAACTTAAGCGTAGTGTGGATGGGATACGCTTGCAATGGGTCGATCCTACAATAGCGTATAACACTGAAACTTAAGGAAACTTAAGTTTAATGTAGCGCTAAGTTCAGCTATTGTAGGAGCCAAACGGCACACATTGTGCCGTGTGAAAGCTGGGCGGCACATATTGCGCCGTGTGAAAGCTGGGCGGCACATATTGTGCTGTGTGAAAGCTGGGCGGCATTATATAAGCCGTGTGATATTAAACGGCACAATGTGTGCCGTGTAAACTCCCCATATGCCTCGCGGCTTCTTTTGTGCCGTATGTCCCCAACGGCATTAAAATTAAACGGGAAATTGACAATTTCCAACGGCACAAAAAAAAACGGTCGAATTTAAGAAACAATATGTAGCAACACTGAGCTGAAGACAGTTTATAAATATGGGCAAATTGCCCCCCTCAACAAAATAAGTTTTCTTCCAGTTTTAAATAGCAAAGCAAATTGCTGTCAAATTTACATTGTTTTAACAATGTCAGGAAGAACTAGAACCCCAAACATGAAACCGCACGAAGATGAGTTGCTATGTCAATCGTACGTTAAGGTAAGCACAAATCCAATAGTTGGCAACAATCAACCGGGTACAATATTCTGGAGCACTATTGAAGAGGATTACAATGCTAATCCAGAAGTTGTGATTAAGCGTGCTGGCGGTAGTCTCCAAACACGGTTTTCAACAATTTCAGGAGCAGTCATGGTTTACGCATCTAAGATAGCACACGCTTATGCATCAAGTCATGGAAGCGGCTCAAATGAACTTGATTGGGTAACTTGTATACATTATTCATTTTCAGTGGTTTGCGACTTGTTGCTAAAAATTACATTATTAATATATGATTGCTATTGATTTTTCAGATTAATCGTGCACGTGAAGATTACCAGACTTCACAGAGCAAGCCATTTACGTTCGACAAATGTTACCAAATATTGAAGGTTTTACCCAAATATGATACCAGTACTACGAGGGTAAACACATACCGTTTTAGTTCAGAAGGCAATGAAACTTCATCGCCTGGTACTCCAACCACTCCCATCGCAAGTATGAACCTTAATGATGATTCACCCATTGACATCGAATCACCATCTGATAGGCCAGAGGGCCGGAAAGCCTCCAAATTACGTCAGAAGAAAAAAAGTAGAACTAGTAATGTTGCTGCAAATGTCGCTGTGGTTGAAAGCATTGAAAAGTTTTCGTCATCATATATTCAAAATGTTGAAGACACCCGACAAGCAAGAATTCGTTTCGAATCACAAATGGAGGAGTTAATAAAATTAAGGAAAGACGAGGTAGAGGTTAGAGAGAGAGAGAGAGATGGAAAGCAAGTTGCGAAAAGAGGAAGACTTAATAATGACTGCAGATACAACCAATATGTCATACCACCAACAAGAGTACTACAAAATGCGGTTTGAGGAGATAATACAGCGCCGGCTACGCCAATCACAGATTTCTGGGTCTTCATCTAATGCTAAATTAATTAAATTATGTTATTATTCTAATTTGCAATCTATTTAGAATTATTGTAGACTGCATCCTTGTTATTTAAATATGCTGAATGCAAGCTAGGTAGACGTTAAGAAATCGCTCTGAATCATGTTTGTTGTTGCGCGTAGATGCCCCAAGTGTGTTCAATTAGATCATCACGTAGTTGTTGATGTTTCTGTGCGTCACGCATTTTTGCATCTTCAGGCAAGTATGCATAGAAAGCTTCCTCTGCATCCCTATGAATTTCAGGAATTGGTTGACTGTTGTCATATTCAGCACGTCAGTTACAATCACGACGTTCATCTTCTATTATCATGTTGTGCATTATTATGCACGCTTTCATAATCACTGCCAAAGCATTTTTGTTCCATAATTTTGCGGGATTTCGAATAAAAGCAAACCGAGCCTGAAGAATACCAAATGCACGCTCCACGTCTTTTCGTGCACTTTCTTGAGCCTGACTAAACACTCTTTCTTTCTGTGTTGTTGGGTGTTTGAAACTCTTAACAATAGTTGCGTAAGGTGGGTAAATACTGTCTGCAAGATAGTACCCCATGTCGTATTCGTTGCCGTTAATAGTATAGTGGATCGGAGGAGTCCGACCACGTAGTAGATCTTGGAACACAGAAGATCTATGTAGCACATTTATGTCATTACATGACCCCGGCATTCCAAAAAAAGATCGCCATATCCAAGTGTCATACGATGCCACCGCTTCTAGTATTACTGTGGGTGCATTTTTGTGACCAGTATATTGCCCATGCCATGCGGTTGGACAATTCTTCCATTTCCAATGCATGCAATCAATGCTCCCAATCATCCCTGGAAAACCACGTCTACTATTCACCTCAACCATGCGAGCTATATCAGCAGCTGTGGGAGATCTTTCATATTCGGGTCCAAAAACAGAAACAACTGCAACAGAGAATTTTTTAACTGTTTGCAATATAGTTGTCTCACCCATACATAGGTACTCACCCTGTATATCTGTGGAAGCACCGTACGCCAAGCATCGTAATGCAGCAGCAACCTTCTGGTGTGAGCTGAGTCCAACTGCATGTGCTGCATCAACCTTTTGAATGAAATAATCATCGTATTGCGTGACAGCATCAAGAATTCTATTGAATAGAAGACGACGCATACGGAATCGACGGCGGAAAATGTAATCTGTGTATGTCGGCACCTCCGCAAAGTAATCATTCCATAAGCGCACATGGCCTTCAGCTCTTCTTCGGAATACCACTCTTCTAGTTTGAATGTCGGCACTATCATGAACAATGTTGGAAAGAGCAAGCCATTTTTGTATTTCCATAAAAATGATGGCTTCTTCATATTCATCATTACAGAACGTAGCCTGATAGTTGGCTAAAATTATCTCCTCCATAGATCTATCCATATTCAGTTTATTGAAAAATATGAATTTATATAATGAGGTTGGATTGGTGAACTGAATTTATAAGTGATTGGAGTTGGCAATTTATATAAACAAGGGAATCATATAGACGTGGGGGAATAAAATAGCCGTTGGGAATCATATAGCCATTGAAAAATAAAATAGCCGTTGGGAATCATATAGCCGTTGAAAAATAAAATAGTCGTTGGGAATCATATAGCCGTTGAAAAATAAAATAGCCGTTGGGGAATAATATAGCCGTTGAAATTTCATATAGCCGTTTGATTCTAAAATAGCCGTTGAAATGTCCTTTATTAAGTCTTCATATTTTAATATAAATACATGGGTATTTTATATACAAAGGAGACCAAACCATATATTAGAACAGACATGAAATCTCTAGAAACTATGATTGAAGAAAAATGGAGCGAAATCATTGCCACTTATGACGTTGGAAAAGTGCGTTTCTCTCCACATATATATCATTCAAGAGGAGTTTGGGAGTTTCAACTTCGTCGGTGGATAAGTAATAATAAAATATGTTCGCAGCAACATGGCAAATCAGTGGATGTAACAACTTCATCTAAGTTTTGGAGGAATGTCCCATCAGAGTTGTTTGCAGCGATATTGAATGATCCATTATTTGATCCACTAAAAGATTATCTTCCTTCACTGCATAGGGCAAAGTCTGGGAAACAAGGAAATAATGGAGAAAGTAGTATTATTAAGACACATCTCATGACGATCACCGATGATTCAGATTTCGCAGATGATTAGTGAATTATTAAATTAGTCTTATGTATTATGCTGTATGTGAAGGTTATCAAAGATATTCATGTAGAAATTTATTACGAAATGGAAATTGTTACATCTCATAAACTAAAACCACATTTAATAACTACCCACGATAAGACCATAAAGTGTTAAATTCCTCCTCTGTCATGTTCTGAGATGGATGATGTTGTGAAGAATCTCCAAGATTAGGAGTGGAAAAAGAAGGACGATAATAGTCATTAGTTGAAGTAAATGTATTATTTTGGAGCCTTTGAATTTCGGCGTCTTTCTCCGCAAGAATTTCCTCACGCATTCGGGTCTCACGCATCAGTGTATCGCACAATGCACGAGCATAATCTCTAGCATCAATATACAAGTCCCTCCACTGCTCTTGGCTTTGTGTACTAGCTGCTGGGCATGACAAGGATGGAGGTTGGGAAACATCAACTGTAATAATTGCACCATCAGGTGTTGCGACGTCTGCTGTCCAACTAAAATGATGTATGGACTGTGAGGATTGAGATAATGAAGCAGTTGAAGTCTGTGTATAATAAGCACTCGGGTTGTAATCTGGTGTAGGTGGTTGTGGCAATCGAATATGGGGGGGGGGGGGGGGGGGGCAAACTGCTGCAAAACCTATTCCATCTGTGTTCACATAGCGAGTGAGTAGAGGGACTACTGCACCTCGTGAAACTTTGCTGAAATATTCATCAAACTCAGACTGTGTCGCGACAGTTACGAAATTAGACGCCGAAGACCACCCGTTTGCTCGAAATACGTCATAATCTTCTTTGCATAGACATTCTGTATGCATTCTGCACGGATTCCAGTACACTCCACTGTGAATTATTGTACGGTGTCCAACATATTGCCTCTGCAGATCTCATTTCAAGTTGTTGTTGGTGCGATCCAAAATTAAATCTTATACTCCCCCTGGACATTTTTGATCGCTCAGAACGAGACCATCTTCTTAACCTCAGCCAATAATCGGTAACAGCTTGGCGTAGAACAGGCGTAGATGTGTGGGTGTACTCGTAGAAGAAATACTGCATATATTAAAAACTTTAATGTCAGTCTAAACACAATTTGACAATTATAAATTGAACGGGGCAATTGAATGATAACATTATACCTCAATCAATTGCCAAAAGCAGTCCACACTTTTTATATCACGTCTACAACATATGTCAAGCGCATAGTATATACGGGCCAATATGGTAGACCCCCAATCATATTCGGCAACCTTGCTCACATCACCTACATAGGCTATCCATCCAACAGGAATCGTAGAATTCCCATTTGGGAAAAACACAGCACCCATAGTGTAGATTAGGAATGCTCTACCAATGACAATAGGATCAAGCATTCCATCAGCCTTAAGATATGCAATAGCAGCATCAAGATAGTCTCTAACATCGGACAAATGTAGCGCACGTGAATTGTACTTATCAAACGATGCAGCAGGAAAATAACGGTCAATAGTGGATGACGCATCCGCGTATGGTGCATCGTCATATGGAGGCAATGGAACACCCTCGCCAATAGTAATGCCTGCAATCATACTAATTTTTTATTATACCGACCAATGTAATTAAATGCTTTTACAAAATCATCACAAATAATATAGAAATTCATGGGATGTACGTACCTGTCATAAAAGTGAAATCGTACGGAGTTATGCCTAGCTCAACTAATGGCAAATGAAACGTGTGAGTCGTGTCCCACCACCGCTCGACAACTGATTCCACTAAACGTTGATCAGAATTTGGCATATCCAACGCGAGTAGGCGAGACCATCCAGTAAGGTCAATAACAGCTTTGATTTGTGGGAAGTCTGAAACACGGATGTAGAACGAATGCACACTCTTCAAATTGCCGCGCATTTTGAACCTATGACCTTGTTTGTTGATCGTAGTTTTTCCATCGGAAGCGTGCGGGTTGTCGTCGACAACACGTGCGACGTCTTCAATCGACTGTTGTTCTTGTGGTTCACGTTGTGCAGTGTTTATTGAATGATGTTTGGTAGGCTTTTTTCCAAAAAAACGATACATCATGCACACTTTGAATATATACAAATAAGTCAAATAGAGACTTTATTATTTTAGTAAATAAAAATAAACAAAGGATTTTTTTTCCGTTTTTTTATTTATATTTTCAAAATAATATAATTAGTTTCAAAACAAATAAGAGTATAGATCTTGAATGTTTGTAATAATAAATAATAATAAAGACAGATAAATTGAATGCTTGAATTTAATACAAAAAATAAAGACACATCCGTTGAACACATATAGATTAAATGCTTGAATGCTTGAATGTAAAAGACTTGAACACACATAGATTTAATGTAGAAAAAAAAATTAACATAGATACATATTTGACAACTCTCATATCATCTATATATATAGAAATATACAAGGATTGCCGTTGGTAGAGATTCGTTGGGTATACAAGGATAGCCGTTGGTAGAGAGCCGTTGGGGGACAAACGGCACATGGGAAGCCGTGAGATATCACGCGGCACACATTGTGCCGCCTACTCTCACACGGCACAATGTATGCCGTTTGATATCTCACACGGCCTTTTCCTTGCCGTTTGAACACAAAACCATTGCGAGTGTATTTGATCGGTACACTAAACTTAGCAAACATCAGCCTTAAGTTTACTAAAATGAGTAATGATACGCACACAACGAATTGTACAACAAATTGTATAAATGTGTAGTATATGGTTAGATCTTGTATTAAAAAGTTTACACATACAAAAAGATGTGTGCATGCTTTTTAGCACAAGGTTCAATCCTGTACTACACGTTTGTGCAATTCGTTTTGCACTTATCATTATTGTACTAAGATATGAGTAATATTTGGGACACATTCAAATACACAATTTTTAAGACACAACTCAATTAATATGAGTATCTCTCTCCAGTGTCACTATAGGATCCAATGACATCACAAGAGAGAGATAGACACATTAATTGAATTGTGTCCCAAAAGTTAAGTTGTGTTTGGGTGCGTCCCAAGTTTTACTCCTAAGATATTCTCAAAAGTGATGCACATACCTAATAGTACTGAGATCTACTTGTATTTTTTTTTGGGTTAATTATAGAAACACCCCATGTACTTTAAATTCTATCACTAATATCCCTTGTGGTCAGGATTAAAGTGAAACACCCACTTTTTCAGCTAAAGTTAATGAAAAATGGATAAAGGTACAAAATTACCTCTATTACGCACTAATGAGAACACCCTTATAATATGCTTAAATGTTTGTTTAGGCATATGTACGTGGTACATTATTATATTACTTTGATATTATATTTGTTACTAGAGACCATTCTGTAGTCACTTTGAGGTACCTTTGTGAGAACGAATTTGACACACACACACACACACATAGAGTTTTGATGAAATTCTTTTTTTTAAGATCTTAGTACATTGCACTGGATTTCACTGTGTGTGACCAAGAGTAGAATAAAAATAAAAAATAGTAAATAAAGAAAAATAAAAAACCTAATACACCACCAAGATTGTGTGTGTCCAAAGGTAGATAAATAAAATAAAATAAAATAATATATCACCAAGACTATGTGTGCTTGTTTGTTTGTGTTTGTGTGTGTGTGTGTGTGTGTGTGTGTGTCCAAGGGTAGATCAAAGATACAAATAAGAAATAAAAAAAATTCGTTCTCATGAAAGTACCTCAAAGTGACCACAGAATGGTCTCTAGCAATAGATATAATATTAAAATACTAAAATAATGTAGCACATATGCCTAAATAAACATTTAAGCATATAAGGGTTAGCATGTAATAAGGGTAATTTTGTACTCTTACCCATTTTCAGTTAACTTTAACAAAAAAGTGACTGTTTCACTTTAGTCCAGATCACATGAGGTATTAGTGAAACAATTTAAAGCACATGAGGATAACTGATAAAAAGCCTAACCACATGGGGTGTTTCTGTAATTAACCCCTTTTTTGCTAGTTTTGGCATGTCGCCACAAAAATAAAATATACAAGTTAAAAAAAATTATGTGGGAGTGCACGCATTTCTCTGAGGCTGTCCATTCAGATTACTTTTCATTAGACTAATGCTATGCTTCCAATTTTATTTTTACACTAAATGCTTCTTAAATTCATTTGGCATAACTCACGATTTTAATTGTAGGAATATTTTAGCCACCTAATAGTAGTTTCACTATCACATAAATTTGGAAAGTATTTGAGATAAAAAATTTAGGATGCATAGCATTAATACTCTTTTCATTAATTAAGGTTCTCAAACACACGCATACACACACGCACACACGCACACACACACATATATAGTCCCGTTCTAACGAGAACACTTGCAAATATCTAAAATGCACATATTGTGACTTAGCCGTTGAATTACAAGCTAGCGACCATCTAGTGAGAGCCCGTCACACCTAGTGGCGGAGCCTCATGAGGTCCAGTGGGGGCATATGCCCGCACTCAAATTTTCAAAATTGTTTTGCTTTTTATGTATTAAATGCATTGTGCCACCCTCAACTTTTCTAATATATGTAATTGTGCCCCTCCTATTTTTCAATCTACACTTTCTAAACTCAAAACTTTACTTTGATCATTGAATTCTTACCCAAAGAAACATCTTATTAACTCAGATTGACCAAAATCTTTAAGCCCTTATAGAGATCTCTTTAGAACACATTAAGAATTCTTCATTTTATAACAAAATTGCTATTTATGTCACTTAAAAAGTGACATAAATAGGTATTTATGTCATTTTTTTCTAGTAGAAAGTGACATTAATGGCGGCGACATAAATATATTTAAAAGTGACATCAATGTTTTATAAAAGTCACATAAATGTTTCCTAAAATCAAAACATATGTTAATAAAAAGTGACATAAATACTTAAAAGTGATCTAAATATCATTCAATTTGTGTCACTTTTAACTTTAAGTGACATAAAAGTAAAAAAAAAAAGTGACATAAATATCAAACAAAAATATTACATTAAAGTCTTAAAGTGACATAAATACTTTATAAAAATGACATAAATACTTTATAAAAATGACATAAATACTTTATAAAAGTGACCTATATGTGTAATTAGTTATATCAAATTTTCTTAAAAGTGACCTAAATGTTCTAAATTATAATGATTCAATATCACCCTGTGAAAACAATACCATCCTGTATAAACAATAACACCCTGTACAAAATTAATCCAACTCAACAATCTATTCCGACCAATAAATTTCATTGATTCATCTCAAATTAACTAATTGAAATCACTAAAAAATAATCGATCCTCGTACGAGTACTAAAAACTAATAGCATATATATGCATATTATATTTATAAAAAACTACTAACAAAACTATGGAAGCAACAAAAAAAAAATTAGCCCAACAAAAAAAGTGTTTCGCTTGTTAGAACCTCTCATCAAAATGTGAAACTTTGTACCTACAATAAAGAAGAATCTTTTATTAATTCGTTGTATATAGAAAATAATAAAAGAGAAACTAAGGGCTCGCATGGTAACGTTGTGGGTTTTGGTTTTCAATGTTTGTTTTCATTTTTTGTACTGATCACAGTCAACTCCCAATACAAAAAATGGAAACAAAAACTGAAAACCAAAAACCACAATGTTACCATGCGAGCCCTAAGTTTTCCACTTTACGGATTGTAAGTTAGATGCAAATACGCAAATTCATAGACTTAAGGTTTTCTAAAACTAAGTTTTGGGATTTTGAGTGACCAAAATATGTTCCAACACTTGGAACGACACGGGACTGGAACATACACTTCCTATTCAACTAAACAGACTTGTAGGAAAAAACGGCACGCAATTCCGATTCATGGATTGCAAGTTAGACGTGAATACACAAATTCATGGATCTCTGGCCTTTTAAAATTAAGTTTTACGATTTTGAGAGACTAAAATGGATTTTGGCACTCGGAATGACATGGGACCAGAACCTACACTTCATACTCACCTAAATAGACTTATAGAAAGAAACGATACGCAATTCCGATTAACGAATTGCAAGTTAAACGCAAATATGCAAATTCATAGACTTAAGCCTTCCAAAACTAAGTTTTGGGGTTATGAGAGACCAAAATGGATTTTAGCACTTAGAATGACACGGGAATGGAACCTGCACATCATACACACCTAAATAAACTTGTAGGAAGAAACGACACGCAATTCGGATTCACAGATTACAAGTTAGACACGAATACACAAATTCATAGACTTGTGCCTTCTAAAACTAAGTTTTGGGGTTTTAAAAGACCAAAACTGGTTTCGGCACTCAAAATGACATGGGACTGGAACCTAAACTTCATACTCACCTAAATAGACTTATAGGAAGAAACAACATGCAATTTCCGATTAACGGATTGCAAGTTAGACACGAATACGCAAATTCATAGACTTAATTAAGCCTTCTAAAACTAAGTTTTGAGGTTTTGAGAGACCAAATAGGTTCTGGCACTCGCAATGAGACGGGACCGGATTTATACTCACCTATATAGACTTGTAGGTAGAAACGACAATCAATTCTGGTTCACGAATTGCAAGTTAGACGCAAATACGCAAAATCACAGACTTAAGTCTACTAAAACTAAGTTTTGAGAGACCAAAATGGGTTTCGGCACTCGTAATGTCACGGGACTAGAACCTACACTTCATAAATCACCTAAATAGACTTGTAGGAAGAAACGACATGCAATTTCGATTCACAAATTGCAAGGTTAGACACGAATATGCAAATTCATAGACTTAAGCCTTCTAGAACTAAGTTTTGGGGTTTTGAGAGACCAAAATGGGTTTTGGCACTTGGAATGACATAGAATCAGAACCTAAACTTCATACTCACCTAAATAGACTTGTAAGAAGAAATGACACGCAATTCCGATTCACAGATTGCAAGTTAGATGTGAATACGCAAATTCATAAACTTAAGCCTTCTAAAACTAAGTTTTGGGGTTTTGAGACCAAAATGG
The DNA here is from genome assembly GCA_033977485.1 of Hydrangea macrophylla. NCBI lineage: Eukaryota > Viridiplantae > Streptophyta > Magnoliopsida > Cornales > Hydrangeaceae > Hydrangea > Hydrangea macrophylla. Next base: position 64,946,144 of record CM066998.1, read on the forward strand.
GTTTCGGCACTCGCAATGACACAGGACCAGAACTTAAACTTCATACTCACCTAAATAGACTTTTAGGAAGAAACGACACATAATTTCTGATTCATAGATTGCAAGTTAGATGCGAATACGCAAATTCACAGACTTAAGCCTGCTAAAACTAAGTTTTGGGGTTTTGAGAGACCATAATGGGTTTCGGCACTCGGAATGACACACGACTGGAACCTATACTTCATGCTCACCTAATAGACTTGCAGGAAGAAACAACACACAATTTCGATCCACAGATTACAAGTTAGACGTGAATACGTAAATTCACAGACTTAAGCCTTCTAAAACTAAGTTTTAGGGTTTTGAGAGACCAAAATGGGTTTCGACACTCAGAATGACACATGACTAGAACCTAGACTTCATACTTACCTAAATAGACTTGTAAGAAGAAACATCACGTATTTCAATTCACGAATTGCAAGTTAGACACGAAAACGTAAATTCATAGACTTAAAGCCTTCTAAGACTAAGTTTTGGGGTTTTAAGAGACCAAAATGGATTTTGACACTCGGAATGACACGAGACCAAAACCTAAACTTCATACTCACATAAATAGACTTGTAAGAAGAAACGACACGCAATTTTGATTCACGGATTGCAAGTTAGACGCGAATACGCAAATTCACAGACTTAATTAAGCCTTCTAAAACTAAATTTTGAGGTTTTGAGAGACCAAATGGGGTCCGGCACTCGCAATGACACGGGACTAGATTTATACTCACCTACATAGACTTTTAGGAAGAAACAACAAGCAGTTCCAGTTCACAAATTGCAAGTTAGACGTGAATACGCAAATTCATAGATTAAAGCCTACTAAAACTAAGTTTTGGGATTTTGAGAGACCAAAATGGGTTTCAGAACTCGGAATGTCACAGGACCAGAACCTATACTTCATACTTACCTAAATATAGTTGTAGGAAGAAATGACATGCAATTCTGATTCACGGATTGTAAGTTCGACACGAATATGCAAATTCATAGACTTAAGCCTTCAAAAACTAAGTTTTGGGGTTTTGAAAGACCAAAATGAGTTTTGGCACTCAGAATGACACAAAATCAGAACTTAAACTTCACACTCACCTAAATAGACTTGTAAGAAGAAACAACACGCAATTTTGATTCACAGATTCCAAGTTAGATGCGAATATGCAAATTCATAAACTTAAGCCTTCTAAAACTAAGTTTTGGGGTTTTGAGACCAAAATGGGTTTCGGCTCTCGGAATGACACGGGACCGGAACTTAAAATTCATAGTCACCTAAATAGACTTTTAAGAAGAAACGACACGCAATTTTTGATTCACAGATTGCAAGTTAGACGTGAATACGCAAATTCATAGACTTAAGCCTTCTAAAACTAAGTTTTGGGGTTTTGAGAGACCAAAATGGGTTTCAGCACTCGGAATGACACAAGACTGGAACCTACACTTCATTCTCACCTAAATAGACTTGTAGGAAGAAACGACATGCAATTCTGATTCACAGATTTCAAGCTAGATGCGAATACGCAAATTCACAGACTTAAGCCTTCTAAAACTAAGTTTTGGGGTTTTGAGAGACCAAAATGGGTTTCGGCACTTAGAATGACACGTGACTAGAACCTACACTTCATACTCACCTAAATAGACTCGTAGGAAGAAATAGCACACAATTCTGATTCACGGATTGCAAGTTAGACACAAATACGCAAATTTATAGACTTAAAGCCTTCTAAAACTAAGTTTTTGTGTTTTGAGAGACCAAAATGGATTTCGGCACTCGGAATGACACGGGACCAAAACCTAAAATTCATACTCACCTAAATAGACTTGTAGGAAGAAACGACATGCAATTCTGTTTCACGGATTACAAGTTAGATGCGAATACGCAAATTCATAAATTTAAGCCTTCTAAAACTAAGTTTTGAGGTTTTGAGTGACCAAAATGGATTCCGGCAACACCAAGAAACAGATTGGCTCATCGAAGGGGACACGAACAGTGACCAAATACAGCATCATAAAGGTCACGAACAGAGAACGACAGAAAGCTAGATCCCTATACTGTGCCATACTTTCACACAGTAAGCTAGATCCCTGTATTGTGCCATGCTTTCAAGTGCGAATAAAGTCGTAGGAAGTAAGTTAAAAGCAAAAAAGAATATGGTAGAAGAAAAAAAAGAAGAAAGGATCAGAGTTAGCACGTAGTGCCTAATTGAGAGCTAACATTTGTGTAGGAACATAATATCTAACTAACGAAATTTTATCCAATCTAAAAAGAACTAACAACAAGGGGCCATTGTTTAATGTTTAGTGCAATGGTAAAAGATAGGGCTAAAAGCTTGATAATGTCAGTATTATCACGATGATCTTTATCTATGCTCTTATAACTATTTATCCCCTCAACATTACTCTAGCTATTAACATCACCTGTGCAAGTGGGTATTATACCATTACCAAGCCGACCTGCCTCAGCACTACTACTACGTTTCACACTCGACTCACAACCTTTAGAAGAGCTAGATGAAGTAGCTCAACGCTACTACTCCTTGAAATTAATGTGAGTGCTATAGTAGAATATTTAAACCAAAACTCTCCAGCCTGAAAGTTTAACTCATGGACTCATGGTAAAGTGAAACCACTCTACTTCTCTGGACTATATACACACAAAATATACTTTCTTTAGTGTTGATATAAATCAAAGAAGACATGCTTTGAGATGTATTTTTTTAGCACACCTTTATGCGACCGACATAATGATATTTTTGATAAAAAAAAACTAAATACGATAATTTCATGTACTCTAGAAAACACATTGTAGAAAGCATATACCAAAGCTCTAAATTCCAACCTGGATATAGCACTCTGTATTAATCTCATCCTCGTTGAAATCATAATCGTCCATCACTTGTTCTAGGAATAATTGGACAAAAATAACCACAAATACCATTAGATTTAAGAATTTTAAAGCAAAATTAAGATGTCCTAGTGTAGTGTGTCTTTCTTACATACTTCAACAAGAAATAAACTTTAAAAAAAATATAAAAAAAAAAGAAGAAAAAAATACTAATCTGCATGCCCATACCATGACTGCAAACAAAAGACAAAACATCAGATTTTCCGTGGGTGGTCAGCAACAAAATCTCTTCAAACCCACCCATTATAATGAGAATCAAATCAATCACTAAGAAAGTCATATTAAAGAAACAACCATTCTGAAAAAAAACCATCTTCAAACACTTACGTTAAGAAAGAAACTAATGATTATAATCATGATGTGACAATCCTTGGACAATAATTGCGCTCATTCTATGCAAAATCAAGCTAAGATACAAACATGAATTTAAATACAAATGCCTAATAGACACATTGGGCTTGTTCCCTACTAGTTATATGAAACAAAATGGCTGTTTGTTTTTCTTTTTAAATTATGCTATTATTTTCCAAATTTGAATCTCAAAATTGGTACCCAAATGCTTTGATACCACCTAAAATAAATTCCGATTGGCACCCACTATGGTGAAATGTGGTACAACTATAATCGCATTTGGGAACCAAGTTTAATATTCAAATTTGGGCACCATTACACTGCTATTTTATATTATTATTTAATATCGTAAGCACAAAAAGTCTAATTTCTCGTAAATTTTTGAACTTAAAGTAACAAACTCTAACCAACTACCAAAAACAACACCACAAAATGTAGCAAAAAAAAAAAACCTTCTAAGCAAACTTGAAACAATCTAAAGCAGTATTAAGCAGTAAATTTTAGTTTAGCCAATAATATGCAAAAGTACACAAGAACACGTAAATACTAAATTCTAAATTAGGGGTTGGATAATTCTCACAGCAGCTGAGATCATGAGAGATCCAACAAGAATAAATGGTCGTGTTCTTCTGTATTTTGAAGAGCATTTATCACTCCAAATACCAACACAAGGTTGAGCCTAAAAGACCAAGAAAGAAAATAATTTGGGAAAAGCTAAATTCAAATCTAGATGATCCATCAGTAACTAGAACATATTGAGATTGTCCCAATATTACATCTAGAAATCTTTTTTTACTTTAAATTTTTTTTAAAGTGATTGTGCAATCACATTTACTAGAATATAAATTCACTAGACACACAAAAATCATAATTAGTCCTCAAACAACTTCAAACCACTCTCTTTTGTAGCGTATGATACTTGATGGGCATGTATTGTCACATTTGAGCAATATCAATTGGTGTTCATTTATTATCCAAATTAAATCATCGTTGATCTTCTATAACATACATTCTATAGGAATGTAACCATTGTGAATTGATTCTGACACTAAAATAAAGGAAGAAAAAAAAGTCTCATTCAATGGAGAGAATTTGACAACATTTTCAGCCTTGCAGGAGGAAGTAACATTTTCAAACTCCAAAACAAAGTAACAAAGTATCCACTATGAGCAGATTAAATGTCTTTAGAGTTTCAATTTATGCAATCCAAAAGTCATGCCAAGAAAATGGCCCAGAAATGTTGGATCACATTCTTTTTGTTTCTAGAAAATTGAAAATAGAATGATAATAATAAAAAGATCATGGACTAATTAAAAACAAAACCTTTTCTGTTAGAAATACTCACATTGATTCCTCAAAAAAATAAAAAATAAAAACACAACCTCAAGTTGGTAAAGTGTATTAGCAACAATTAAGAAACATTGTTTGGCTGCACATGCCAGCAAAGTTTGGCTTCTGAAAGCACTTAAGAATTAAAATGCTTTGAGCAAAAGACCCAACTCAAAATCAATTTAAAATTATAAATATGTAATCACAACTTGTAAAATCAGGTTATGTATTTCTTGTGTTAATGAACCTATAAAGGAAACAGAGATAGGGCAGCGAGATAAATAAACAGTGAAAGAGAGTTGTCACACCCCGAAACCAACAGGGTGGTCCCAAGTCACGTGGCACACCATTAAGGCTTACCAACAATGATTAAATTTTCCAAAATGACCTTCATAAAAGTTTTACTCCAAGATAACCAACTTTCAAATAGTTTTTCAAAGGTTATATTGAACACGTGCCCAAACATGCCTTATCGAGTTTCGTTTTCAAAAGTAATAGTTTCGTAGGTCAAAGGGTCCCAAAAGGTACCCCCATACCTAATTAGAAGTTATTTCGAACATTGGAAGAAGGAGTTTAAAGTTTCTTATAGGGGGTATTTCGACCGGTCGAACTACCCCGTTCGACCGGTCGAATGGGGTCTGGGCAGAATCCAACCTCCAAAAGACCGTATTCACAATTGTCAGTGTTTTTTCGCAAATGCCATTAATTACCGTAGCTTCTCTAATAAACGTCGTTAATTCCCGGCGCTTCCGCACAAACACCACTAATAAAACAATACCTATTTTTAGCAAAAGAAACCAAACCAAACAAAACCATTTCAAACCAAATCCATTTCAACCAATGCATTTCAAACCAAAACCATTCTAAGGACTTGCAAAATCATAAGCACCCATTTATACAACAAACCATAGACCCCCGGTGTACAAGTATCAAAAGTACAAGCTACAAATGTCTCGGCAAACTAGGTCCCAAGGTGAACCAAGTGCCATACTCACCTATATAACAAGTCTTATTACAAGCCACATGGTTAAACAACCGGCATAAGTTAAACATATATTACAAACATGACATAAGTTCTAAAAACATAAGGAGCTCCCGGTTCTTCCTCGCCTCATTACCCGTGATTCTCTCCTCCAGTCCTTGCCCCTGAATGGTTATTTATATAACCATAGATGTATGGATTTGTTTAAGCTAACGCATAGTGAATAATATAAATCAAGCACACAGATGAAAAATATGTTTCAATCCATCATAACATAAAACTATTCGATCTCTAGGGAATAAGTGCACATTCACTGATCCAAAGTCTTAAGACACAACCATGACCCATGCCCCTTCGACATGTCGCGTTAATGCCTTTCTCGGTAAGTGACCGTCGTCACTACTAATCCTCCCCCTTCGAGAGGACGTCTCACGGTGAATTATCACAAATCCCCCTTTAACCCACATAGGCACATAAACATGCTCAACTAGCAAATCATCATGTTTTTCATTTCAACATGCCTTGGGCATACTTCACACATGAGTTTTTCCCAATATGAACTACATATGATATCTATATAAAGTCCCTAGCATATCAAATGCATTAAACCATAGAACCATTCAAAAAGCAAGATTAATATCACTCACCTCAAACGATTTGCTTAAGAACGTGAAATAGAAGTTCACTTCTACACCGAGTTCGATTCCTACACAAAATTGGCCAATTTTGATTATGGGTCCCACATGGGCCTACCAAGAACCTATCGATTAAACTTGAAATAAAAGATAGCTATACGTAGGCCTTACCTCCACGAGTCCAAAACCGATCTCGTATCGAAGTTGAAGATCGTTTGCTACTCGAAATGTCGAGAAAACTGCCAAAGTTCAAGAGTTCTCAAGCTTTCTTTCTTTCTCTCTCTCTCTCTCTCTCTCTCTCTCTCTATATATATATATATATATATGATATATGGAAGATGATAATAATGAGTCATCTCTTTCTCTCTCCTCTATATGATATCTAAACCATATTATGGGTATTTCTAGTAAAACCCCTACTAGTTTTGGTTCTTTTTAATTACACCCCCACTAGCTATTAAATTAACTAGTTAACTACCCAAAAGTATTTGAGTAATCAACTAAAACTCGTGTGGGTCCCACACATGGTCCCACATACAAATTTTACAAAATTACTAATTAACTCACTAATTAAGCAATGTGTTCAATTTCATCCTCACCAGGTATCTAATGACCCTAAAGAGTCGCTATCAACAATGTAATAATCAATTAAATTCACATATGCCTAAATAAATATTTAAGCACATAATTATGAGTTATTACTCATTTTTTCAACCTTAGCGAATTCTCACATGCCCAACTTCTGGACTACTTTCAAAGCCAAAAACTGGGTTTTCAAAAGAGTCCCCATCAACTAGTGAGTCATCACTCACTTCACACGTGTTAATTGACACAATAGTAAGCATACCATGCTTGCTAAAATAATATAAATAAATACCATGGGAGCGGGTATGACATCCTCTCCCCCTTAAGAGAAGTTTGTCCCCAAATTTTCAAAACCTCATGCTTCAAACATAAATGGATACTTTGCCTGTATCTCATCCTCTCTTTCCCACGTGGCTTCTTCCACTGAGTGATTTCGCCACAAGACCATTACCAATGGAACTGTCTTGTTTCATAATACCTTATCCTTTCTATCTAGGATTCTCACAGGACGTTCAACATACGTTAAGTCTTCTCTGACTTCCAATGGCTCCAGAGTAATCACATGACTTGAATAAAATATAACCCTTCTCAACATCGACACATGAAATACATCGTGTACATTAGCCAAGTCTTGTGGTAACTCTAGCCGATAAGCTACTGGTCCCACTTTTCCAACAATCTCAAACGGTCCAACGTATCTAGGATTCAACTTCCCTCGCTTTCCAAACCTCGTAATCCCATTGGAAGGTGAAACCTTCAAGAATACACGGCCACCTACTTCAAATTCTAGTGGCCTTCATCCCGTATCCGCGTAGCTTTTATAACAACTCTGGGCCATTTTTAACAGTTGTTGTATTACCTTTACTTTATCCACTGCCAACTGAACCATTTCAGGTCCTTCTAGCCTTCGTTCCCCTACCTCAGTCAACCAATCGGTGATCGACACCTATGCCCATATAGTGCCTAATATGGTGCCATCCCAATACTAGACTGAAATCTATTATTGTAGGTAAATTCAATCAATGGTATATATTTTTCCCAGTCACCCTTAAAATAAAAAAAACACACAGTCGAAGCATGTCCTCCAGTATTTGAATCACATGCTCAGACTGCCCATCCGTCTGTGGGTGAAGAGCTGTACTAAAGTTAAACTTTGTTCGCATAGCTGCTTATAGTCCTTTCCAGAATCTAGATAAGAAACTACTATCCCTATCTGAAACTATAGAAACTAGCGCTCGATGCAATCTCACAATCTCCTTAATGTACAACTTTGCGAGTTTCATCGGTTCCTTTGTCTTAATTGGCAAGAAATGTGCAGACTTAGTCAATCGATCTACAATCACCCAAACACTGTCATTCGATCTTGTAGACCTTGGAAAACCCGATACAAAATCCATAGTAATCTTTTCACATTTCCATTCCGGTACATCCAAAGGTTGCAATAACCCTGCAGGCCTTTGATGTTCCGCTTTGACTTGCTGACAAACCAAACATTTGGCCACGTGTTCAACTACTGCTCTTTTCATTCCAGACCACCAGTACACCTCTCACAAATCTTGATACATCTTGGTACTACCCGGATGAACTATATACTTGGTGTTATGAGATTCTTCAAGTATTAACTCTTTAATCCCATCTACATTAGGTACACATACTCGATTTCTGAATCTCAGAATATTGTCTACAAAGGTAAACTCTGGCTGTTTATCTAGCGGTATTTCATCGTAGATCTTCTTCAAAACTGGGTCTTGAAGTTATTTTATCTTTATCTCATCTATCAATGCCAGTTGTGCTATAATAGCTGCTAGCAAACCTCCCTCAGTTGTTGAAATCACCTCTAGCTCCAACCTTTCCGTTTCACCAACAAGCTGTTTCTGTGAAGTCAAGTCATAGGTTAAATTATTAGTGGACTTTCTGCTTAACGCGTCAGTAACTGCATTTGCTTTCCTAGGATGGTAGTGAATCAACAAATTGTAATCTTTCATCAATTCCAACCATCACCTCTGCCTCATATTCAGTTCTTTCTGTGTAATCAGGTACTTTAGGCTCTTGTGATCTGTATAGATATCACACTTTTTCCCATAAAGATAGTACCTCCAAATTTTCAATGCAAAGATAACTACTACTAACTCAAGATCATGAGTTGGATAATTCACTTCATGTACCTTTAACTGACGTGAACCATAAGCAATCACCTTGTCATTCTGCATTAGAACACATCCCAGTCCTCTAGTGAAGCATCACTGTAGATTACAAATCCCTCCGTACCAGACGAAATTGTCAAGATCGGTGCTGACATAAGTTGAGTCTTCAGCTCTTCAAAACTCATGTCACATTCTGAATCCCAATTAAATACTGCATTCTTGCTCACCAGCTGAGTCATTGGCATTCCTATCCTGGAGAAAATTTCCACAAACCTTCTATAGTAACCTGCCAACCCCAAGAAACTTTGAATTTCTGACACATTTGTTGGTTTTGACCAATTAGCGATAGCCTCAATCTTCTGCGGGTCCACTGAAACTCCATCTTTAGAAATTACATGCCCCAAGAAAGCTATCTCAGTCAACCAAAACTCAAACTTCTTTGATTTCCCAAATAATTTTCTCTTTCGTAGTCGTTGCAATACCAATCGTAAATGCCTTTCATGTTCTTCAACACTTTCGGAATACACCAAGATATCGTCTATGAACACAATTACAAACTCATCTAGATATTCCTTGAATACCTTGTTCATCAAATTCATAAACACCGCTGGTGCATTTGCTACTCCAAAAGGCATGACCAAAAACTTATAATGGTCATATCGAGTCTGAATCGCTGTCTTCTCAATATGCTCCACCTTGACTTTCAATTGGTGATAACTCGATCTCAAGTCAATCTTTGAAAATATCTGGGCCCCTTGTAATTGATGAAATAAGTCATCAATTCGTGGTAGTGGATATTTGTTCTTGATCATCAACTTGTTCAACTCACTATAATCTATGCACATCTGCATTGTCCCTTCTTTCTTCTTAACAAACAATATCGGTGCTCCCCTTGGTGAGACATTTGGTTGTATAAAGCCTTTCTCAAGTAGCTCCTGTAGTTGGATTTTCAGTTCTTTCATTTCCACTGGTACAATTTGGTATTATGCCTTCGATATCGGTTGTGCTTCAGGTATCGTATCGATTGTAAATTCAATCTCCCTTTCAATTAGAGTATCAGGTAACTCCTCAGGAAACACATCAGGGAATTCTCTCAGTATTAAAATGTTTTCAACCCCTGTCCTGGTGACTCTTGTATCAAGGATACTATTTAAGAATCCTTGACAACCCTTCCTCGCTAGCCGACAAGCTCGTGCAGCAGACACAATATGTGGTGGTGACGTGATCCCTACCCCATGGAAATAAAATTCTTCCTGATATGGTATTTGAAATACAACTCTTTTCCTTACACAATCAATTGAATCACAATTCGCCAATAGCCAATCCATTCCCAAAATTACATCAAAGTGGTGAATAATTAATGGTTCCAAATCAACAACTAAGGTCTTTCCATTTACCTTAATGTCACATGCTTTGTGTACTAATGAACTTATTATAGGATTTCCTAACGGTATTGAAACAAACAAATCAAATCCCAATGGTTCTGACATCATATCCAAGCATTTGACAAATTTATATGACACAAATGAGTGTGTGGATCCTGAATCCATAAGTACAAGTGCATGGTGTGAGCAAATAAATAGTGTACCCGACACCACAGAGTCCGTGGTGGCTGTCTCTCCTAGCAAGAGGTTAAATGATCGCCCCTCCCTTTGTTCCTTCTTTCCTTTGTCGGGTTGTTGCACTGTTCTCGATCCACTAGAAACCACAGAACCTGCCCCACGTTGTCGTCTGTTTAGGCAATCCCTCTCTTGATGACCCGGCATACCACATTCATAACATTTACCCCTCATATCCATATTCATACTTTAGGTTCTTGTCTGCGTACAATTCTTGGCAACATGTCCCGGTGGATTACAAATATGATAAATCGTATTTGCCATATAACAAACACCCCAATGTCTATGGCTGCAAATAGTACACACCGGTTTATCTCCTCCGGAGAATGAACTTACCCTTGATTTCCTGAACCAGTCCCAGGTGCCCTTGAATAGGATTTCTTAAAGTTAACTTGGTTCCTCCCTTGATTCTCATTCTTCCTCTTCCCTTGTTGGCTAAGCTTATAGTTCCCAATATCCCAATATCTCTCTCTGCGATTAGGGCCACATCTAGAACCTCAGCAAACGTTGGAAGATGAAATTTATCCACATGACTATGGATATTTTCCCACAGACCTTCTTCGAACTGCCTAGCTCTATCCACCTCTTCCAAGACTATACCAAGTGCTAATCGAGCCAACCCATTAAATGCAGTCACGTACTCGTTCACTGTCATATCCTATTATTTTAAGTTCATGAACTCTCACTTCTTTTGAATCTTCACTGAATCCGGAAAGTATCACTCATCAAATTCCTCTATGAAACCTGCCCAAGTAGTCGGTGCTCTACTTGCGAGGATACCAACCTACCAATTCTAAGCTCCCTCTTTCAATGTATCAATGGCATTGTCTATTTTTTCTCTATCAGTACATGTCAGGTTTCGGAATATGCGTTCCATATCCATTTTCCAAAAATCTACCATACCTGGATCAGATCCCCCAGTGAATATTGTTGGGTTCTTCTTTGCAAACTTTTTAGCAATTGTTTGTCTAGCCCTTGGTACCAAGTTTGGATTTTCTAGCTCCAATCCCCTCGGTGGCACTCCGTCATCCACTACTCTAATAAACCCTTCAATAGCCGCTTCTATTCGATCCATTCGCGCATTCGATGCATTGTCATTATTTATGTCCATACTTTCTACCACTTATTCTTGATAACCATCACACAATGATATAATGCATGTCATGACATATATCTCATAGTATGCATGTAAGATACTACACATACAAACACTATTCATATACATATATAATGCAATATCCAGAATTCTACACACAAAATTCAATGTCCAACTCGTGACGTAGTCTCTCATCCCCAAGGCTCTAAACCTAAACCTAAACCTAAACCTAAACCTATAGCTCAAGGTCTATAACCTTTTGCTCTGATACCACTACATGTCACGCCCCGGAATCAACAAGGTGGTCCTAGGTCACGTGGCACGCCATCAAGGCTTACCAATAATGACTAAAGTTCCCAAAATGACCTTAATAAAAGTTTTACTCCAAGATAACCAACTTTCAAATAGTTTTTCAAAAGTTGTATTAAATACGTGCCCAAACACGCCTTATCGAGTTTCGTTTTCAAAAGTAACAGTTTCATAGGTCAAAGGGTCCCCAAAGGTACCCCCATACCTAATTAGAAGTTATTCCGAACATTGGAAGAAGGAGTTTAACGTTTCTTGCAGAGGGTATTTCGACCGATTGAACTGCCCCGTTCGACCGGTTGAATGGGGTCTGAGCAGAACCCAACCTTCAAAAGATCGTACTCAAAATTGTAGGTGTTTTTTCACAAACGCAGTAAATTATCTGTGCTTCTCTAATAAACATCATTAATTCCTGGCGCTTCTGCACAAACGCTGCTAATAAAATAATACCTATTTTTACCAAGAGAAACCAAACCAAACAAAACCATTTCAACCAATGCATTTCAAACCAAATCCATTTCAAGAGCGTTGTTAAACATTCTTAGGACTTGAAAAAACATAAACACCCATTTATACAACAAACCATAGACCCCCAGTTTATAAGTATCAAAAGTACAAGCTATAAACGTCTCGGCAAACCAGGTCCCAAGGTGAACCAAGTGTCGTACTCGCCTATATGACAAGTCTTAATACAAGCCACACGGTTAAACAACCGGCATAAGTTAAACATATATTACAAACATGATATAAGTTCTTAAAACATAAGGAACTCCCCAGTCCTTCCTCACCTCATTACCTGTGATTCTCTCCTCCAGTCCTTGCCCCTGAATGGTTATTTATATAACACCAAATATATGGATTTGTGTAAGGTAACGCTTAGTGAATAATATAAATCAAGCACACGGATGACAAATATATTTCAATCCATCATAACATATAGTTATTCGGTCTTTAGGGAATAAGTGCACATTCACCGATCCAAAGTCTTAAAACTCAACCACGACCTTTGCCCCTTCGACATGTCGCGTTAATGCCTTTCTCGGCAAGTGACCGTCGTCACTACTAATCCTCCCCCTGCGAGAGGATGTCTCACAGTGAATTAGCACAAATCCCCCTTTAAACCACATAGGCACATAAACATGCTCAACTAGCAAATCATCATGCTTTTCATTTCAACATGCCTTGAGCATACTTCACACATGAGTTTTGCCCAATATAAACTACACATGATATCTATATAAAGTATCTAGCATATCAAATGCATTGAGACATAGAACCATCCAAAAAGTAAGATTAATTTCACTCACCTCAAACGATTTGCTTAAGAATGTGAAATAAAAGTTCACTTCTATACCGGGTTCGATTCTTACACAAAAATTGGCCAATTTCAATTATGGGTCCCACATGGGCCCACCAAGAACATATTAATTAAACTCAAAATAAAAGATAGCTATACGTCGGCCTTACCATTACGAGTCCAAAACTGGTCTTGTATCGAAGATTGAAGATCGTTTGCTACTCGAAACGTCGAGAAAACTGCTAAAGTTCAAGAGTTCTCAAGCTCTCTCTCTCTCTCTCTCTCTCTCTCTCTCTCTCTCTCTCTCTCTCTATGATATATGGAAGATGACAATAATGAGTCATCTCTTTCTCTCTCCTCTATATAATATTTAAACCATATTATGGGTATTTCTAGTGAAACCCCCACTAGTTTTGGTCCTTTTTAATTACTCCCCCACTAGTTATTAAACTAACTAGTTAACTACCCAAAAGTATTTGAGTATTCATCTAAAATCCGTGTGGGTCCCACACGTGATCCCATATACAAATTTTACGAAATTACTAATTAGCTCACTAATTACGCAACGTGTTCAATTTCGTCCTCACCGGGTATCTAATGACCCCAAAGAGTCGTTATCAATAATATAATAATCAATTATATTCACATATGTCTAAATAAAAATTTTAGCACATAATTATGAGTTATTACTCATTTTTTCAACCGTTGGTAATTTTCACATGCCCAACTTCTGGACTACTTTCAAAGCCAAATACTGGGTTCTTAAAAGACACCCCAACAACTAGTATGTCATCACTCATTTCACACGTGTTAATTAACACAACAATGAGAATATCATTCATGCTAAAATAATATAAATAAATACCGCGGGAGCGGGTATGACAAGAGTTTCCTGTGAAAAATGTTGCACTTGAACTTGTAGACAAATCAAATCCAAACCTTCAAGTGATAATGAACACCTGGATAGGATCAGAGCACCTAGTTCAAATCTGCACATATAAATGAAAAGAAAAAAAATCAAACCAAAGCGCAACAATTAAATTGCAGAGTAGCTCTTGAGAGAGAAAGATGAAGCTCTAGTGATATGTATGTACATGTATATGCCTCAGGAGTGCTGCGAGGGTAGTTAGATTAGGGTTGGAAGAACCATGGTTGAAAGAACCTGAAAAGATGAAGCTCCATGCTTGGAAGACCCGAATTGGAATAGGACTGCTAAAGTTTTTAGAATAGGGTTTTCTCACTTGTGGAAGGTAAGATTTGAGAGATAGAGGGGGCTAGGGCGAGAGTAAAGAGAGATGGCATTAGTCATGGAAAAATTGAAATCTCACAAATTCAAACCCTAAATCGATACAATACGGGAGCGGCTATATGTATATGTGTGTGTATAATGTAGATATGCAACAATGATCAAATAAGTTATATGTGTGTGTCTATATGTATATACAACAACGCAATACTTACCAATGGTAGGAGAATACAACAGCAGTGGCGCAGTGTGAAACACAACAGCACAAGCGGTAGCAACTACAGCGGCAGCGTGTGGGTGGCGGTGGTGTGGTTTGCGGGGAAGTATATATTGAGCAATAGAGGGAAAGAGGGAGGGAAAAATTAGGAGGGAGAAAGAGAGGGAAAAATCGAGAGGTTTTCAATTGAGCGGGTAAGTAATTCCTTTGCCATCTCTCCCAGCTATTCCACAGGACCAGGTACTGACCCAAAATATCCATCATCAATAGAAGTGCTTTCTCCTGCAGCTAGTGCTAAACTAAAGGCGGGGTTAGTTTCAATTTTGTAAAAAAGTGACATAAAAATAAACTTTGTTTGACTTACAAAATTGCCACTTTTTTTTTATTTATTATTATTTTTTATGTCGGTTTTTAAAAAAAATGACATAAAAACTTTATTATTTGTCACTTTTACAAAAACCAACATAAATAATTAAGTTTTTATGTCACTTTTTTAAAAAATCGACATAAATATTTAAAAAGTGACATAAAAAGCCACGCGAGAAATAATTATGTCACTTGAAATAAAAGTGACATAAAACAATTTTAAAAGCGACATAAATAGTATTTTTCCTTGTAGTGTAAGTGGAGCCAATAAAAAAAAGGAAAGAATGAAGCATACTAACATAAATTTTTGGAAAAGAGTTATAGACAGATTTCTTAATTTGTCTTTGAATAGTTATGTTTTAATTCTCAATCCACTATAATGAAATCCACGGAATAAATGCACAATTATTATAACCCCAAATTGTGGTATTTTTGCCAAAAAACAGAGATCAGGGGTGCTATACCCTTTAACCCCTCGATAAGTGTGTGTCCCTACTAGGTTCAATTCCTGGCTGTGCCCGTGGTCTCACCACATCATAGGGCATGTGTATGGCTAAGATTAAGTGGTCGCACCACTACACATGCCCCTATTTTTAGAAGATCATGACATGTAGTTGATCAGCTCAGTTAGGTGTTCGCTATTTGGTTGTTTCAGTTTGTGTTGTCAGCTGTGTTTGGAGGGTAAGGTGGCATACCCCCTCTTTTTTGCTGTTTTGAATCGATTTCTTTAATACAATCGTTCTCGTGCCGTCGAGGTTCTTTAAAAAAAAAAAGTCATAAGGCGTGCATTTTAGATATTTGCGCGAGTCCTCATTAGACCCCAACTCTATATCTGAGCAAAAAAAAAAAAAAAAAAGACCCCAACTCTATATATATATATATATATATATATAAACACGCTAAGATGTGTAATTGACGAGAAGAAAAGTATAGGAACCATAAACACAGCCCTGCATAAATTAAATAATAGCAAACGATAGGTAAATACCTATTTACATCTGGTAGATCTTTAGATCAAGGACTAGTAGCTGACCTCTTGACACTAGCCTTGTTCCTTTCTACCATGTTATTCTACATAAAGCGCGCATACTCTTGCCACGTTTATCATCCTTCCACTTCATTCAATTACAAGACAAAAATCTTAATTAAAATGAAACAAATTATATTTTTGCTAAATCAAGAGTGGCCTTGCCATCGTGGGCTTTCCTGTAGAAGTGCTTCGCATAGTCTGAATACAGAATTGGCTTGTATATGGGTTCCTCTCCGTTCTCTAGCGCTTCTGGCCACGGGGCGATAATATCTGTAGGTTTTGGGTTCACAAAGAGTGGAATTGAAATCCTATCCTTGCTTTCATTTGCAACAACACGGTGTTCAGCACTCTTATATCGTCCATTACTCATGATCTGAAGTGCATCACCGATGTTGATCACAAGAGCTCCACTAATTGGTTGGACATGGATCCATTCCTCTCCCCCTATCTTCCTCACGTAAAGTCCGCCGATGTCATCTTGAAGTAGGAGTGTCAATGTTGAAATATCCGAGTGTCGGCCTACTCCGACGGTGAGTTCAGGGTTAGGACACCTTGGATAGTAGTTGAGGTTAATTCTTCTGGAACCCATCAAAAGTGATTCTTTGTTTTCGTCAATCTCCTTCACATTTAGTCCTTTAGTTAAAATATTTAACAACCTCCTAACAACAACTTCAGACGTCCTAATGAACTCCAATGCTTGATCCCTATGAGCAAACATAGAAAATTAGTCCATGGATAAAAAAATAATAGTAATACTCTTTAATTAACTTGAACAAAATCTAAAAATAACTTAAATATCTTTGCATGCCTAAATGTGATTTTAAAGTTAGACATCTCCACTTTTGTACAAATTCTATGGCGGCATGCCAAGTATTGTAAAGTAAAAGTCGTTGAGGGATTAAATGGAATAGTGAGCACTCATACATATGCATACATACATACATACATATATACATACATGTATATGTAAGTATGTCATAGACACCTTTATATCCTCATAAAATTATAGTGTAGTGTATATCTGTAAGTTAATTGGGAAGAGGTTTGTAGTTTTACTTGCAAACAGGAGGCCAAACAGTTTCAGCCTCTTCTTCTGAGACATAGAAAAGGCTGAGGTAATCTTTCCACTCAAGAGCCTTCTCTACATTAGGAAGAAAGCTGGTCATCAGACGAACATTGTTAGTAGGTGAATTCTCTTTCAAATACTTCCTCTTCTCCTCTACGGACATGCCGAAAAACTTATAAGTCGCGTCTTTAACGGACTCGAGTACTTCAAGTGGGATTCCGTGATTAATTATCTGGAAAAAGCTCCAGTTCTCGGCTGCATTGCAGATGGCCTCAGAGACTTTGGGATCGGTTTCCCATTTGGACATGTCGATGACCGGAATGGACACATCGGGCACGACTTGATTCATATCGAGCCTTTCTTCGAGGGGTTGAATATATTCAGTAGGGAGGGCCTTAAGGTCCATGTCTGCAAGAGCCTTAACACCATGGCCATCTACTACAAACTTGGTGACATCCGAGTTGACCAAGTCATTTGAGATTGCTGGAGTCATATTAGTAAGTTGGAAAGGAGTTAAGGGAACTTAGAACTTGGGAGAAAAGAGCATGAAGTTGATGACAGAATCTGATTTGAGGAATGTGTATACTCTGTGAGGCTATTTATAGTGGTGCTTGAGTGTGTTATTTGAACTCACGTGTCGAATAATTGAGGTAGGTGGGGAAATATCAAAGTTGGTGTAGAATGATGTAGGCTCAAATTTATTTCAGTTCTCCTTATTTTACTTTGAAATTCATTTAGGTCTTTATCTAACTTGTATCACTTAAAGCTTTTGTTTTAATTTATAACAATTACAGTTGAGTACAATTTAGAGCAATCAATTTTAGATTGTTGAAAACTTGCCCAAAAAATAAAATAAAATTAGTAAACCAAAACTACTATCTTAGACAGGAAGATAAATGCCATTGTGAATGGTATAGTTAGGCTCTAAGGAGGGTGCCTTCTCTTTATTAAAGAGAGGGCTTTTGTTTTGACTGTCGGATCGTATTTAAAAACGGTGAAATGACAATACTGTCCTTAATGAAAACACAATCTGATGGCTAAAATAGAGACTCTCTCTTTAATAAAGAGAGGGCACCCTCTTTAGAGAATTTTCGGTGAATGGCATCTTAATTTGATTTTTTGTTATTATTATTTTTTTAAATTCAATCCCAAATGAAACTAGTACAAGCATACAGCAGTAAAAAAATACATAGAAAATGAGTAACACAAACTTCGAAACTATTTTGCAAACCTTGCCAATCTTCGATGAAACTGTCTATGGCGTGGCTCAAGACTGAGCCGGTTATGGAAGGAAGCCGCCAAAATGATCCACAATAGATCTAGATCGCTTCAAACCTCACCATGACTACGAAAGGCCTCTACTAAAATGCTAGATCTAACATAAAAATGTCAAATCTGAATGAACAAATTACCAAATCTGAAAGGACAACCGACGAAGGAGAGTAGCCGAATCTAACAATAGCACAAGCAATAATCATACTATTGACGCGGGTTTGTGCTAGTTGTGGTAAGGGAAAAGGTGGGTTTGTACAACGCTGTGAAGATAAAAACATATTGCTATGTTTTTTTGAGAGAGAAAGAGGGCATAAATTATTAATGCTATTTATTGGGTTTTTTCTTAAAGTTGTTCATTTTAATTTTTTAAGGGTTTATTGGTTATTTTGTAAAAAGAAAAATAAATACTTATTTAGGGACGTAGGAAATAACTTGCTAGGACCTAAAATATGGACACTATGATACCGCTCAAACCACTAGACTGTATTATAGAAGATCCCATTACAACACTAGTTTAATATAACCCTAGTGAGTTTAGCATGTGTGAGTCTCAGTAGACCATATTGCAGTCCCAAATGGCTGCTGAAGTTCCTTACCCGTTTAATATATACAGTCGCAGCTGTCAATGTTTGACAATGACAGCATCTTTAATTAATAACTACATTAGTAAAAAAAAAAGGGGGCAAATTACATTGACCTCCCCTGAGGTATCTGATAATTACAGAGATCTTTCTTATATTTTCAAAAATTATACTCATCTCCCTTCTATTTTAAAAATAGTTATTATACCCTTGGACAAATCATCAAAAAAATCATCAATTACCTTTTAAAAATGGAAAACAAAAATACCAACAATTATGAAAAAAATCATCGACAAAATTTCAGTATATACCAAATCAAGCTTTTACTAATTTTTTTTTTAAAAAATTATATCAATAGTAACTTTAAAAAACCTAAAAATCATCAACAAAATTATCTACTACCACTTTAAAATGAAAAAAAAATAATAACAATGAAAAAAAAAACATCAACAATGAAAAAAAAAATGAGTAGTTATATTGTATTTTTATCTGCTTTATATTTTTGAAATTGTGAATTTACTACTAACATTGTGAATGAGCTGCTCCAATGAAACTTAATTAGTATAGGCCTTACATGGGTATTAGTGTGTGTGTATATATATATAAGACTTCACTAAGTATTTTTTTAAAGCAAATAAAGCATATAAAAATGCAATATAACTATTCACTTTTTAAAAAAAAATTGTTGATGTTTTTTTTTTTTTTTCATTATTGTTATTATTCCTTTCATTTAAAGTAGCAGTAGATACTTTTGTTAATGATTTTGTATATTTTTAAATTATTATTAATATTTAAAAATAAAAGAGTAATGCGATGCTTTCCAAATTTCTTTCCTAAAAGTGTTTCCCAACACATGTGTTAGTGGACCAAGTTGATTTTGATTGATTGTGATGTTAAAGTGGTACAACTATGGTCCCACTTCAATATCATTTGGGATGAAAATTTGGAAAGCATAGTATTACTCTAAATAAATATAAATGTTCTAATATCTTTCACTTGGACAAAAATGTTAAATGGTTTAAATTAAAAACTAAATCTGTAAACTATTATAAGTTAGGCTAAAAATTATAAAATCTAAATTTGAAATTTTTTATATATATTTTTTTTCGAGCTGTAAATTTTTTATAAAGTTAGGGTTAAATACTGTTAATCTAAATTTGTAAAATTTGCTAATGTATATTTAATTTTATTCAATGCGCGCGCGCACACACACAGTCACACAAATAGACACACACACATGTACATATATATATATATATAATGAGATAAGGGATAAATTGGTAATTTTACACTCAAAAAGTAGGTAGAGATGAGGTGAGTGTTATTTATCCAAACTAGAGGAGAGATCCCTGTAATTGTCATATACCCAAGGGATAGTGTAATTTGCCCAAACAAATAATAATAATAAATATATCTATATCTATATATATATATAAATGGAACTTTTATGATACATCTATATATATATAATAATAATAACTATATATATGCATCTATATATATATGATATATATATATAATAATAATAACTATCAGTCAGGCTCTAAGGAGGGTGCCCTCTTTTTATTAAAGAGAGCGCCTCTGTTTTAACCGTCGGATCGTATTTAAAAACTATGAAATGACAGCACTGCCCTTAATGAAAACACGATCTGACGGCTAAAACAGAGGTGCTCTCTTTAATAAAGAGAGGGAACCCTCTTCAGAAAATCTTTGTAATACTATATCTATATATATATATATATATATAAAGGGAACTTTTATGATACATCTATAGTGTATCCTACAACATGTTTTAACTTTGAGTGGTTTGAGACCAAAAAGTTGACTGTATAGTACAACCATCACTAGAATTTTCCATATCTTTATGTTAATTAATGTTAATTTTATAGTAAGCTAAATCACAATAATACATTAAACTTTTCAGTCAGAACGGAAAAGATTTGAAATAATTGTCACTACTGGAGATATTATCTTATAGGGACATAGATTGTAATTATTGTACTATATTAAAACAAATGATCTAAAGTAAAGCTGCATCACAATGATCAAGCGTATGCTTTTAAAAGAGGAAAAGAATAGAAACGGTCGTCAGCATCATATATAAATATATATATATATATATATTGATACTTACATACACACACCACACACACGTACCCATCTCATCCCAATCCAACTCCAAAGCCCCACCATAACAATAAGAGCCAATCATTTCGACCGACGAACAAAATGGGGCAAGCAAATGAATTCCCTTAAGAGAATTCGAACCATCAATCTCTCCACAGGAGAAAGAAAGGTCATAGCAATAGAAATATTAATTTAGTAGTTATGTGCTTGTGCAATGCACAGGGTAGTTATGGGAAAAAAATTTATGATGTACTTAAAAAGTAATAAAAATAATTTGTTAAAAAATATCTAAAAGAAAAATGAAATATTACATATTTTATTGGCATATTTAAATGATAAGTAATTGAGATGAATACTATATACAAAAAAAAAAAAAGTTCTCTCTTTTGTACTTTCTTTCATATATTTTTTAAATTTATATAAAATTTCCCTTTCAGCATCAATTTTTAACTTTGAGAATTATGTACAGAGAGAAATGGAGTGAAATATAGCGTACATGCCCCCACACACTACACCAAAAGGCACCTAGCTCTGACCTTGATATGTTCCAAAATTATGTTTCATTTTTTGTAGGATGTAATTCTAAAATGTACCAAAATGTGGTATTGTTTAATTGTTAAAAAAAATTTACTATGGTTTAATTAGTTAAATTTTGTTGTTGGAACACTTTGAAACCAAATACACTTTGTAATTATTTGTTAAGAGGCGGTGATGAAGTAGGTAGGGGCTTAGTATTTTGTCAATGTTTTCCTTGAGGCCATTTATTTTACGTACCTATTAAATTATTGTACAAATTTAAAGGCTTATATATGTAGGTATTCTACAAAAATGAAGTACAATTTTTATAGTTAGGGTCTATTTGATAAAACTAAAAATTAAGTACTGAAACTTAAGTGCAGAATTTTAAGTACTTCAAATTTTAACTGATTGAATTTGAAAAAACCTAAAATAGAATTTCAAGTATCGAAATAGACAGTATTTAGTAGAATTTTTCTCTTAAAATTTTCAGTGGGTTTTTGGCTACTTTTTCAATTAAGTGGTACATTATCAAACACACTGAAAAAAACAAATAAGTGCTGAAAGTTTTCATTTTTACCACTTAATTGGGTTATCAAACACACCCTTAACATTTCTTTTTGTGCTAGTCTGTGAAGATTTATTTTGTATGTTAAATTTGTTATACTCTTTCTAGAGCTAACCTATTTTTGAGTTAGATTTAAATTGAGTTTGTTCAACTGTCCAAGTGGTTTAAAAATATAGTATCTCCAATTTACTATGGTTTCAAATTTCTCAAATCAAAAAGTGAGGGGAAGGAAGTTAAAGCTTATCAAACTCTGTTGCTAAATGCCTATAGTAACCCAGACTTTTGTAGTTTGATTATTATATAGTATGAAATCACTTAACTAATTAAGTACTGAAGGTTTATTTTCACCACTTAATTGGGTTATCAAACACACCCTCTTTCTCCTCAAATGTGGAGAATAAAAAATACACTTTGGTTCACAAAAATAGCTAGAAATTGAATATGGATAACATGATTGGAGTTGCTCTTATATAGTAAATGAATGTGTGCCTTGATTGATTTGATTGACGGAGTAGAAGAGGAACGCAACAGTTGAAGGAGCAGAAAAGTTGGCAAAAAATGAGGTAAAATAGATTAAAAAAAAAAAGTGTATGATTGATGCTTTTAATTCCTGAGGTACGGCACATGGTTTGTGTTCCTCAATGGTAGTGGTCTGGTGGATGATTTATTTTAGAAACGTGGAGGCTCAATATTTTTAGCTTCCTCAAATTGTGTACTCATATTACTCTAATTGTAATCTCACATAAGACTAGATACATTCCATAAATATATTAGTTTGTTAGGCATGTATCTAATTAAACTCACTAAAATTTTGAATTTGAACCCAATAGTGATGATGTACCTTACATGCTACCACTATTTTTGGATAGTTATAATAGTCATGTAGAGAATTTTCGTAAAATTTAATAGATAACATTTTTCATAAAAAAAAAAAATTTATAAGAAAAAAGTAGATCACATACGTGTAGAATTATTTAAGCTAAATTGATTTTTTTTAGGATAAATTTTATCATATTGTGTAAATGTATTATGTACTAAACACATTAAGCTATTTGAGAACCAAATTTGGAAATGATATCATTATTCATTAAACTATGGTAATGCTACACTTTCCAAATTGGGTCATAAATGCTTCGTCAGTCGTATCACATAGAGTGACATATGGTACCACCGATCACTATCACAATATGTTATACAATTGACAAATTGATCACTATCTATGTATACATACACAATTATAAATTCGTGCCTCTAATAAGAAAGTAGAATCAAGGAGAGTAAGTTTAAGATTAATCAAGAAGAGTAAGGTTGTGTTTGATAACCTAATTAAGTGGTGAAAACGAAAAATTTCAGCACCTATTTATTTTCAGTGCGTTTGATAACATACCACTTAATTGAAAAGCTAACCAAAAACTTGCGGAAAACTTTAACTGAAAATTTTCTACTGAAAATAATCACTGAAGGCATTCCATTTCAGTACTTGAAATAATGTCTTAAGTATTGTAAATTCAATCGCTTAAAATTTTTAGTAATTAAATTTAGCAATTAATTTTCAGTTTTATCAAATGGCCCCTAAGTATCGTATTCATCTGCTGCAAAATATTAGTGATAGTTGACAAAAATCTAGACCAAATTTTGTGTGTTTATATAATAAAAAAGTGTATTTTGGAATTCCTAGTCATGATAATCTAGGCCTTTAAATGAAATTTTTTTTTAAAAAAAAAAATTCATAAAGATAACACGTGTCAATAGCTAAGATAACATAATTATCTATTCAATACTTATCATTTAAAACTTGTGCACAAATTTTAAATTGAATTTAAATTATGTCCATAATAGATATAGATAGGTTTTATCACAAACACTTAACATATATGTAAAAAAAAAATTAAATAAAAATAATTAAAATTCATAAAAAGTGACACATGGCGAAACTCAATACTTCTGTGTTCCTATGTAGATATTAGATTAGAGTAGATAGGAAAACAAATTGTAATTAATTGTAGCATATACAAAATAAATTCTAACAGTAAGCTATTTCATTTTCACAATGATACACCCTAGGCTTCAAAAAGAACAAAATTACATAAATGATTGCCCGGAGATATTATTTTATTAAAAAAGTCCCGCTCAATTAAGCAACAGATTTGTCCAGTTAGTTACATGACACTTTATGCCACGATTACTAGCAGGGTTTGAATTCACCCACTCCCTCACTTTTGCAATCTAAATAGTTATCTCATTGCACAAGACTACCGCACCAAATAATTAAAAAAAAAAAACAAAAAAAACCAAGAGTTTCAGCACATCCCATACATACATGGTTAGGGGGTGTTTGCACAGCTCCTGCTTCTCGTAAAAAACTGCTTTCAATTCAAAGTTGTTCAAAGAGTAGCTTTTGACCAATTTAAATTGCACTATCTCTGATTTGTAAAATCATTTTATTATAACTCTTTTAAGCTTCATAATCCATGTGAACTCCAAAAATAGTTGATAAACTCACTCTTACACTTGGGCTTAGTTTGGCCCCCCAAGTGACTTTTTAAAAGGATCTTATGAAATTTATTACTAAGTTGTTTGATAATTTTATACAAATGACACACTTCTCTTCAAAAGACATCATAAAACCAAAAAATAACCTTGAGCTTTTAAAAGCTCTACTCTAGAGTTTTTAAAAGTTGCCCCCAAAAAACTCTAAATTCAATTTTTGCAAAGCTTATAAACTAATTACCAAATAAATTAATATAATATTATGTTTTAAAAAGGAAAAGCATCAAAATGAGAACCAAACTAAACCTTATTATATTAGCAATTTTTTAATAGAGAACCTTTTTCTTGGGATTCAAAAGTTGAGCACTCAGTTTCAAAGTATAAATAGTATCTTATTTGGTGTGAAGACTTTGGGGCTTAACTACATTTTACACCCTCCTAGTTTGCCCTTTGTGTCAATTTGGTCCCTGTAGTTTAGAAAGTGTCATTTTAGTCCCTGTAGTTTCATAAGACTGTCAGTTTAGTCACTCAAACACTTTTTGTGACATATTTTTACTTTCAGTGATAAAATTATTCGTCACTAAAGGACTTAATTGGACTATTTGACACACTTATGAAACTACAGGAACTAAAGTGACACTTTCTAAATTACAGAAACTAATCTGACATATGTGACAAACTACAAGGGTGTAAAATGTTATTAACCCAGACTTTGGAAATTAAAAATATCCACAGGTGGGTTGGTGGGGATGATTTTTTTATTTTTTTTTCTATGCTAAGGAATTTTTATTAAAGCATTTGAGTCCAAAGAAAAACAGTACACTAAAAACCAAACACCACTGGCATGGCAAAAGCTAAAAGGCCCACCACACCAAACCAGACTAATAGTCTAATACAAAAGAACACAAGTACTTACAAAAAATAGACACCCAAAATTCTGCAGCACCACAAACAATAATGCTAGGAACACAAATATTTTATATACATACTTACAAATACATTCTATCTTTTTATTGGGTGACACTGTGTGATTCAAATTATATCAGTAAATCCTATAATACCACCCAAAAGAGAGATAGTGTGTATTTATAAGTATCTAATTTGTATAAAATATTCGGACCACGACAAATACAAAAACCACCCACAAAGATTGGGGTGGGTTGGTGGGCATGATTGGGGTGGTGTCGTCTGCAATCTTCCCTGTACATTACTAGGCCACCTGATTTGACTCTACAATCTTTTTATCACTAAATATATGGTTTTTTTTTTTAGATAATTAAAAATCAGTTAATAATTTATTGACAATTTAAAAATTAATCACGTCCTTTTTCCAAAATGAAAGGAAGTCTGTTTAGAGTTCTAAAATTATAAATATATCAACTTTTAAGTTAAATCTAAATATAACCAAAAAAGTGACTGATATGCCATTAAGAAACAAATTGAAAGTCCAAAATACCCTTTACCCTTTCCTCTTTTACACAAAAACCCTAACAAAGGAACCTCAAAGGACCACATTCAGATATGTCTCTGCTACTACTACTGTAAGAGAGCACTACACCATATGGCCTCATTACTAACGGATATATCCGTTAGAATAAATGTTACTAACGGATATATCTGTTAGTATTTTAGCGTTAGTAATATTACTAACGGATTTACTAACGGATATATTCGTTAGAAAAATTAATTTTACTAACGGATATATCCGTTAGTAAATCCGTTAGTAAATCAAAGGATATCCGTTAGAAAGCTACTTACTAACGGTTTTTTCCGCCAATTTTAAAAGTATTTATATTGAATACTAACGGTTTGTCAACTATTACTAACGGATATAGCCGTTAGAAATATGCATAAATCTAAAAAAAAAAAAATTTATTTATACGCTTTTCAATATTTTTTTTTGGCACCTGATTAACAAACATATTAATTTATACCAAACACAAAAAATAATAAGATTTATCTATATCCAACATAACAAAAAAATAATTTAAATTAAGTAATCATAATAAGTAAAGTATTTATCCATGTCTAACCAACATCTCTATACCCCAATACAACAAAAATAATCCATAAAAATCATAAGTAAAGAGTTCATACATATCTAACAAAGTCGGAAATTTAAAGAGTTCTTCCATTCAAACCTAAACTAACAAACAAAGCATGTCTTCAAGAATCTTCACTTCCCCTCTCACTTTGACTTCTTAATCCGATGGTCGGAGTTCAAAGAGACAATTTCTCTGTTAACCATTTCATCACCATGCTCGTCCATTTCTTCTCTTATCGTACATTCTCTCTGCTTCTTAATACTCATACAGAATTATACTTAAAATGATGAGAGAAGGAGGAAAAAAATTGGAACAATTTTCCACCGCAATTGCTTTCTATGTTAGAAACAAAATGTTTTTCTCCAAATGCATAAGGCACAAAGTTCAGAATTCAAACCTGTTGGTGTGTGAGTGCAATAAATCTTCCGAATTTTTATCCAACCAACTGACACTTCTTGCATGTGTTGGTGTCAAGGATCCATCCATATGGAGTATCTCTTCGTCGAAACTACAAGGGTAGGTCCACATCAAGTAATATAAGTTGTTACATTTGAATTCAAAACATAGCTGCTTCTAATTTTGTAATGAGGGGGAAAGACAACAGTAGTTGGATTAGCTTAATTTGGGACTACCAATCACTTATTTGAGATTACGATATGGAAGGTTTAAAGTATAATGAATTCAACACGTAAATTGGGGTTAATAAGAGAAAGAAGTAAAGACTTGGTGAAGTTCTAGTAATCAAGAGTGAAGCAAGTTAATTACCTACTAGAGCCAATGTCAGCCAATTAATGAAGTCCCCACGAAAAACATTAATGATAAGACTTGCTGATAGCTTCTGCAAACGGAGCCAAGCAGCGCCCTCATTTAGGATATTTTCTTCTAATTTCTTCCTCAGGTCTTAATTGCAGAAATAACAGCATTAACTTACTTATTGGAGTAAACCCAAAACATTTCCTTAATGCATTAATGTAATAATAGGAGTAAAAGCAAACCCCATGCTTGCTATAGAGACCTCAGAGTACCAGCAAACCCCAAAATCGTTCCAAATCCTTACCTATAGAGACCTCGAAGACCTTCATGCTTGCCTATTCCTTTGAGGGTGTTAAACACTCCATCATATCTGCTTACGGATCCAGGAATCTGCCAAAACACCCAGCGTTGTCAGAAGAATTGTCAACTACGTTCTATCATAACAACCAGCTAATCCTCCACAAACTAGTAGTAGATTCAGCTAATCCTCCACAAACTAGCTGCAAGGATGCAACTACTACAAGGCTTAAACTAAGAAACACCCAACATCTGCCTACATACATTACAATCTATTTCTCATAAGCAGCAATATAAATCATTCACATAAAAGCTAAATAGTTGCGTAATAGACTTCAATTCATTAATGTAAACTTGTAAAGACAGAAGTAAAATACTACAGTGAAGTGAAGATAGTGGGAGTGGGTAAGCAGATATACCGTTTGCAGTATGTTAGGTTGAGCATTTGGTGGTTGTGATGATACTATCAAATGCTTCAAGCTTTCATAGGTATAGAACTGCAGCAGGAAAACTAGTTATACACACAGAGGTTTTAGCAAATCCTCGTTGAAGTCTTACCAATTTCGTCCAAGAATTAGCTAAAGTATCAGAAAAGCCCTCAGAGAAGTTAACAGAAGCTACAGCTAAAGGATAGTCCACCTGTTTGAACATTAATTTCGCCCAAGAATTAGCTGAAGTATCAGAAAGCCCTTAGAGAATTTAACAGAAGCTATAGCTAAGAGATGGTCCACCTGTTTGAACATTTAAGTGTTAAATTCAAATCGTAAAGAGCCAAAAACCTTTCTTACTTGAATGAACCCAACAAATTTTAATTAGATCAAACTACAGGAGTGTTGCCTCTCTAATGTGAAGCAGTAATGCTTTGTGATTGGTCCCTATTATTTGCTATGATTTATAGCTCAGTGACAAGCTAATTCAAATCAGTCTTATCCTATTTCAATGTCAAGATTACAAGATAATACTATACCGCGCAATCGAAACTGTTATATAAAGAAGACATGTAAAGTTGAATTGTGGAGATACTACCTGTACCCATTCAGGCACTGATGCTGCTTGGATGCTGTCACAGTATGGCAGATAAGGTTTGACATCCAGGACGAGCTGTTAATGCAATTTAAACAATGATAGAGTCATTTTAACACCATTAGCATCATGGAGGAAAAAGAAAATAGATAAATTATATGCTCAAATAAGCAAGAAGAAGAAGAAGAATAAGAAGAAGAAGAAGAAGAAAGAAAGAAAGAAAGAAAGAATGAAAAAAAGAAAAATAACATGACAAATTTCAAGTACCTAGAAAGAAATGGACTGACGTATGCCACAGAGGTTTTAGCAAATCCTCGTTGAATAATATGAAGAAACATATCACAAATCCACTGAGCAGTGGTAGATCAAAAGAACTTTCATAGATGAAACAGAAGTTGTGATCTTACAGTATCGCAGGTCATTGGATGCTGAAGAAATAACTCCTCCCCTTCACTATCCTCATCTCTCCTGCAATAGAAAGTACTTGTGTTAAATACTTTCGCTTCGGTTTGATTTGCCGATTTAACTTGAAAGCCGTGGACACTAGAGCTTCTGAAACTGCTGAATTATATCTAGAAGTTACAAACTAAGATACAAAGAACATCAAACATCAAATTACAATGAAAGGAAAAGTTCAAGTACAATCTTGTTTACATGGTATAAATGGACCTACAACTTAACTTACAAGTTATTCATTTAAAAAATTCCAATGTTTTGGCTACATAATTAATCCTAACCCAGTTTCATTTTGATCCTACATGAATTCATTTAACTGCATAAACCCTTTTTTGTCGTCTAAAAAAGACCCATCCATCGTTGATCAATGACCATAACTGACCTTGTAAAAATAAGAGAATTAGAGTCAACAACAGGGTGAAAAAAGAAAAAAAAGAAAATGTTTGACAGAGGATTTCAGAAGTCATTTACATTTAATATGGAAACAAAGTCTTCCTCTAATATTTTTGAATTAGATACTATAGGACCATGGCTAAGAAGATTAGAAGAACTTCCATTTCATTCTGATCATTTCTCTAAAAGGAGATCTTGTTTTTACACATTCCTTGGGTCAACAAATTTTTCAAACCCAAATGAACATCAAATTAAATGGCCTTTTGATAAAACAGTGACTTGACATAGAAAATTGTCAAGTCCTTTTAGCAACATGCTATTGATTGATCTCTCACCAACAACTTCAAGACCAAGCATTTATCCAAAGCAATCAAGACACCTGACATAGTACCTCATCTTAAACTTTTCTCAGAAACCAATAGATTTAGCCATAGAAATTTTAAAATCTGCTCACCTTTCATTCTTGTATCCATGGAACAAAGTTATGAAGAACGTCCTATGATTGAAACCTTATGAACAAAAGTTAGAAACATACCCACAACTATAAGCATAGATAACCCATTTGGGGAAGCAAATAGGGAAAAAAAATTTGGTCAAGAGCTTACAATTTTCAGGGATTCCAATAGCGAATGTAAATGGATTCTGGAACTAGCAATGGTATAAATTTAAATTATGGAATTAAGAATTAGTGACCAACATGTGAAAACCCCAATCTGGTGCAAAAAGTGACCATGTGTGCACTACATGTCTATGTGTAAGTGTAAGTAAGCTGAATATCTACTCTCTCTTGCTTCTATACAACCACAAAATCTGATGTGAGAGACCTCACCAACTAAAGTTGATTGGTAAGACTTGAGAGACCAAATTCCTTGATTAGGGAAGAAAAAAAAAACAGAAAGTCAACAATGGTTGTATGCAGAGATTTACAAACTACATTAAACAATTCAAACGGTGGTTGCAAACAATGCGCATACATAATATATTTGAAACTAAGTCAAACAAGTTATATAATATTTATAAAGATGGTTGAAACATTCAAATGTGTTAGTGCAGTGTAAAAATGTACACCTTACTAAGAAATTCATTATCTGTGACCAAGTAGCCTCTGCGTATGGCTGCTTCCAACTCATCATCTAACTTTCCAAAGCTTTCAAATGCTTTCAAAATGTTCTTCCCCAAATTTTCAGCAACATAATCAGATTCCTTCCTCTCTACTAATTTCCTTTCCACTCCTACTCCACCAGATTCCAAAACTGGCCGATATTCCGGCAACACAAGCCTTGAAGGCCTCTTTCTCAACTTGCTCGATTCCTGATCAACTAATTGGTATTTATCATGTTTACCCTTTTCCTTTCCTTGATCACAAATTACTTTTCTTTCCAATATATCTTTTCCTCCCTCATATTTGCACTCTTTAGGGTCTAAAAGATGCTTTTTCGAGCTTTCATGAGATTTTAATTGGTTATCGACCAAAAACCAGTTTAGCTAAGAATTTGCAAATCACAAAGTACCAGAATTGCAAGTATACCAAAAATAAGACCCGTACATAAATGAAAATATGCCAGTAGATCATTTATCATACCCTTTAAAGAAATGAAATTTAAAACTTTGCCACCAGAGACTTGAAAGATGACAGAATTAAATCAATTGTGTTGACTTTGAGAGTATTTTTCATGACTTAAAAACTTTGAGCTACTTTTCTAATTCATATTCAAAGGGCTTTATAACTTTAGAAAACTCCCCAAATGTCACGGTAAGAGTAATCAACAACATAAATTGAAGGCAAACTTCAAATCTAATTTAGTTAAAGATTCAAATTGTGGGACGGAGGGAGTAGATCATTAAAGACGATGAGAAGATGAGAAGATGAACAATGACAAGGATTTACCTTCTTCGAATTGTAAATACCAAATGTATATGAATATGCACTAAAAAGTCAACTTTAAGTAAAATCATCAACTATATTCCAATTAGAAAGTGACATAAATAAATAAAAAAATTACAGAATAAAATTTAGTATATATAATTCCTTTGAGTCCTAGGGTTCATGGTAGATTGCAAATATTTCAAAATTAAAGAACAATAAAGCAAGACATTAGCTTTATAATTGCTTCAAAAAGAAAAAATGTGAGATTGGAATGCTTGTGATGTAAGAACAAAAGGTCCAAACAACAATATTCTTTGATTTAAATGGTGCACATGCAACAATTAATAGCACCAGACTTTAGCGTAATACTAACATCAATCACTTTCTCCCACATCAATAAGCAGCACACATAGAATTTTGGCATTGATATGGATTACATAACTAACTTTTAGTTCCTATTATTACCTTTGTTGATAGGGGTTTAATAACAAATGATTAATTTTCTAGTACAATTTTAATAAAGATGCTCATAGAAGTTATTTATTTGATTTTTGGAGTGGAGTGGACTGCAAAGAGTCATTTACTTTACAATTTCTATGATTGAATTGCGGTAGAAAATGATTTTCCAAAGATATAAACATGTATTAGTGTCCATGTATAGATCGTGGTCATGCATTACATGTAATAAATATAAAGTTCGTGGGTTATATACCTAAAGTATACAGCTGCCCCAGCTTAAACTTGCCTACACATGCACAATACCCAACACAACATTGATGCTAAAGTTACTTATTTTCCAAAAAATAATTAAGTAATGCATTCCCAAACATGTTGGCTGTTGTAAGGCCAAAGATAGGAACTAGAAACCCCCTTTCTTAGAATAGCTTTCTATTGAAAATTTCTGAGTAATTCATCCAGTTAATCAAACAAAATGAGAAACGTCAACTTGTATTTGCAAATAAAGTTAACCCACTACACAAAAGTTAATAGTAGTTGGTTGAAAATTCACATTTACAAAAGTTTTAGAATTAGGGCTATCTTCAAAATTTGCTCAAGCATTTATCGCATATACAAAAACAATAGGAACTTGGGTAATGCTCTACAACATAAAGAAATTTGTAACCTATATCAGTCTAAAGGAAATGAAGCATACAGAATATATATATACCTCAAGTGAATGGCTTTGCATGTGTTGCTTCAAATGAGCAGGTTTTCGAAAAATGGCACCGCATTCTTCACATGTATTTGAAGTAACTTCTTTTTCTTCCTCATCTCCCTCAGTTGCATGTTTTTCATCTCTTCCTATGTAAAATTAACAAGGAAATAAGCAATTACAATTAATGGCACAACTGACAGAATTGAATTTTTGTAGACAATATGAAAAAGATACACATAAAATCAATCAGCTCAACAAAACAGAAATTTCATATTGATTATGATGTAAACAATAACTAACCTAAGTCCATTTCATTATGGAACCCAGTAATTTCACAAAGATTCTAACTCATTAGAGTTGAGTTCTAAGTTGAAAAAAAACCCAAATGTTTTGACCTAAGTTTGACATTCTAATAGAGAGTAAAGGGAAGGGGAGGCCATGAAAGGGAGAAGAAGAAGTAGAAGCCACAGTTGTATTTATAGATCTAGGGTTTCTGCAGAGAAGAAGAAGAAGAAGAAGAAGAAGAAGGGACAGCAAGATTACCTCAGTCGGACGGCGGCCAGCAGGCGGCACAGCGGCGGACGGTAGCGGGATGCTACAGATTCTCTTTCTCTCCCTTTCGCCCTTTTTCTTTCTCTCCCTCTCTCTCTCTCTCCAGTGTGATGTTTGGGCGGGCTGCTACAGATTGGGCGGGCTGCTACATATATATATGAAAATACTTTTGCTCACCCAAAATTTGGTACACCAATGCTCACCCAAGCATCTCATTGGCCAATGTAGTGGGGTCCAGGATTAAACAATATTAAACAACATTTGTTTAATCTTGGGCCCCACTGCATTGGCCAATGGGATGCTTGGGTGAGCATTGGTGTACCAAATTTTGGGTGAGCAAAAATGCTCTCATATATATATATTTAATTTTTTTTTGGAGGATGACCTACTTATTTGTTGAAATTAATTCTTTTATTTTAAATTTTTTAGCTCACATTTCTAACGGATATATCCGTTGCAAATATAAATAAATCCGTTAGAAAATTTAAATTACCCAAATAATGCAGATTACTAACGGATTTTCCTTATTACTAACGGATATACCCGTTACTAATTACTAACGGATATATCCGTTAGAAAGCTTAAAATATGTCCGTTAGAAATTGGTTCATATGGTGTAGTGGAGAGACAATCAGCATCTTCTCCGTCTCTGTCGCCATGGACCGTCCGCCATTGCCGTCGCCGTCGCCGTGAAGCTGTCGTGTTACTGTCGCCATTAATCACACGCTCATCTCGCCGGATAGGTTAGTTGATCTTCAATCTCCCTTCCCTCTATATACACACACACACACATACAGATATATATACACATGGTTCAGGGAAGAATAAGATGAGGACATGATTTATATTCAATTTCCCTCGAAATCTACATAGGAATGATCTCCCAATATTAGAGCAACTTTGAAATCATGGGGACCAACTAACCAAACATGTGGAGCAACTTACCAAGCTGAAGGAGTAACTGTCTAAACGTAAAGTGTAGGTTGAACAACACTTTTTTCAATTTTTTATTTTTAAAGACAAACATGGGGAGCAACTAACCAACTCTAGGGAGCAACTTACCAAGCCTAAGGAATAGCTAAGATATACATTAGATGCAGGTTGAACCACACTTTTCTTTAATTTTATTTTAATGAAAAGGCAAAAGTGGGGAGCAATTGACAAAACTTAGAGAGCAACTTGGAAATTGTAGGGAGCAACTGACCAAACGGTGAGAGCAACTACCTAAACGTTAGGTGTAGGTTGAACCACACTTTGCTTCAATTTTGTTAAAAGAAAATTGATGAAATAATTTCCCAATATTAGAGCAGGTATCTAAATGTGGGGACCAACTCATCAAGTGTAAGGAGCAAGTATACAAACGTTAAAAAGTACATCCAATTGATTAGTCCAACAAGATCAAATAATGTGAAATAAAAAATAAATAAATATATTGGTAAAAATCTTGCTACATATTTATAAATATATATTAGTGGCCGAGCACACGCGATAAATTGGTAACACAACGTATTTGTCGCGTATTTATAAACTTAATGCGTTAAAAATATTTAGATAGTTAAGTGGATAGCAAATTCTTAGGGCTCGTTTTGGTGTGGTCTCTGGCCCAATGCCCTCTCTTTTGACAGAGAATCGTTGTTGTTTATTTTGTTGGGGGAAAAAGATTGTGGTGGAAAGGTTAGGGGAATTTGAAGAATATACTCTAGAAACTGGAATACTCACATTTGATCCAACACTCTCACTCTCGAGTGTCGTCTTCTTCGAGAAGTTATCTTTACTTGAATTGAAGCCATCTTGCTACATATTTATAAATATATATTAGCGGCCAAGCACACGCGATAAATTGGTAACACAACGTATTTGTCGTGTATTTATAAACTTAATGTGTTCAAAATATTTAGATAGTTAAGTGGAGAGTAATTTAGGAACAGATAAAAAGTAAACTTTTTTTGTGTATGCATGGTATCTATACCTTTATGATTTGTGTATTCTACAATATCTTAATGCAACTTTATCTGTAAAAGTCTGTATTTTTTTATTGATGATGAATGAAATTGCCCACTATTGGGGCAACTTAGAAAACGTGGGGAGCAACTTACCAAGCATAAGGAGCAAGTATCCATGTTAGGTACAGGTTAAACCACACTTTCCTTAAAAAAAAAATTTAAAGAAAAGGCAAACGTGGGGAACAACTGACCAAACATAGAGATCAACTTATCAAGCCTAAGGAACAACTATTGAAACTTTAGGCACAGGTTGAACCACACATTCCTTCGATTTTTTTTTTTTTACAAAGAATTGATGAAATAATCTCCCAGTATTAGAGCAACTTGTCAAACATGGGGAACAACTTACCAAGTCTAAGGAGCCACTATCTAAACGTTAGGTGCAGGTTGAACCACACTTTCTTTCAATTTTGTTAAAAGAAAATTGATGAATAATCTCCAAGTATTAGAGCAACTTGGAAAACGTGGGGGAGGAACTGACTAAACGTGGGGAACAATTCACCAAGTGTAAGGAGCAACTATGTAAACGTTGGGTGCACGTTGAACTACAATCTCAATGTAACTTTTTTAAAGAAAAAGGATGAAAGATATTTCTTGCATTAGAGCAACTTGGCAAATGTGAGGAGCAAACCACACAACTTAAGGAGCTACTTTCCAAACTATGGGGTGGAAGTATAACTATTTTGCCCTTTTAATAATAATTAGGAACAAAAAATTTGTTGAGATAATGTCATCGCAATAAAAGAACAAAAAAGATTACATTATGGAATTTTTGCAAATAGCTAAGATAATACGTAGCACAAATAAGATTACATTGGAATTTGTGCAAATAGCTATGATAATATGTACAAAACATACGCATAGATAAGATTACATTAACGTTAGTTTATTTTTGAATAAAATACATTAACGTTTGTGGAAATTGCCAAGATATGTGTTACATCCAAACCATACGCACACAATACTTATATAACAACTATTACACACAAGATTAAAAAAGGTACTATATGAAACAAGTTCAGTCTGGATAGATTGTGATGGAAAGTTTAGGCGAATTTGAAGAATATACACTACAAACTAGAATACTCGCATTGATCCAACGCTCTCATTCTCGATTGCCATCTTCTTTGAGAAGTTATCTTTATTTGAATCGAAGCCTCGGTTTGAGTTTATACTACTTACATACCAAGTTATGCATTATTACTAATTCCAAACCTTTTTTTTAATTCTTTGAATTTATTTATGCATATTTGATACTTTATATATGCAGTTCAGGTTTGGTTAAATGGCCAGAGTAAAGGCTAAAGCAAGGAGGATTATTGGCAAGCAAAATAGTGACACGTCTACAAGTTCGGAGCCGCTACCTCCAAAACAGCCCTCATCTCCAAAACATCCATCATCAGCCGATAGTAGGAAGAGAAAAGCTTCATCACCATTTAATCTTGTAAAGAAGCACCAGTCCAGTTGGTCGAGATTCTTGTGAGTCAAACTAATTTATGTTTCTAATTCAATATGATACATGATGGTGCCTTTAACTCGGGATTTTTTAAACATAATTTACAGTGCAGACGTATACAAAGGACTATGCCATAAGGGCTCGTTTGGTTGCTGGATAGGATAAAGGGGTATAGTATAAAGTATAGTTAATTTATGCTGGGATAACTAACCACAGGATAAAATAGTGCAGTATTAATTTTATACTGTGTTTGGTTCGTGCCGGATTAAACTGGGGATAAAATACAAATAGTGCAATACTGTGTTTGGACGACCATGGTATAAACCTGAATTAATCTGTAACTTTCCATAAATGCCCTTTTTGCAAAAAAGTACCAAATTACCATGAATACACCATAACACCTTCACATTAAAGCATTTTTTCAAACATTAACTACAAAATACATATGTCCCACACTTTTTGAGCAAAAAAAAAAAAAAAAACTACACAATACATAATAATAATGTCAATAAAATGTCCTAACATACACCCCCGATTACAAAAAAAATGCCCGAACATAGGATATTTTCACGAACTAGTTCAAAACAACATATCTACTTCAAGAAGTTCACATTTTACAACCATTTAATTAACTTCTGAACAACAATAGCAAATAAAAAACCAAATATGAAATACGTCAATGGTACTGCTTGTGGAGGATGAACCATATGTGGTAACAGTGGTGGTGGTGGAGGTGGGTCAACCATACGTACTGGGATAGTAGTGTCAACTTCATTTGGGTATGTTGCACGCTTATAATTGTAGTATGCTTCCTCAGCTTCCTGCAAAGATGGGTATTTTCTGAACACATGCTCTGAATATCTGTGAACTTGGGCCTTACATGATTCCCAAGTCGTATAAATTCCCGCATTTTTCCCTTCAAAAACTACATACCACCATTTTTGTTTGCTACCCATCTGTTATGACCAACACCACAAGAATGATAATAACACAACCATAATCATCATTACAATCAAATTTAAGGTTCCAACAAAAACATAGTTTTAATATCAACCAAAACATAGTTTTAACATCAACTAAAACATAGTTCAATCATCAACACAAACATACTTCGAACATCAAGCAAAACATAATGTTAACATCAACACAAACATAGTCTTACACACCACCACATAAAACCACCTCTAAATGACCTACAACTCTCCCCTAAGGAGTAATTTAACCCAATCTTCATTGAATTCATTTGGAAGACTAAAGAACACATCCATTTTTTCGGTATCATTTGCAATCATAGTGACTGCCTTGAGTTTGTCGCTCATTCCCAAGTTATCCAACTTCTCTATCTCTCCATAAATCTTCTTTCTAGCATCACTCACATCATGTTGATAACCAATCCTTGTGCAGAGCACTTGCATTTTATCCTTGGAGTCTTAACAAAATTTGCTAATTGCTTTTGACATGTTCCCAAGTTCAGTAGCCATGATATCATTCCCACGAACTCTCTTTCTTCCACCTTGTTTAGTAGCAATTTTATCATGAGGTGTTTGTGTGACACTTTGAGAACCAGCAACTTCAGCAGCCATGTCTTCTGTCTCCATTGCATCAACGGCATCCACTGGTCCCTCGGCCATTTCCCCAGTGGCACGATCTTTTGCAAATATGGTGCACCATGCTAGATAATAATGACATGGTTTGTGTCTTGCTCCCTTTAAATTAGGATTTTTCTATAAAAAAAAATATGTCATTAATATGAAGGTTGCATATTACAATTGTCATTTCATCCAAAGCAATAAAATATACCTTCACTAACAAGTCACATGTGGCGTCATCGGGGCAGTCGAGTGTTTTAGTACTGTCATTCCATCCTATCCCACTCGTACCACTTGCACCTGATAATGCACCTGCAATGCTCAAATACTTTGCTTTCCACACCTTGGTTTTGGATTCAATGTGAGGCATCACTCTAAGATCAGTGCCAGGGATCCTTCGTATCATGAGTCTTTCCAATTCGTTCAAGTATCCAGGCCTAAAGAGTCCAGTGTCTTGCTTCCAACCTGTATGACATAACTCTTGCAAAGCATCTATAAGTGCTTCCTCCTCTGTCTTGGTCCACACTCTCCTACATATTTTTTCGCCATCTCCTTTCCTACCCTTACTAGGACGTCGGTAAGACTCTCCACTATCCATATATTCCTAATCAAAAAATGAATTACAACAACAATAGTTCAAATAATACAATAGTTCAAGTAAAGCAATAGTTCAAGTAATGCAATAGTTCAAATAATATAAATAGTTCAAGTAAAGCAATAGTTCAAATAAAATTTACTACATAGTTCAAGTAATACAATAGTTCAAATAAAATACACTACATAGTTGAAGTAATACAAAAATTCAATTTGGTTGGCCTCTATTGGCCATCCACTCATTAAACATTTGATTTGCCAGATTATCTCTCCATTCGCTCCATTGGTTAGATGTTTCAATAGTGTCAATGTATTCATCTCCAAGCTCAATGGGTTGCCAATTTGCGTCCAACTCGTTCTCTAGTGGGTCAGTTGGCATCTCCCTTCTAATTAAGTTGTGGATAAGACAACAAGCTGTAACGATCCGGTTCTGAGTTCTAATTGGGAAAAAAGATGGGCTCCTTAGAATTGCCCAGCGTAGTTTTAGGAGACCAAAACACCTCTCAATGACATTGCGTGCAGATGCATGCCTCATGTTAAACAACTCATGAGGGGTTGAGGGAGCTGGACCATCTCTCCAAGTTGATAGATGGTATCTTTGACCTCTATATGGGGCTAAAAATCCTTCACCATTCGTGTAACCCGCATCTACTAGGTAATAATAGCCTGTGTTTTTTTTACAAAAGTCTTGTTAGAAGATTCATATTATTATTGTGCATAATTCAATTGATAACATTCATTATAAATACATATTCTCACCCGTAGGTACCCTAAGGCCATTTGGCCTTGTAACAGCATCACGGAGAACTCTAGAGTCCGCTGCAGATCCTTCCCATCCAGGCAAAACATATATAAATTTCATGTCAGTTGCGCACACTCCTAAAATATTAATAGCAAGCTCCCCCTTCCTTGATCTATACCTTGGTTGGTTAATTGCAGGAACATGAACCCTAACATAAGTTCCATCTAAAGCACCAAGGCAATTCTACAATATCAAAATCATTTCAATAATTAAGCAGGTGAAGGATTATTATTATGTTCATTTTAAAAATTAAAGAAAACTAAGTTTTGTAAAAGAAATACCTTAAACCATCTCCATCTATCGTCGGTACAATTCTCACGAATAGGATCGGGAGCTCTAAGTAACACAGTATGGAGTTTTAGAACCGCCTTCAACACTGCATTGATATGTCTACTGACTGTTTCACCCGAGCGAATGAACCGAAACTTAACGACACGGTTCTTAACATGATGTGCCAAAATGTGTAAGAACATGGCTACTTGCTTTTCCACAGTAACATGTCGTGTATCTTGTAATTGACCTATTGTACGTATCAAGGTACACAAGATTCCAAATGTGTTTCTATCCATTCGGAGTTGCTCCACACATACTATGTCCCCTCGATTAATCATTCTATCTAAGTTCTCCATTTGAGCAATTACGTTACGTATTCCCCTATCCCCAATTACTTGCCTCTTATACCTATGAATGGTCACAACCATTACCATGACCATCGAAACCAATTGAATAAAATCAAGCAATATTTCCTCAAGCACCAAGAAGACCTCAACATCTTCCGTTGATATGTCCATGAAGAAAGCCTTACATATATATCAAAAAACAAACAACATTTCAAACAATAGTTCAGCGTACAAGCAAGATTTCAAGAAGTCCCTAGAGTTCAACTAAAAAAAAATTCCCAAGTTGTTTTGTTTCAAGAAGTCCTTAGAGTTCAACTAAAAAAAAATTCCAAAGTTGTTTTATTTCAAGAAGTCCCTAGAGTTCAACTCAAAAAAATTTCCCAAGTTGTTTTGTTTCAATAAGTCCGTAGAGTTCAACTCAAAAAAAATTCCCAAGTTGTTTTGTTTCAATAAGTCCCTAGAGTTCAAGTAAAAAAAAATCACAAGTTGTTGTGTTTCAATAAGTCCCTAGAGTTCAAATCAACAAAAAAAATCACAAGTTGTTTTGTTTCAATAAATCCCTAGAGTTCAAATAAAAAAA
Source organism: Hydrangea macrophylla (assembly GCA_033977485.1). NCBI lineage: Eukaryota > Viridiplantae > Streptophyta > Magnoliopsida > Cornales > Hydrangeaceae > Hydrangea > Hydrangea macrophylla. Next base: position 64,987,085 of record CM066998.1, read on the forward strand.
AATCACAACTTGTTTTGTTTCAATAAGTCCCTAGAGTTCAAATAAAAAAAAAATCACAAGTTGTTTTGTTTCAATAAGTCCCTAGAGTTCAACTCAAATAAAATTCTCAAGTTGTGTGTTTAAACTCGTTGTATATGTTTTACATTCATAAACATAACCAATTACATGTGCTTAGTGCCCAAAAAATAATCTGTCCAGTTAACATTAAAGAAAGAAAACCAGTTAACATAAAACAGATAATATTATCTGTTTGTGTCTGAAAGATAAAAATGAAAAACGAAGCTCCAAATTATATTTTTTTGTACAACTTTCAAGTCGGATGCATAGATCTTAAAGAAATACATGAAATCAAAAAAAAAAATCACCCAAAAAGTCCAAGAATTGATGAAGTTGTGGTGGTTTAAAGTTGCCAAATAATATGATCTGTTAACACTAACAGATAATATTATCTGTTTGTGTCTGAAAGATAAAAATGAAAAACGAAGTTCCAAATTATTTTTTTTGTACAACTTTCAAGTCCGATGCGTAGATCTTAAAGAAATACATGAAATCAAAAAAAAAATCACCCAAAAAGTCCAAGAATTGATGAAGTTATGGTGGTTTAAAGTTGACAAATAATATTATCTGTTAACACTAACAGATAATATTATCTGTTTGTGTCTGAAAGATAAAAATGAAAAACGAAGTTCCAAATTATTTTTTTTGTACAACTTTCACGTCCGATGCGTAGATCTTAAAGGAATACATGAAATCAAAAAAAAAATCACCCAAAAAGTCCAAGAATTGATGAAGTTATGGTGGTTTAAAGTTGACAAATAATATTATCTGTTAGTGTCAACAGATAATATTATCTGTTTGTGTCTGAAAGATAAAAATGAAAAATGAAGTTCCAAATTTTTTTTTTTGTACAACTTTCAAGTCCGATGCGTATATCTTAAAGAAATACATGAAATCAAAAAAAAAATCACCAAAAAAGCCCAAGAATTGATGAAGTTATGGTGGTTTAAAGTAGACAAATAATATTATCTGTTAGTGTCAACAGATAATATTATCTGTTTGTGTCTGAATGATAAAAATGAAAAATGAAGTTCCAAATTATTTTTTTGTACAACTTTCAAGTCTAATGCGTAGATCTCAAAAAAATACATGATATAAAAAAAAAATCACCCAAAAAGACCAAAAAACGAGTGAGTTATGATGATTTAAATTTCACAGATAATATAACATAATCTGTGAGCAGAGGGGACTTTTCATCAAATACGAATTCTGGATTTTTTTTTTTTTTTGAACTTGAACTTATATGATGGATTTACAACACATTCCAGTATATAGTTGGGAAGCTACATTTTTCTTTTATATCCTAACGTAGAGATTGGGGAAATTTTTGAACTTAATTAGTAGAAGTTCTGTCAGATCAAGTTAGGGCTTTAATAAGAACAGATCTACATCTAACACAATAAACTAGATAAGAAAATTAAAAAAAAAAAAAAGCAGATCTACAATAAGATGAGCAAATGAAAAAAAAATTGTACATAAGAAAAGAAAAAACAAATCTACAACAACTAGAAAAAAATTTCGTAGATCTACAATATGAAACCGTAGATATGAGCCCAAGCTTAAGAAATTTTCATTTAGATCTAGGATTTTAACAATCCAAACTTAAAATTAAAAAAAAAAACCAAAAAAGAGAGAGAAAGAGAAAGGATGGTCGCACCTCTTGCCGCCGTCGTAGACTCGTCGCCTGTCTTTTCCGTTGCTGTCGACTTCTCCCTTCGCAGCCGCCGTCTGAAACGAGCCTCTTCGCTCTTTCTTCGCTGGTCGCGAGTCTCTCTCTCCCTCGTTCTCTCTCTCTTTCTTCACAGTTTATGAGACTTCTAAATGATAAACAAGGGTTTGTGGTATATATATGCTGGGGGTATTTCGGAATTTTGGCCCAACAATCCCACTTATTCTTATCCCTGCGTTTTTTAATACTACCCCCTCCCCCCCTAGTATTGTTTTATCCGGCCTAAGGAGCATTAAAATTAACCACACCAAAACAATACTTGAGTTACATAATACTTTAGAAGCTCAACCAAACGCAGTATTATACCAGATTAGATAAAAACAGTCCAATCCGCCCCATTAATCCGGCAACCAAACGAGCCCTAAAGACTTTGACTTTGGGCACGATTTTACTGAGGTTATTATGAATTCATTATCAATAATTGTTTTCCTTAACTATTATTATGTTCTTAAAATTCATGCATATCTATTATGCAGATATCTCAGTTTGCAGCGGCATGGTGGAAGTTACGTCACATGATGAAAGAGCTCCATATATTACGGATGCAAAACTAGAGAGGGAGAGTTTCAAAGTTAAACATATGCAATCGAAGAAGAGGCCTCCAGTATTTCCCTTTTCCTTATTTCCAAGAATTTATAAAGTACTGGTTTTATTTTCTAACTAAATCTATTTGTAAATGTGTTTTATTCACTTTTAGCCTGTTGCTTTTGGTACACGATGTTCCCCAAAGATGGTGGTTGGTGTCTCGATTGGTATAGCAGCAAACAAGAAGAAGGTAGCTGCTGTTAAATCAATGGGTTTGGGTTTGTGATGGAGTTTAGATGCCAATAATTGCCTCGAGAGTTTATGCCCGTGTTGTTGGAACGTTTTAACCCCGAATGGATGACTCTTGAAGTTGCTGGGTTAGACCCTATTGTCGTTACTGAAGCTGACGCGGGCATTATCCTTGGTCCCAAGTGCTGGACATTAAGTGCCCCGGGAGGTTGATAAGGAAAAGTTGCAAGTCCTTCATTCCCAAATCCATTTAGCATCATTGAAAGCATTATGAGATGCCGTTATTAATGGAGCAGCAGACTCTAGTTTTAAACCAGCGTTCTTATTGCTCTTACTTGGTTGTTTCCTTTGCCCCACCACAAAGGATGTTGCAAGTCCTTGACTTATGCCAGTCATTTTTGTTGCGTCATCAGCACAGAAGTATAATTGGGCTGAGCTCATACTTGAATGGCTTATCATAGAGGTTAAAAAATACAAGTGCACAAAGTGTAGTAGGTTTTCTAGCGGTGGATGTTTGTTTTTCTTGATGGTATGTAAATACCTCACATTAATTGTTCCCAATATGTTTTTTGAAAGATTGAAATAGTATGCTAAGATGATTTATTATAGATCTTGTATTTCAATCGTGCCCCTCTCGGCGTTACATCGGCAGCTATGTCATTGGTGCGTGGGATGATAACACCATTTGTGAAAGAGTGCAAATCGAATGTCGTCCATACCAAAAAGACAATGCGCTCAAAGTAAAAATGAAGGCAATAATGATGCTATCAAATGAGTTCTTCCTGTGTTTAAGAATCCAGTTTGTTTAAGTTCTAAACCATATATAATTTATCCAACTTTATTAACAGTTATTAATGTTAGCTTTCACATGGCAGGCTATTCAAGCTGTGTATGATCGCATCTACTCTGAAGCACAAGAGATGCTAATATATTTTACACATGTTGTAGACAGCTCTGTATTATTGATGCTCTGTGTGGTGAATCATCAGCAGGCCAAACACCACCATTTACCCCACCATCGTATTCTCTAGGTGTCACCACAATCATCCGAGAGTTTTCCCCAATAGTCCAGGATTTTTTCAAGCAATCTTTTGGTCCAAACTCCCCTTCCAATTCCACAGTGTCCTAACCATCTTATGGTCAATGACCTCGATGAGTAACCTAGCCAAGGTCACAACTGCAGTCCCCATATCTTTTAATGCCACATATTGTGATTACCCAATTGACATCTGAAGAGAATGGTGTGTAGAGATATTGTACCTATCGACCTACTCATAAAGATAAGGAAAAAATGTAAGTTAACTGACAATTACACGTCTTTGGGAAAAAAAGCTAAAGTCATGCCTTTATACTTATCTTTTGTAGGTAAAATATTGTTCATATCGAGGATAAGGTGCCTGTTGATCATGATAACTTTCCAAGTTCAATGGGTCCGCAGGATGGCTTTCAACTTTAGTACGTGAATACTTTGGAATTTCAATGGGTCTTTACTTAAACCATTATTCGTATTTATATAGCTGGATTAATGGTATTATCACTTGCAAGTAATGTTATCAACCTCGAGCTTGATGATGACTCGGCCTTCTAATATGATTGAGGTTAAAGGAAAAATGCAACGCTGACGAGTTATCATGCATCCCGAGTTTGCGGTAACTCATCCATCTCTTTCATTCATCATATTGATTTAATGATACGTTGGTCTTATACATTAGCATCCTTGCAGTTTTACATTGACTTATGGCAAAAAAAGAAGTCCAACTTCAGCATAAATCAACTGGAGTACCACTATCGTGATGACTATTTTGACGGATCTAATATAGCAAAGGCAGAATTGGTAAAATTTTATCCTCTATTAAAGATGAAATTGGTTGGCAATTCCGATTTGGTACACGTTTAGTTAGCAACTTCATTTTATTCAACTTACTTTGATGTAGATTTTTGTCCCAGTCATACGACTTAGCCATTGGTATTCTATTGTTACCAATCTTTAGGACAAGAGGGTTGACTTGTTAGACTCTAGATTGGAATGTATTGATGAAGAAAGCATGGTTTTTGTGAGACGTGTTGTAATTCCAAAATCCATGAATAGTTTTTGTTAGTGCCTGTTTTTGTATTCAATCTAATACTATCCAAATTGGTTGATATTAGCAAGATGTCATGCACGAGATTTTATCAGCAAGCGGTTATAAGAACAACGCCCTCGAGTTTCCTATTGTGCCACTACCAGTTCCACAACAGGAGGACGACAAGTATAATTAATCGGGCTATGTATTTACTTGGTTTTTTCAGCTATGTTTTTTTTTCCTAAGCGATTGTAGATACCATATGTAGTCCTTACACTTACAGCAACTCATGCGGTATATTTATGCTGAAGTTTTTTGAATGTTGAGATTGAAGACTCACGTCGTCATTCTCCTCAGTACCAATGCCCCCTCATAACCCTTTTGTCTCATCATTCACTTCCACAACTATTTTAATTTTTATTATTAACTTTACGTTGTTTTGGTTTTATAGGAACACATTCAAAACATCCGAAAGCGATTTGTTGTGGATTGGGTACTGGATCCGCTAAATAAACAAAGAGATATAGTTCTTGATCATGTTCGGGGAGCTAAAGAAAGAAATTACTGACCATGGACATTTTTGTGAGAAGCGTTTTTGTACTAGTGTATATGAAATTAGTATGTAGTGTTAATTTTGGATTAATAGATCGACCTTTTGATTTAGGAACAGATGAAAATTCAAATTTTTTGTGTATACATTGGGTATCTATACCTTTATGATTGGTGCATATTTTGCCTTATCTCATTGCAACTTTAACTATTTTCCTTATTGTCTAGATGAATGAAATGGCCCACTATTGGAGCAACTTAGAAAATGTGAGGATCAACTTACCAAGCATTAAGGAGCAAATATCTAATCGTTAGGTGCATGTTCAACCGCACCTTCCTTTAATATTTATAAACCAAATTGATTAAACAATAATACTTTGGGCACTAACATCTACTAACACCATCCACTAACTGAGTGGAAAATCCACATGGCAATGGTGGGACCCGCCAACACTAACCACACAATATACCCTAACCTAACCTAACTCCTAAGTTTTTAACCATCGTCTTTCTCTCTCCCTCTCTCTCTCTCTCTCTCTCTCTCTCTCTTTATATTGAGACTGATATAACAACACACACCCAGATCCCCTTCATTCCCCTCTCTCTCTCTCTCTCTCTCTCTCTCTCTCTCTCTCTCTCTCTCTCTCTACTATCACTACCCACCGAAACCCTATTGCCGACGACCACGACATCTCAAGCCGAGCTCCAATACCGGCGACCTATTGTACCGAGCTCCCATCTCCACCCGTCCACCATCACAGCGCCGGGGTTCCCCCTCCCATCTCCACCCGTCCACTACCACAGTGCCAGATTCTTGGTGTCCAATAATGGAGCCAAGATGAGCAAGATTTGCTGCGTGAGTACCTTCTCGATTCATTTCACTCGAAGAAAGTATATTAAAATTTGTCTTTATCTACTAGCAAATTGTGTTTGTGGGGAGTGATACTCAAAGAAAAGGTTTATTCAACCTACCACTTCATATTTAATATACAAGTAAAGGGGTGGGTAGTGATACTTAAAGAACATAAAAACTTTTGATCATGATACACCATGATTTTTGGCTTCAGAAGGTCAAAAATACCAAATTCACTCTAGAATGTATTCAGTTTACCCTTGATTGTGGTCTGGAATACTTTTTTATGTCTGTTGTCTTAATCTATATGGCATACAATTGATTGTTTGTAACAGAAAAGGTTTATTATTGTAGGTATAAATCATGCCATATTACGCTGTTACCCGGGGCCGCAACACATAAGAGATACAATTCTCTTGTCGAGGCAGAAGCAGCTTGGCTCGAGTCTGTTGATAAGATGACTGAAGTGGCTTCAATGACTGGCCAATGCTCGAGATCTCCGTTACAGAGTCCCGCACCCACTCATCATCCCACTGCACCATCTACCAAACAAACCAACAAGGCTTGGCAATATTTTGTGTGTTTTATTTTGGGTTGCTTGTTCACTAAAGCTTTTTTGTGTAAGGCCTATGGCTAGTGTTGTAACACTTAGACATTGTCATTGAAGTACTTTGAACTCTTTGATATGATATGTTCTTTGTCGTTTGTTTTTTATTTTTGTGTAAGGCTTGTGGCTAGTGTTGTATTAATAAGACATTTTGTTTCATTTTAATTGTGGCTAGTGTTGGTTATGACATTCCACCTACAATTTCATCAACAATTCCCATAAAGTCCAAAATCAAACATCAAATGTTTGAAAACAATCACAATTGATACCCAACAGTCTCAATTTTTTGAAAACAATCACAATTGATACCCAACAGTCTCAAATTTTTGCAATTTCCTTTACAACTCTTGCATTAAAAAAGAAAGCAAACAACTAATACCCAACATAGAACCTGATAGCATTGGGAAATCATTCAAACAACAGTCACAATTTTTTGCAATTTCCTTTACAACTCTTGCATTAAAAAAGAAAGCAAGCAACTAATACCCAACATAGAACCTGATAGCATTGGGAAATCATTCAAACAACAGTCACAATTTTTTGCAATTTCCTTTACAACTCTTGCATTAAAAAAGAAAGCAACCAACTAATACCCAACATAGAACCTGATAGCATTGGGAAATCATTCAAACAACAGTCACAATTGGTAGCAACAAACCAGCTTCCCCTGAACCAATCGAAACTGAAGGGAATGACATTCCACCAACAACCAAAACTATCCATATTACATTAGAAATCCCAAAACTATCCATATCACATTAGAAATCCCAAAACTATCCATATTACATTACAAAATCCACATTAGAAATCCACATTAACCTCCAGATGTTCCTGTGGCAGAAAATACAAATTTCAGTATATTAAAATTTCAAAACACAATTTGTATTTATATGTTTATTAAAGTAATACCTTCAACCACGACATCCACAGTTTGCTCAGAACACATCTTCAAAGAAGTTTGTAAAATTAGAACATTGAATTAGTATAGAATATACAAAAAATTATAAACAAAAGTACAAGAATATCAAACATAATGTTACCTTCTTCCCCTTTTTTTTTTTTCCTTTTAACTATTGTTTCAACTATAGATTGCTTCCTTTTAAACGATGGACGCCCCTTGCGACGTACTACCAATGGAGTGAGTATGTTTTTGCTACCCTGTGACTTGGTCTTATCCAACCACGTGGACATAGGATTTGGTGTAGATTGGCTACTAGTACTTCCACAAACACCATCATTATTAGATACACAAATCCTTAAGTCACCTAACTTATGCATTATATAATCACACTTCTCTTGAAATTCAGATGTGATGTCAGCAATGTCATAAAAGGTAGTACACATTTGATTATAGCGACGTCCTTCAACCGTTACGCTCCAATCACTATAACTGACTCGTACTTTTGTGTGACGCCTCTTTACGTCTTTCCTCCATATCCTTACAATGTAATTATTTGGAATGGAATAAATTCCTTCCGAAATTAGCATGGCAAGTGCATGCCGACATAATATTCCTCTAAACTCAAACAAACGACAAATACACTTTATTTCACATTCTTCCCCTTCTTCTTTCACCAAACAGACATTGAACTTTACCTTCCTCATACACTCTCCAAGTAAGAATCATACACAACTGTGGCAAGAACATACTTAATCTGCTCATATTGCTTGAAGCCACTTAATTTTTCCGGTATTTTCTTCATTATATGTCACAAGCACCACCTATGGCGAGCATTTGGAAACACTATTTTTATTGCTTTTCGCATGGCTTGGTCTTGGTCAGTGATTATATCATGTGGAGCATGACCAGACATACAAGCAAGCCATGACCTAAAAATCCATGTAAATGTTTCCGTGTCTTCATTAGAGAGTAATCCACAACCCAACAATGTAGATTGGCCATGGTGATTAACTCCTACAAAAGGAGCAAATGGCATGTCATACTTATTAGTTAAGTATGTTGTGTCGAACGTTATGACATCACCAAACTCCTTGTATACTGCCATTTGCCTCCCATCTGCCCAAAATAAGTTCTTAAGTCGATTCTCGACATCAAAATCCAACACATAAAAAAATTAGAATCGGTCGCTTGTACATGCATGAAATAATTCTGTATTGCACTTGCATCACCCTCCCCCAACCTTAACCGCCTGACTTTGTCAATATAGTTTCGACAATCTTTTTTTGAAAAATCCAAATTTTCATATCCCCCGGCTTCAACCGCTATTGATTGATAACTCTTGTTCAGTCTTATCCCAGACCTATCGTTAAGTTCAAGTCTTCTCTTTACCCCCTTACTTATTACCCTATTGCGCCTATGAAAGCGAGTTTTTTCTGGACTTAACAAATGATTATGTTTAAGCAAAACTTTGCTCACCACCCACTTTCTCATCGTCTAGCAATGCGGTGATCCTTGCTTCACAATTTGTTTTTGTAATCGGATATGGTTTCAAAGCATTCTTTGACGTGTGCTTTGAAGTGCCATTCCTACTACATACAACCATAATATACTTTTAGACCCCTTCACTGTCCTTCCTTGAACTTCTTTTCGACACAGCAAAGCCTATTTGATTACCATATCTCCTATAGTATTCAATCAACTCATCCACACTACCAAAAATCATACTTACCTTTGGCTCCTCAACCTTCTCTTCTATATTCTCCCCAAGCACATTGTTTGTATTATCAATTTCTAACTCATTTTCGGTATCAATTATGTCCATACTTGAGCACGTATTGAGAGTGAATTCTTCCATTCCTATAATATACATATATATATATATTTATCAATTTCAGTATAGAAATATAATTTGCCTTCAATTTCATAGAACAATGTGAACAAATATAATGTCTACTCTATTATTGTTGACAACAATCTGCCTTCAATCTATTAGGGGCATCAATTTTTTTTTTGTTATGACAATCTGCATTCAATTTCATTACACAATGTGAACAAATAATATCTCTAATCTACTAGTTGTTGAGAACAACCTGCCTTTAATCTATTAGGGCATCAAAAATATATTTTTTTTTTGGGACAATCTGCCTTCAATTTCATTACACAATGTGAACAAATAATATCTCTAATCTACTAGTTGTTGAGACCAATCTGCCTATCAATTTTTTTGGGGGGATAATCTGCCTTCAATCTATATGTTCTATTCAGTCATGGAATTTCAGTCATGGAAAAAGTAGGTTTACCTGAGGGGAGGGTCGCCGGATCCGGAGAGGGGGTGGGTGTTTCTTCAGACATGTTGGCTGGCTCCACTATTGGACACCAAGAATCCGGCACTGTGGTAGTGGACGGGTGGAGATGAGAGGGGGAACCCCGGCGCTGTGATGGTGGACGGGTGGAGATGGGAGCTCGGTACAATAGGTCGCCGGTATTGGGAGCTCGGCTTGAGATGTTGTGGTCGCCGGCAATAGGGTTTCGGTGGGTAGTGGTAGTGGAGAGAAAGAGAGAGAGAGAGAGAGAGAGAGAGAGAGAGAGAGAGAGAGAGAGAGAGGAATGAAGGGGATCTGGGTGTGTGTTGTTATATCAGTCTCAATATATATATATATATAGAGAGAGAGAGAGAGAGAGAGAGAGAGAGAGAGACGATGGTTAAAAACTTAGGAGTTTGGTTAGGTTAGGGTATATTGTGTGGTTAGTGTTGGCGGGTCCCACCATTGCCATGTTGATTTTCCACTCATTTAGTGGATGGTGTTAGTAGATGTTAGTGCCCAAAGTATTATTGTTGATTAAATAATCTCCCAGTATTTGAGTAACTTGGAAAATGTGGGGAGCAACTTACCAAGCCAAAGGATCAACTATCTAAATGTAGAGAGCAACTCACCACACTTTGCTTATATTATTTTAAACTAAAGGTAAAAGTGGAGAGCAACTGGCCAAACGTGGGGAGCATCTTACCAAGCCTAAGGAGCAACTGTCTAAATGTAGGGAGCAACTCACCACACTTTTCTTATAATTTTTTTTAAAACTAAAGGCAAAAGTGGGGAGCAACTTACCAAACATGGGGAACAACTTACCAAGCCTAAGGAGCAATTGTCTAAACGTAGGGAGTTGTTGGGATTGTATGCCCTCAAAGCCACTAGTCAAGACATTTTATTATTAATAAATTGAATTTATTATTGATTGTTATTACATATTATAGATATGCCTGTATCATTTCAATACATGAGCAATGTATTGATGTGTCCTCAAGTTGAATTGTAGATGATCTAGGTGTATGGAAAGGATTTATACACGGGAGTTCGTGATCATCAGTTCCTTTAAACTTGAAACTTGGTTCACAGTTAGTATGAATTTGGACAATTCATATGGATGTCTGTAACATATAGTTGCTACATGGTGGGGTGACATAACTCTGTCATTGGAGTGGTTAAACTCACAACTGATATGTTAACGTGGTTGATGCGTTGAACAAGATCGCTAACTAGACTACTGCACTAAATGACTGTCACTTAAGCGTTTATTTGTCAAGTTCATTAAATTGTAAATTACTCTTAATCTTGAGGAGATAAATGGACTCAGCACTCTTATGCTAATTACTTTGATATACTACATAGTGAGATCTTATGATCAATACCTCAGTATGTTTGGTGATTAGTATATGAGGTCTATGAACGTGTATCTTCAATATGGAATCCATGTTGGATAACTTTTGGATAATTTTATTCGATTACAGAAATCTGAGTACTTAACCAGTTTATATATATATATATATATAATTTATAGTTAAATAATAATTATTTGCAAAAGGGTAGTATGGTCTTTCCATACGTGATCGATTTTATATAACTAGAGTTCCAAAAGTGGTAAATAATAGGTGACCAAAAAAAGTAGACAGTCAATTAATATTTTACCTTGTGTTGCTTATTTATGTGGAGGGGTATATTTGTAGATAAATTTATTAAGTTGGGCCTTAATATAATTTCCATTTTCTTGGAGTGTAATTACAGCGCTGTAGTAGGGTGTGTCTGTAATTAATCAATTTTAGTTAGATCAAGGATTGATCAGATTGGCAAAGATGTGATTGGAAGCCAGGAAAAAGGATGGCCATCAGATCCCATCATTGGCTCATAACCGTAGGGTGCATACAAAAGTTGTGTATGGTGTTTGTATATAACAGATTGTATTTATATGTAAGTATATGGATAATTTATCTTTTTTGTAAAGATAAATATATATTTATATATATTAAATTTAAATTAATTTTTAATTTGAATTTAAAATAGATTTAGTGCTACTATATCCTTGTATCCATATCTTATATATACATGCATATCTGTTAGGAAAAACCTAACGTTCTAGAAAATCACATACACCATATTGAGATCTTTGAGTGGCTTGGGAGATTCCGACCATCTTCCTGCGCCTCTGAAGGTTGGAGAACAACGGTAAAGGTCCAGTGGTGACAAAGGCTACATACTGTATCATCTTCAACTTCAGAGTTTGAGGTAACGAATAAAAAATAATTTTATTTTACTTAATCATTTGATTAATCAACCACAGTGACGATCCAGAAAAATTTTAAAATCTTTCCGCTGTATTTTCTGTAATATTTCCAGCAAAAGCTACTCACCACACTTTGCTTATAATTTTTTTTAAACTAAAGGCAAAAGTAGGGAGCAACTGACCAAACGTGGGGAGCAACTTACCAAGCCTAAGGAGCAACTGTAAAGATAAATATATATTTATACATATTAAATTTAAATTAATTTTTAATTTGAATTTAAAATAGATTTAGTGCTACTATATCCTTGTATCTATATCTTATATATACATGCATATCTGTTAGGAAAAACCTAACGTTCTGAAAAATCACATACACCATATTGAGATCTTTGAGTGGCTTGGGAGATTCCTACCATCTTCCTACTCATCTGAAGGTTGGGGAATAACGGTGAAGGTCTGGTGGTGACAAAGGCTACATACTGTATCATCTTCAACTTCAGAATTTGAGGTAACGAATACAAAATAATTTTGTTTTACTTAATCGTTTGATTAATCAACCACTATGAATCCAGAAAATCTTTGAAATCCTTCCGCTGTATTTTCTGTAATATTTCAAACAAGTGGTATCAAGGCGGTCTCATAGATCATTCATTGATCAATAGGTTAAATAAAAAGGTTCATGGATCATCATATTTAATTCTGCATTTGAATTGTTCATAGATATGTAGTTTTTTGGTTGTGTATGATGATGGGAGCTCGGTACAATAGGTCGCCGGTATTGGGAGCTCGGCTTGAGATGTTGTGGTCGCCGGCAATAGGGTTTCGGTGGGTAGTGGTAGTGGAGAGAAAGAGAGAGAGAGAGAGAGAGAGAGAGAGAGAGAGAGAGAGAGAGAGGAATGAAGGGGATCTGAGTGTGTGTTGTTATATCAGTCTCAATATATATATATATATATATATAGAGAGAGAGAGAGAGAGAGAGAGAGAGAGAGAGAGAGACGATGGTTAAAAACTTAGGAGTTTGGTTAGGTTAGGGTATATTGTGTGGTTAGTGTTGGCGGGTCCCACCATTGCCATGTTGATTTTTCACTCATTTAGTGGATGGTGTTAGTAGATGTTAGTGCCCAAAGTATTATTGTTGATTAAATAATCTCCCAGTATTTGAGTAACTTGGAAAATGTGGGGAGCAACTTACCAAGCCAAAGGATCAACTATCTAAATGTAGAGAGCAACTCACCACACTTTGCTTATATTATTTTAAACTAAAGGTAAAAGTGGAGAGCAACTGGCCAAACGTGGGGAGCATCTTACCAAGCCTAAGGAGCAGCTGTCTAAATGTAGGGAGCAACTCACCACACTTTTCTTATAATTTTTTTTAAAACTAAAGGCAAAAGTGGGGAGCAACTTACCAAACATGGGGAACAACTTACCAAGCCTAAGGAGCAATTGTCTAAACGTAGGGAGTTGTTGGGATTGTATGCCCTCAAAGCCACTAGTCAAGACATTTTATTATTAATAAATTGAATTTATTATTGATTGTTATTACATATTATAGATATGCCTGTATCATTTCAATACATGAGCAATGTATTGATGTGTCCTCAAGTTGAATTGTAGATGATCTAGGTGTATGGAAAGGATTTATACACGGGAGTTCGTGATCATCAGTTCCTTTAAACTTGAAACTTGGTTCACAGTTAGTATGAATTTGGACAATTCATATGGATGTCTGTAACATATAGTTGCTACATGGTGGGGTGACATAACTCTGTCATTGGAGTGGTTAAACTCACAACTGATATGTTAACGTGGTTGATGCGTTGAACAAGATCGCTAACTAGACTACTGCACTAAATGACTGTCACTTAAGCGTTTATTTGTCTAGTTCATTAAATTGTAAATTACTCTTAATCTTGAGGAGATAAATGGACTCAGCACTCTTATGCTAATTACTTTGATATACTACATAGTGAGATCTTATGATCAATACCTCAGTATGTTTGGTGATTAGTATATGAGGTCTATGAACGTGTATCTTCAATATGGAATCCATGTTGGATAACTTTTGGATAATTTTATTCGATTACAGAAATCTGAGTACTTAACCAGTTTATATATATATATATATATAATTTATAGTTAAATAATAATTATTTGCAAAAGGGTAGTATGGTCTTTCCATACGTGATCGATTTTATATAACTAGAGTTCCAAAAGTGGTAAATAATAGGTGACCAAAAAAAGTAGACAGTCAATTAATATTTTACCTTGTGTTGCTTATTTATGTGGAGGGGTATATTTGTAGATAAATTTATTAAGTTGGGCCTTAATATAATTTCCATTTTCTTGGAGTGTAATTACAGCGCTGTAGTAGGGTGTGTCTGTAATTAATCAATTTTAGTTAGATCAAGGATTGATCAGATTGGCAAAGATGTGATTGGAAGCCAGGAAAAAGGATGGCCATCAGATCCCATCATTGGCTCATAACCGTAGGGTGCATACAAAAGTTGTGTATGGTGTTTGTATATAACAGATTGTATTTATATGTAAGTATATGGATAATTTATCTTTTTTGTAAAGATAAATATATATTTATATATATTAAATTTAAATTAATTTTTAATTTGAATTTAAAATAGATTTAGTGCTACTATATCCTTGTATCCATATCTTATATATACATGCATATCTGTTAGGAAAAACCTAACGTTCTAGAAAATCACATACACCATATTGAGATCTTTGAGTGGCTTGGGAGATTCCGACCATCTTCCTGCGCCTCTGAAGGTTGGAGAACAACGGTAAAGGTCCAGTGGTGACAAAGGCTACATACTGTATCATCTTCAACTTCAGAGTTTGAGGTAACGAATAAAAAATAATTTTATTTTACTTAATCATTTGATTAATCAACCACAGTGACGATCCAGAAAAATTTTAAAATCTTTCCGCTGTATTTTCTGTAATATTTCCAGCAAAAGCTACTCACCACACTTTGCTTATAATTTTTTTTAAACTAAAGGCAAAAGTAGGGAGCAACTGACCAAACGTGGGGAGCAACTTACCAAGCCTAAGGAGCAACTGTAAAGATAAATATATATTTATACATATTAAATTTAAATTAATTTTTAATTTGAATTTAAAATAGATTTAGTGCTACTATATCCTTGTATCTATATCTTATATATACATGCATATCTGTTAGGAAAAACCTAACGTTCTGAAAAATCACATACACCATATTGAGATCTTTGAGTGGCTTAGGAGATTCCTACCATCTTCCTACTCATCTGAAGGTTGGGGAATAACGGTGAAGGTCTGGTGGTGACAAAGGCTACATACTGTATCATCTTCAACTTCAGAATTTGAGGTAACGAATACAAAATAATTTTGTTTTACTTAATCGTTTGATTAATCAACCACTATGAATCCAGAAAATCTTTGAAATCCTTCCGCTGTATTTTCTGTAATATTTCAAACAAGTGGTATCAAGGCGGTCTCATAGATCATTCATTGATCATTAGGTTAAATAAAAAGGTTCATGGATCATCATATTTAATTCTGCATTTGAATTGTTCATAGATATGTAGTTTTTTGGTTGTGTATGATGATGGGAGCTCGGTACAATAGGTCGCCGGTATTGGGAGCTCGGCTTGAGATGTTGTGGTCGCCGGCAATAGGGTTTCGGTGGGTAGTGGTAGTGGAGAGAAAGAGAGAGAGAGAGAGAGAGAGAGAGAGAGAGAGAGAGAGAGGAATGAAGGGGATCTGGGTGTGTGTTGTTATATCAGTCTCAATATATATATATATATATATAGAGAGAGAGAGAGAGAGAGAGAGAGACGATGGTTAAAAACTTAGGAGTTTGGTTAGGTTAGGGTATATTGTGTGGTTAGTGTTGGCGGGTCCCACCATTGCCATGTTGATTTTCCACTCATTTAGTGGATGGTGTTAGTAGATGTTAGTGCCCAAAGTATTATTGTTGATTAAATAATCTCCCAGTATTTGAGTAACTTGGAAAATGTGGGGAGCAACTTACCAAGCCAAAGGATCAACTATCTAAATGTAGAGAGCAACTCACCACACTTTGCTTATATTATTTTAAACTAAAGGTAAAAGTGGAGAGCAACTGGCCAAACGTGGGGAGCATCTTACCAAGCCTAAGGAGCAACTGTCTAAATGTAGGGAGCAACTCACCACACTTTTCTTATAATTTTTTTTAAAACTAAAGGCAAAAGTGGGGAGCAACTTACCAAACATGGGGAACAACTTACCAAGCCTAAGGAGCAATTGTCTAAACGTAGGGAGTTGTTGGGATTGTATGCCCTCAAAGCCACTAGTCAAGACATTTTATTATTAATAAATTGAATTTATTATTGATTGTTATTACATATTATAGATATGCCTGTATCATTTCAATACATGAGCAATGTATTGATGTGTCCTCAAGTTGAATTGTAGATGATCTAGGTGTATGGAAAGGATTTATACACGGGAGTTCGTGATCATCAGTTCCTTTAAACTTGAAACTTGGTTCACAGTTAGTATGAATTTGGACAATTCATATGGATGTCTGTAACATATAGTTGCTACATGGTGGGGTGACATAACTCTGTCATTGGAGTGGTTAAACTCACAACTGATATGTTAACGTGGTTGATGCGTTGAACAAGATCGCTAACTAGACTACTGCACTAAATGACTGTCACTTAAGCGTTTATTTGTCTAGTTCATTAAATTGTAAATTACTCTTAATCTTGAGGAGATAAATGGACTCAGCACTCTTATGCTAATTACTTTGATATACTACATAGTGAGATCTTATGATCAATACCTCAGTATGTTTGGTGATTAGTATATGAGGTCTATGAACGTGTATCTTCAATATGGAATCCATGTTGGATAACTTTTGGATAATTTTATTCGATTACAGAAATCTGAGTACTTAACCAGTTTATATATATATATATATAATTTATAGTTAAATAATAATTATTTGCAAAAGGGTAGTATGGTCTTTCCATACGTGATCGATTTTATATAACTAGAGTTCCAAAAGTGGTAAATAATAGGTGACCAAAAAAAGTAGACAGTCAATTAATATTTTACCTTGTGTTGCTTATTTATGTGGAGGGGTATATTTGTAGATAAATTTATTAAGTTGGGCCTTAATATAATTTCCATTTTCTTGGAGTGTAATTACAGCGCTGTAGTAGGGTGTGTCTGTAATTAATCAATTTTAGTTAGATCAAGGATTGATCAGATTGGCAAAGATGTGATTGGAAGCCAGGAAAAAGGATGGCCATCAGATCCCATCATTGGCTCATAACCGTAGGGTGCATACAAAAGTTGTGTATGGTGTTTGTATATAACAGATTGTATTTATATGTAAGTATATGGATAATTTATCTTTTTTGTAAAGATAAATATATATTTATATATATTAAATTTAAATTAATTTTTAATTTGAATTTAAAATAGATTTAGTGCTACTATATCCTTGTATCCATATCTTATATATACATGCATATCTGTTAGGAAAAACCTAACGTTCTAGAAAATCACATACACCATATTGAGATCTTTGAGTGGCTTGGGAGATTCCGACCATCTTCCTGCGCCTCTGAAGGTTGGAGAACAACGGTAAAGGTCCAGTGGTGACAAAGGCTACATACTGTATCATCTTCAACTTCAGAGTTTGAGGTAACGAATAAAAAATAATTTTATTTTACTTAATCATTTGATTAATCAACCACAGTGACGATCCAGAAAAATTTTAAAATCTTTCCGCTGTATTTTCTGTAATATTTCCAGCAAAAGCTACTCACCACACTTTGCTTATAATTTTTTTTAAACTAAAGGCAAAAGTAGGGAGCAACTGACCAAACGTGGGGAGCAACTTACCAAGCCTAAGGAGCAACTGTAAAGATAAATATATATTTATACATATTAAATTTAAATTAATTTTTAATTTGAATTTAAAATAGATTTAGTGCTACTATATCCTTGTATCTATATCTTATATATACATGCATATCTGTTAGGAAAAACCTAACGTTCTGAAAAATCACATACACCATATTGAGATCTTTGAGTGGCTTGGGAGATTCCTACCATCTTCCTACTCATCTGAAGGTTGGGGAATAACGGTGAAGGTCTGGTGGTGACAAAGGCTACATACTGTATCATCTTCAACTTCAGAATTTGAGGTAACGAATACAAAATAATTTTGTTTTACTTAATCGTTTGATTAATCAACCACTATGAATCCAGAAAATCTTTGAAATCCTTCCGCTGTATTTTCTGTAATATTTCAAACAAGTGGTATCAAGGCGGTCTCATAGATCATTCATTGATCAATAGGTTAAATAAAAAGGTTCATGGATCATCATATTTAATTCTGCATTTGAATTGTTCATAGATATGTAGTTTTTTGGTTGTGTATGATGATGGGAGCTCGGTACAATAGGTCGCCGGTATTGGGAGCTCGGCTTGAGATGTTGTGGTCGCCGGCAATAGGGTTTCGGTGGGTAGTGGTAGTGGAGAGAAAGAGAGAGAGAGAGAGAGAGAGAGAGAGAGAGAGAGAGAGAGGAATGAAGGGGATCTGGGTGTGTGTTGTTATATCAGTCTCAATATATATATATATATATATAGAGAGAGAGAGAGAGAGAGAGAGACGATGGTTAAAAACTTAGGAGTTTGGTTAGGTTAGGGTATATTGTGTGGTTAGTGTTGGCGGGTCCCACCATTGCCATGTTGATTTTCCACTCATTTAGTGGATGGTGTTAGTAGATGTTAGTGCCCAAAGTATTATTGTTGATTAAATAATCTCCCAGTATTTGAGTAACTTGGAAAATGTGGGGAGCAACTTACCAAGCCAAAGGATCAACTATCTAAATGTAGAGAGCAACTCACCACACTTTGCTTATATTATTTTAAACTAAAGGTAAAAGTGGAGAGCAACTGGCCAAACGTGGGGAGCATCTTACCAAGCCTAAGGAGCAACTGTCTAAATGTAGGGAGCAACTCACCACACTTTTCTTATAATTTTTTTTAAAACTAAAGGCAAAAGTGGGGAGCAACTTACCAAACATGGGGAACAACTTACCAAGCCTAAGGAGCAATTGTCTAAACGTAGGGAGTTGTTGGGATTGTATGCCCTCAAAGCCACTAGTCAAGACATTTTATTATTAATAAATTGAATTTATTATTGATTGTTATTACATATTATAGATATGCCTGTATCATTTCAATACATGAGCAATGTATTGATGTGTCCTCAAGTTGAATTGTAGATGATCTAGGTGTATGGAAAGGATTTATACACGGGAGTTCGTGATCATCAGTTCCTTTAAACTTGAAACTTGGTTCACAGTTAGTATGAATTTGGACAATTCATATGGATGTCTGTAACATATAGTTGCTACATGGTGGGGTGACATAACTCTGTCATTGGAGTGGTTAAACTCACAACTGATATGTTAACGTGGTTGATGCGTTGAACAAGATCGCTAACTAGACTACTGCACTAAATGACTGTCACTTAAGCGTTTATTTGTCTAGTTCATTAAATTGTAAATTACTCTTAATCTTGAGGAGATAAATGGACTCAGCACTCTTATGCTAATTACTTTGATATACTACATAGTGAGATCTTATGATCAATACCTCAGTATGTTTGGTGATTAGTATATGAGGTCTATGAACGTGTATCTTCAATATGGAATCCATGTTGGATAACTTTTGGATAATTTTATTCGATTACAGAAATCTGAGTACTT
Source organism: Hydrangea macrophylla (assembly GCA_033977485.1). Taxonomy (NCBI): domain Eukaryota; kingdom Viridiplantae; phylum Streptophyta; class Magnoliopsida; order Cornales; family Hydrangeaceae; genus Hydrangea; species Hydrangea macrophylla. Next base: position 65,006,947 of record CM066998.1, read on the forward strand.
AACCAGTTTATATATATATATATATATAATTTATAGTTAAATAATAATTATTTGCAAAAGGGTAGTATGGTCTTTCCATACGTGATCGATTTTATATAACTAGAGTTCCAAAAGTGGTAAATAATAGGTGACCAAAAAAAGTAGACAGTCAATTAATATTTTACCTTGTGTTGCTTATTTATGTGGAGGGGTATATTTGTAGATAAATTTATTAAGTTGGGCCTTAATATAATTTCCATTTTCTTGGAGTGTAATTACAGCGCTGTAGTAGGGTGTGTCTGTAATTAATCAGTTTTAGTTAGATCAAGGATTGATCAGATTGGCAAAGATGTGATTGGAAGCCAGGAAAAAGGATGGCCATCAGATCCCATCATTGGCTCATAACCGTAGGGTGCATACAAAAGTTGTGTATGGTGTTTGTATATAACAGATTGTATTTATATGTAAGTATATGGATAATTTATCTTTTTTGTAAAGATAAATATATATTTATATATATTAAATTTAAATTAATTTTTAATTTGAATTTAAAATAGATTTAGTGCTACTATATCCTTGTATCCATATCTTATATATACATGCATATCTGTTAGGAAAAACCTAACGTTCTAGAAAATCACATACACCATATTGAGATCTTTGAGTGGCTTGGGAGATTCCGACCATCTTCCTGCGCCTCTGAAGGTTGGAGAACAACGGTAAAGGTCCAGTGGTGACAAAGGCTACATACTGTATTATCTTCAACTTCAGAGTTTGAGGTAACGAATAAAAAATAATTTTATTTTACTTAATCATTTGATTAATCAACCACAGTGAGGATCCAGAAAAATTTTAAAATCTTTCCGCTGTATTTTCTGTAATATTTCCAGCAAAAGCTACTCACCACACTTTGCTTATAATTTTTTTTAAACTAAAGGCAAAAGTAGGGAGCAACTGACCAAACGTGGGGAGCAACTTACCAAGCCTAAGGAGCAACTGTAAAGATAAATATATATTTATACATATTAAATTTAAATTAATTTTTAATTTGAATTTAAAATAGATTTAGTGCTACTATATCCTTGTATCTATATCTTATATATACATGCATATCTGTTAGGAAAAACCTAACGTTCTGAAAAATCACATACACCATATTGAGATCTTTGAGTGGCTTGGGAGATTCCTACCATCTTCCTACTCATCTGAAGGTTGGGGAATAACGGTGAAGGTCTGGTGGTGACAAAGGCTACATACTGTATCATCTTCAACTTCAGAATTTGAGGTAACGAATACAAAATAATTTTGTTTTACTTAATCGTTTGATTAATCAACCACTATGAATCCAGAAAATCTTTGAAATCCTTCCGCTGTATTTTCTGTAATATTTCAAACAAGTGGTATCAAGGCGGTCTCATAGATCATTCATTGATCAATAGGTTAAATAAAAAGGTTCATGGATCATCATATTTAATTCTGCATTTGAATTGTTCATAGATATGTAGTTTTTTGGTTGTGTATGATGATTATTTTTTTATTGGATTCCTTGAAAGCCTAGAAATAGATCTGATGTAGAAGGTTATTTGGCAATTGTAAAGGAGGGTTTGGATCGAATATCCCGCGAATGGGCGATCCAGATCTGTTTCGCCTATGCCATTTTATTATTATTATTATTATTATTTTAATGTAAACAACCATGTACACGGCGAGCTGAAGCAACAGACTAACAGACCAAGTCACGATGACGTGATCGAAGTAAGTGGCCGACCAACATGTTTTCTTTTTGATATACTGGACAGGTTGTTTATGGTTGGAGACTTACTGTCCATGTTGATAAACTTGAAAGTATGGAATGATGTCATTTATTTTGTCATGTAGCATAATGTCATCATCAATTTGGATTTCCATCCTCCCAGCAAGTCATGAAGATTAAAGCCAACAATGTATCCATTGGCATTTACATGTCTTGTACGGCTGTTGCAGGCATAAGGAGGATGAACTGTCAATGAAAGGTTGCAGCTCCACTTTGGGAACACAGTCTATGGAAGATTTTATTTTAAGCTGTTTTTTTTAATAGGCTCGGGTTGAAGGAATCCCAGTTTGTTTTTTGTGGTTATCTTACTTATTGCATGATAATGATGTCTTACATGTTAGGATCATGATAATCATTTTGGTTTTGATCCATGGACTTAAATCATACATATTGTTATTATCTATGCAAGTTGAAATTTGAAAAGGGTCCTAAGCAAAGTATAATTCTAATTAGATAAAGGGATTTAATTTTTTCTAGTTTATCTAGAATAAAATTTTTGATAATAATATCCTTTAAATTAGATTTTCTAGAATTCATTTGTTAAGATCACTTAATTTTATAAAATATTAATTATTTTTCCTAATAAAATAAAATTGTGACAAATGTGTTTTCTAGAAATTTAGTGGGAAACATAACCCACAAATATTTTTTTTAATATTAAATTATACAAGGACCTTTCTAAATAATTTGCATAGACAACCTCAAATAGATTCATATATATATATATATATATATATATTTTTGTGATGTGAAATATGAATTAGTATTTAACCTCTATAATAAAAATTCAAGTGTGGGAGGGGCATAGATACAATACCCCACGCCTTTCCATGACCAACTGAAGGTAAGGGATGTTGTCACCTCGTCTCTTATTATAAAGGGCTCCCCTATGGAGGGTGTCAACATACTAAGTTACCAAGTTGAGTCACATTTTTTTAAGCTTCAATCATGATGAGTGGGATTGAAATTTTTCCCCAAGGAAACACTAACTCACAAAACTAATTTGAACTTAAGGTCATGGTATACACTTGACTAAAATATGATAGGTATTCTCCCTAAGGAGTGAAAGTATTTTCATATTTTAGAAGGCTAAAGATAATTTGGAAGTCACTAAATATTTGACATTTATGTCTAGATGGTATGTTAGTGATGGGATTCCCGCTGACTAGTGGCAACATATGATCTCCCCAAGGAGCCGTGTAATCACAGAGTTAGTATTCTAATTTACTTAAATATGTAGTTGTGATTTTGTAGAGGAGGTCACTAGATACTTATACATATTTGATGCTAATACCCATTGGCATACATGTATTCTTATATGTTTATTGATGCTTTGATTTTCAGATAAAATGTCTTCATTCAACCCATTGTCAATTATCCTCAAGGAAAATAAATTAACTAGACCAAATTATGTGGATTGGAAACGTAATCTGGATATAGTGCTTATTGCTGAAGGACACAAATATGTGCTCTCAACTGATTATCCTAAACATCCTGCCTTAGATTCTCCTAAAGAGGACCGTGAGCGTAATGAGCGGTGGGCAAAGGCTGATGAGATGGCTAAGTGCTATATATTGGCATCCCTGTCAAATGTCCTCCAGCACCAGCATCAGTCTATGCCTATTGCTAAAGATATAATGCTCAACCTTAAGGAGATGTTTGGTAAGCATGGATGTGATGCTCGTCAAATTGCATTCCACAATCTAGTTAACACTAAGATGGCTGAGGGTACTCCAGTTCGAGACAATGTTTTAAAAATGATTGCTTACTTAAATGAACTGGAGGTCTTGGGAGCAGATCTTGATGCAGAGTCCCAAGTTGATTTTATTTTGCAGTCTCTACTCAAGTCATTCAATCAGTTCAGGCTTAACTATAATATGAACAATCTTGATTACACATTACCTGGACTATTGAATGCCTTACAAGCAGCAGAGACTGTTGTAAAGCCCAAGGTCAGTGTTATGGTTGCTGAGGTTTCTTCTAGGTCTAAGCCCTAGGGTAAAGGATTCGGAAAAAAGAAACCCACCCAACATCCCAAAGGTAAATTTAAGACAAATAAGGTGAAAGGAAACAAGGTAGTTCAGGCTGAGAATCAGGCACCTCAAGGCAAGTGCTTTAAGTGTGGAGTGAAAGGACATTGGAAGGCAAGCTGCTCAGTCTATTTGGCAAAGAAGCAGGCTAATGGAGGTATACTTCAGTCTTTTGTTATTGAGGCATATTTTGTGGCAGATTCTACTAATACTTGGTGTGTAGACTCAGGCGCTACTAATCATGTTTGCAATTCATTGCAGGGGTTCCAGGTAACCAGAAAGCTCAGTAACAAGGAGATTTACCTTTTTCTTGCATTAGATGTAAGAGTCGTAGTGGAAGCAGTTGGAGTCATGAGATTAGAGTTTGGTAGTGGTAGGGTATTAGTATTAGAAAACTGTCTTTATGCACCAAAAATAAGAAGAAATTTGATTTATGTTTCATGTCTTTCAAAATTTGGGTATTCAATGTTTTTTTAGTAATAAAGTTTTAATAAAGAAGGATCATTTTATTTTGCGCTCTGGTGTTTTGCAAGAAGGTTTATACTTGATATATCCTAATACCTACACAGTACATGACACTGAGACTGTTAATTCATCCAAGATATTATCATTCAAAAGGAAGGTTTCTCAAGTGAATTCAACGTATCTTTGGAACTTACGTCTTGGTCACATTAATCTGAATAGGATCCAAAGACTAGTAGCTGATGGACTTCTCACATCTCTTTCTGTCCAATCGCTACCAGTCTGCGAATCCTGTTTGGAAGGGAAAATGACTAGGCGGTCATTTTCGGCCAAAGGGTTAAGAGCCAAATAGCCATTGGAGCTAGTTCACATGGATGTGTGTGGTCCCTTGAACATTTGAGCTAGAGGAGGGTATGAGTATTTTATCACCTTCACTGATGATTACTCAAGATATGGCTATGTTTACTTAATGCATCACAAGTCTGAAGCTTTTGAGAAATTCAAGGAGTTTCGGGCAGAAGTTGAGAAACAATTAAGTAAACACATTAAGTCTTTTCGGTCTGATCGAGGAGGCGAGTACCTCTTAGGAGAGTTGAAGGACTACTTAACACATCATGGGATTATATCCCAATTAGCTACACCTAGGACTCCCCAGCAGAATGGTGTCGCTGAATAGAGGAACAGAACTTTACTTGACATGGTAAGATCGATGATGAGTTACTCAACTTTACCATTATCTTTTTGGGGATATGCCCTAGAGACAACAATGCACATTCTGAACTTAGTTCCTTCTAAGTCTATTCCCAAGACACCTAGAGAGTTGTGGGTAAGGCAAAAGCCAAGCTTACAACACTTACAAATTTGGGGGTGTCTTGCTTATGTGAGGAAGGGAAATATGGATAAGTTGGAATCAAGATTAGATGTATGTTTGTTTGTTGGGTATCCAAAAGGATCTAAGGCAAGTTTATTTTATGATCCCAGAGATTAGAAGGTGTTTGCTAGTGCAAATGTTGTATTTCTGGAAGAAGATTATATAATGAACCATACACCCAAGAGTAAAATTGTACTACAAGAATTGTCAAATGATCTAGTAGTTGCCAGCCTGTATGAGCCTACTATACAGAGTGATATACCTGAGACTACATAAGTAGATCCACAACCTGATGTTACACCAGTACCTCATCGTAATGGGAGAGAAGTGAGGCTACCTAGTAGGTACACCCTACTGGGAGAGTCTTACGAGGCTGTTTCTGATGAACACGACCTAGATCCCTGTAACTACAATGAGGCTATTTCTGACCAAGATGCTGAGCAATGGCACATTGCTATGAAATCCGAAATGGAGTCTATCTGCTCCAATCATGTTTGGGAGCTTGTAGAACCACCTGAAGGGATAAAACCCATTGGGTGCAAGTGGGTCTATAAGAGAAAGAAAGGAATGGATGAAAAGGTCGAGACCGTTAAAGCAAGGCTGGTTGCAAAAGGTTATACTCAGAAAGAAGGGATTGATTATGAGGAAACTTTTTCACCTGTTGCCATGCTTAAGTCCATTAGGCTTCTCTTGTCCATAGCTGCACATCATGACTATGAGATATGGCAGATGGATGTCAAGATGGCCTTCTTGAATGGTCATCTTGAGGAAGATATCTACATGGTGCAGCTAGAGGGATTCATGGCAAGAGGCCAAGAGCACCTTACGTGCAAATTGCATAAGTCTATTATGGACTTAAGCAGGCTTCACGTAGTTGGAACATTCGTTTTGATAAGGCAATCAAGTCTTTTGGTTTTGATCAAAATGTGGGTGTGTATACAAGAGGGTTGAGGGTAGTGTAATAGTATATCTAGTTCTCTATGTAGATGATATACTCCTTATTGGAAACGATGTAGGAGTATTATCTACAGTGAAGATATGGCTCTCTAACCAGTTTGATATGAAAGACTTGGGTGAGGCCAGTTATGTCCTTAGGATCAAGATTATGCGAGATCGCAAGAATAGGATGTTAGGCCCATCCTAATCAGCTTACATAGATAAGATTTTGGTCAGATTTACAATACATGAGCCTATGAAAGGCATTCTACCTTTCAGACATGGAGTCCCTCTATCTAAGGATCAATGTCCTAAGACAGCCGAGGAAGAGGAGCAAATAAGAAGGATTCCTTATGCTTCGGCTATAAGAAGTATCATGTATGCTATGCTATACACAAGACCAGATATCTGTTATGTTGTAAGAATAGTCAGCAGATATCAATCTAACCCAGGGCTAGCACACTGGCAACTAGTAAAGCATGTCCTTAAGTATTTAAGGAGGACTAAGGATTATATGTTAATCTACGTTGGAGAGGGATTTGGTTCCAGTTGGTTACACTAATTTTGATTTTCAATCAGATCATGATTACAGAAACTCAACTTTTGGTTATGTGTTTACGCTTGGAGGTGGAGTCATTAGTTGGGGGAGTGTAAAGCAATCTTGTATTGCTGACTCCACCACAGAGGCCGAATATATAGCAGCCTCTGAGGCAGCAAAAGAGGTCGTATGGGTTCAGAAGTTCCTCATGGATCTAGGGGTAGTACCTTATGCGAGCTCTCCTATTGTTCTTTATTGTGATAATAGTGGAGCAGTTGCGCAGATTAAGGACCCCAGGAACCATAAGCGTGGAAAACATGTAGAGAGGAAATATCACCTGATTCGGGAGTTCGTGCAGAGAGGTGATGTCACTATGGCCAAAATTGCATTGGCGGACAACCTAGCAGATCCTTTCACAAAGACACTGCCGACAAAGAAATTTGAGTCTCAAGTGGATCGATTAGGAGTACAATGTAATGTCGATTGGCTTTGAGTGCAAGTGGGAGAATGTTGGGATTGTATGCCCTTAAAGCCACTCGTCAAGAAATTTTATTATTAATAAATTTAATTTATTATTGATTGTTATTACATATTATGGGTATGCCTGTATCATTTCAATACATGACTAATCTATTGATGTGTCCTCAAGTTAAATTGTAGATGATCTAGGTATATGGAAAAGATTCGCACACGGGAGTTCGTGATCATCAGTTCCTTTCAACTTGAAAATTGGTTCACAGTTTGTATGAATTTGGACAATTCATATGGACGACTGTAACATATAGTTGCTACATGGTGGGGTGACATAACTCTGTCATTGGATTGGTTGAACTCACAACTAATATGTTAACGTGGTTGATGCATTGAACAGGATTGCTAACTAGACTACTGCACTAAATGACTGTCTCTTAAGTGTTCGTTTATCTAGTTCATTAAATTGTAAATTACTCTTAATCCTGAGGTGATAAATGGACTCAACACTCTTATACTAATTACTTTGATATACTACATAGTGAGATCTTATGATCAATACCTCGGTATGCTGGGTGATTAGTATAAGAGGTCTGTGAACGTGTATCTTCAATATGCATGTTGGATAACTTTTGGATAGTTTCATTCGATCACAAAAATCTGAGTACTCAGTTGGGTTTTTTTTAAACCAGTTTTTACATATATTATTTATAGTTAAATAATAATTATTTGCAAAATGGTAGTATGGTCTTTCCAAAGGTGATTGATTGTAGATAACTAGAGTTTCCGAAAGTGGTAAATAATAGGTGACCAAAAAGGTAGACAGTCAATTAATATTTTACCTTGTGTTGCTTATTTATATGGAGGGGTATATTTGCAGATAAATTTATTGAGTTGGGCCTTAATATAATTTCCATTTTCTTGGAGTGCAATTACAACATTGTAGTAGGGTGTGTCTGTAATTAATCAGTTTTAGTTAGATCAAGGATTGATCAGATTTGGCTAAGATGCGATTGGAAGCCAGGAAAAAGGATGGCCATCAGATCCCAACATTGGCTCCTAACCGTCGGGTGCATACTAAAGTTGTGTATGGTGTTTGTATATAACAGATTGTATTTAGATATAAGTATATGGATAATTTATCTTTTTTGTAAAGATAAATATATATTTATATATATTAAATTTAAATTAATTTTTAATTTGAATTTAAAAGAGATTTAGTGCTACTATATCTCTGTATCCATATCTTATATATACATGCATATCTGTTAGGAAAAACCTAACGTTCTGAAAAATCACATACACCATATTGAGATCTTTGAGTGGCTTGGGAGATTCCGACCATCTTCCTGTGCCTCTGAAGGTTGGAGACCAACGGTAAAGGTCCAGTGGTGACAAAGGCTACATACTGTATCATCTTCAACTTCAGAGTTTGAGGTAACGAATAAAAAATAATTTTATTTTACTTAATCATTTGATTAATCAACCACAGTGAGGATCCAGAAAAATTTTAAAATCTTTCCGATGTATTTTCTGTAATATTTCCAGCAAAAGCTACTCACCATACTGTGCTTATAATTTTTTTTAAACTAAAGGCAAAAGTGGGGAGCAACTGACCAAACGTGGGGAGCAACTTACCAAGCCTAAGGAGAAACTGTCTAAATGTAGGGAGCAACTCACCACACTTTGCTTATATTTTTTTTTTTAACTGAAGGCAAAAGTGGGGAGCAACTGACCAAACATAAGGAGTAATTGTCTAAACGTAGGGAGCAACTCACCACACTTTGCTTATAATTTTTTTTAAACTAAAGGCAAAAGTGGGGAGCAACATACCAAGCCTACTGAGCAACTATCTAAACGTAGGGATCAACTTACCATACTTTGCTTCAAATATTTTTTTTAAGCTAAAGGCAAAAGTGAGGAGCAACTGACTAAATGTGGGGAGCAACCGTCTAAGCATAGGGAGCAACTATCTAAACCTTAGGTGTCAGTTGAACCACACTTTCCTTCATTTTTGTTAAAAGAAATTTGATGGTTTGCAATCTTCCAGTATTAGAGCAAGCATCTAAAGTCATTGCAACAAAAGAGCACAAAGATTACTTTATGGAATTTTTGCAAATAGCTAATATATATGTTACATCCAAAACATATGAAGACAAAAGATTAACGTTTGTACAAATAGCTAAGATATATGTTAAATCCAAAACATATGCACACAAAAGATTAACTTTTGTACAAATAGCTAAGTTATATGTTACATCCAAAACATATTCACACAAAATACTTATATAACAACTATTACACACACGATCACAAAAAGGTACTATACTCCAACAAGTTTAGTCTGGAATCGGCTCCTTGCAATTCTTTCTATTATGGCTAGACATCCCACAGTGAGAGCAATGAATAACCCTTTTATCTTGATGTTGGGACTCGATGCGCTTTTTCCTTGGTCTACCAAAAGGTCGTTTTGAAATGGGAGGCAGTGGTACAATTGATAACATGAAGCTCGAAGAAGAAATATTTGAGAGTTCCTCAACGGTTGGCTCATCATGAGTATGGACAGGCGGTATCATAAATTGCAACAAATATTATTGTGTTTCATTTTTAAACCAATTTTTAACCATATCATATTCATTCAGTCCAGAAAGACCCATCACAACCATACTATGGGGACACGGTATGCCAGTCATCTGCCACTCCAAACAACTGCATTCATGTGCCAACAACTTCACTGTGTATCGTTTCAGACTTCGATCAGTGACGGTGTATTCACCGGTTATTGAATTCCTATAACACATACCATAGACCTTTCTTGACTATCATGAATCTTTTCCTCAATCCTATGACCAACTAGTGTTTTACATTTTTCAAGGCTAACATTTTTATCTGTTAGAAAACTAGTCAATTTAAGAGCGTGGTCTTTCATAATTGGAAAGATGGTGCATTCCCTCAATGGATCAAGCCATGCATTGAACGATTTAGCTGGATTGGTATACATCCAATCACTACAAGAAAAAACCCTTTTTATGACTTTTTTTTTTTTATTTTGGGCTAATGACTATTTTAAAAAAAGAGTCATAACAAATACTTTTTTCTAACATATATGACTCTTTTTGCAAATATAGTCATAAGATTGGTAAGTGGTGTTTTATTTACGACCATTTTTTTTATTAGTCATAAATAATAAGATTGTTTATGACAGTTTTTTTAAAATGGTCATAAATAATAAGATTTTTTATGACAGTTTTTTGAAAATTGTCATAAATAATAAGAGTTTTTATGACAGTTTTTTGAAAATGGTCATAAATAATAAGACTTTTATGACTTCATTTTTTGGTAGTCATAAATATTCTTTATTTTTATGACTCTTTTTATTTGAATTCTAGAATCAAACATAAGTACTGTTTTGGGAAAAATAGTGAAAAAAAGACAATATGCTAAGATTTTTAAAGTTAAGATTCTTGATTAGGGAAAGGTCCTCTGTACAAAAATATTTTGTGAAATTTTACTTGGCATACACGAATATTATGTGAAATTTCACTAAATCTTTACATGAATATTAAGTGAAATTTCACTTAAATCGACCTTTGAGAGACTAGTTTTTAAGAAATTACTTTTTGAAATTGGACTATTAACACTTGATAGTTACTTTTAGTGTCACAAATTTAGATTTTATTAAGAATCATATCAGAATTTTTATGACAGTTTTTTAAAAATTATCATAAAAAATAAGATTTTTTATGACATGTTTGTGAAAAGTGTCATATATAATAAGTATTTAGAAAAGTGTCATAAATAACAAGACTTTTATGACTTCATTTTTGGGTAGTCATAAATATTTTTTATTTTTATGACTCTTTTTCTTTGAATTCTAGAATCAAAGTACTGTTTTTTTGGAAAAAATAGTGAAAAAGACAATATGTTAAGATTTTTAAAGTTGAGATTCTTGATTAGGGAAATGTGCGCTGTGATGGTGCCTAGAATTGGTAAGAGAGGATTCAGAGAGAGACAAAGAAACACCAAGGAGTTGTATATGGTTCGGCCCCGTTAACGAGGTGACCTACGTCCACGTGTGCGTCTAGGCGCTATAGTAGCAGATCACCGGCGGCCTGGTGAGCCAACAATGGTGGGCGGCACTACCAGTAATACCGTCCGGGTATATGCGTTTCAGTGTATGCTCTAGTTATTAGGTTTCTCAAGATCGTTGTTTTCTCCCCTTTAGAAGGGTATGGGTGGGCTCTTTTATAGATGCAAGAGTCCACCTCTACATGGAAACTTAGATCCATTAGGAAGCCTATATCAATCACAATTTGATGTGCATAAGTTAAGGGAAGATCCTTATCAGATTAGGAATCTATCGAGTTTTATTCCTAATAGGACTATGGCCGCACAAGGAAACTGCTGGAGTTGAGCCGCGCGTCCGGGAGAGCCGTCGAAGGTCACGCCCGGGCAGTGCGGGCACCCCGAGCGGTGACGCTGGCAAGCCCTGGGTGTGGACCCCAGGGTTCTGCTTGGTCTTCGATGCTGACGTGGCCGTTGGGCCCATGCTGGATAATTCTGAGCATATCAGCTGCCCCCCATTTCCAGAGCTAATTGGATGCCATATCTGATGAGGTTTGGAAATCAGAGCTGTTCACGAGAAACCGCTCGGGAAGAAGCCGAGGCCTTCCCCGAGGTAAGGCTGACCCGGGGTTATCTTTCCGGGAAAGGACCGAGCGGGAGCCTGGAGGGTCCGGTATTGCCCAGGGCCACGTGTCAGCTGCTTGCAGGCCTAGTTGGGATGCGACGGGGCCATCGTGGAGGTAACCGAACCGTTTGCGTTGGGACTAAACCGTCACATCGTGCATTTAATGCATGCGCCTTTTGAGGCGGCGTATGGTATGCCCGATGTGACAGCCGTCAGTCGCCAAGAGCGGGAAAACGTCCTTACCGTCCGATCTGATTCAATCTGAGCCGTCCTTTGTCTTTATAAAAGGAGCATCAGTTCATTCTACATATTCACCACTGTTTGAAGATCAATAATCACCGAGCGGGTTTTCAGAGCAAAGCACTCCCGACCCCTTTTCCTCTGCCCATACTACTTCAATCTTCGTCCCAATGGCTTCCAACATCGACCTGTCGTCTGACGGAGGGCTCAGAGCCTTCCGAGAGGACTGCCAAATTCCGGACGACGTAGTAGTTCGTCCACACATTGAGGGAGAGGAAGTGGCCTTCCCTTTCGTCCTTATTAGCAGCTATCTGCTGCTAATTGTGGGACTGCGCTTTCCTCTTCCAGTCTCCTTTTGTGACCTGCTCGTGGGGCTGCGCATTCCGCTCCACAGATGCCGCCCGAATGTCTCCCGCCTCCTCTGGGGGATTTCGGTACTGAACGAGCGACTGAGGTTGTTCCTCCAGTCCGCCGACGTCGCAAGGTGCTACATAATGGGGATCGACAACGGAGGTCCTTACTTCCGCCCCAGGACTGAGGGAAAGGACCTTGTCCGAGGCCTGGATTTTGCAAATAAGAACTGGCAGCAATACCCCTGGGTTATGGTTGCCGGCAACTGGCTGGAAGATGGCGTTCTCTGCCCCCCCGAGACTTTTGATCCTGACCTCTGCAGGCGAACGTTTGCCGCCTCCCGTGGCATTGCCCCCACCGCTGATGAAACGGAGGCGATTGACCGAGCTATCGAGGCCGGGCTTTCGTTTTCTGATCTGGTTGGGGGACCAGTAGACGATGCGGGCGCTGGACCCTCCTCTGCCGCTGTGGCTTCGGGGTCACGCCGCTATACTCGATCCATGGCCTCTGGTTCGCGGGCCACGGGCATGGCCGGGCCGTCCAAGGGGCCGGTCACCTTGTCCACCAGCAGTGATTCAGTCTCATCTTCATCTGAGGACGCGAGCCCGCTACCTGCCCCGCCCGGGAAAGGGAAGGGAAAAGCTGTTGGTGAAGTCTCTGGACCTTCGCCGAAAAGGAGCAAGCTTGACACCCCGAGCGGTCTCCGTGTGCCCACCTGGACGGACCTCTCTCTTGCTAACATGGAGGGCCGCCTGCAGGAAGTGGAAAAGCAGACCGCTCACCTGGAGACGAACTTTGTCATGCGGGAGGTGGATGTCCACGCCCTAGAGTTGACCGTCCAAGGGCTGGTGGAGAGGATGGCTGCCCTGGAGGAGGAGATCAAGGCCTTGAAGGATAAGGGCACTTGAAGTCTGCCGTCCCTTTTTTTTTTTTTTTTTTTTTTTTTTTTTTTGTGGGGAGGCTACTACAACTGTCCCCCGAACTTGTACAGTTTTTTTTTTAATCAATGAACAAGGTCCTTGAGGCCATCCCTTTCGCGTTAATTGCACTTTGTTGTAGCTGTTAATACTCGAACTGTTGTTGACCTATCGGTATTTCCGATTTCTATTTTGACAGTGGTTTATTCGGTTGGAGTTCCAAAATTCCAACCAGTGTCCAATAAACCTCGTGGACTTGCTGTGTGGTTACGCCGAGATTCTCGTGCACGTACCACCTGCCCCCCATTTTCAAAGCTGATTGGACGCTCCGTCTGATGAGGGTTGAAAACTGAAATTTTCCCTGGGAACCGTTCGGTGGTAGACCGGAATTTTGTCCGTCGGGCGGGTCCGGAGGAAGACGTCGGTCGGGGCATTTCCCGAGCGGGCGATCCGTTGGTTCGGGAGTCGCTGCTGCCACGTGTTCGCTGGTCGTTGACCTGGTTAGGTTCGAACTACGCCAGCGCGGACGCAACCAAGCCACTTGCGCGCCAACCGAACAGTCATGTCAGGACTTTAATGCGCACGCCTTTCTAGGCAACGTTTCATGCGCCCGAGGAGACAACTGTCAGCAACTTCGGGCGGAGGATCATACGGACCGTTGGATACGTTTTGATCTGGGCCGTTCCCGGTTTCTATAAAATGAATGCTTGTCCACTTTTCTGGCCCTTTACTGCAGAGAGATCGCCGAACGTCCTGAGAGCAGAAGCTAGTCCGAGCAAGATTCTCGAGTTCTCTTTTCTGCGCAAGCTTTGTAAGTCCTCTTCCTTCCGCACTTTCGTCTGTTGCTCCCTTCTTCCCTTTCCCCATCTTCTCTTCTTTTCGTAGTGAGACTGGAGAGAGTGAGTCCGGTAGGGTTCGAGCGGGAGTGGGATTTTTTTCTTCCTTAGATTCTGCTCGTTTTTCCGGTCGGGTGGAGACTCAGGCCAGTTGAGCCGGACTGGTGTCTCCGTAGTTTCACTGAGAGAGTGCCTTCTGACGTTTAGGGCCATCTACTCTCTGCCTTTTAGGTTAGTGACATTGCCTTTCCTGTACCTCAGGCTCGGGGTTTCCGATCCGTATTTAGGTCGCGATCTGCTCCCTCTTCCTTCCCCAGGGGCATCCGAGATGGAGCATTCCGGCTTCAATTCTGCGTCCCGTTCGATTAGCGAGATGTTCCGGTCGAATGGCTCCGACCCGGTTTTGGACCCTCCTTCTGACCACCAGAGTGAGGGCTTGATTCCAGCCCGTCAGTCTAATGACGAATCCGTCGAGGGGGCCCCCGTTGCCTCCGTCTCTAGGGGTTTGGGCGACGATGCGCCCGGGGAGTCCGATCCCGGCGTTGCGTTTGCTTGTGAGTCAGTGTTCTCGATTTTGCGTTCCGAGGACCTTATCCGGATTAGGAAGAGATACTCCTTCCCGGGTAGTTGCTCTTTGGCGGTGAATTCCGGGGGAGCGCACCTTTACTATCCGGGCTTCACGACTCTTTTCGAGGATGCAATGATGGCAGGTCTCCGCCTTCCGCTCCACCCAGTAGCCAGGGCCATCCTGATTCACCTTGGGATTGCTCCCGGGCAACTGGCCCCCAACGGGTGGAGATTCCTGATGGGTTGTATATCTCTGTGGCCCCAGGCGTTCGGGTGTGAGGTGACCCTCGAGGAGTTTCTATGGGCCCATCGGCCGTTTCCCGTACACGGGGAACTGGGGTTCTTTTCTTTCTCCGCCCGGCCGGGCAAAAAGATTATCGACAAGTGCCCCAGTAACAACAAGGGGTGGAAGAGCAAGTTCTTCCAAGTGTCCACCCTTCTCCTTTGTGACGAGGCCGCGGGGACCCGGCCGAGGACATCCTGGGTGAAGGAGCTGAGGGGTAAGGCTACCTGTCTTTCTTTTGTTTGTCTCTTTCGGTTTTATGGATTTATTGACCTGTTAACCGTTTTGATGCTTCTACTTGCAGCTGGGTCGGCAGACATTCCTGAGATCTCCGAGGCGTCCCAGGCCAGGATTTGGGGCTTAGCACAGTTGCCCACCAACATTCGGAACGTTCTGTCCCCGACGGGAGACATAGTGGTGTCTTATTCCCCCGCGGAGCCCTCAGAAGTCCCTGCCTCCTCTTCTACTGTTCCCGGTCAGCGTTCTATTTATTCCACTGTTCCTTCTTACATCTTTCTTTGCGGCCTAATATCTTTCCGGTTGTTTTGCAGCAATGGCTCCCAAGGACGCGGCGGCGCTGAAGGAGAAAGAGGAGGCCCTGCTTGCCCGAGCTGGACCGAAGAGGAAGAGGCTGGAGCCCACCGAGGGCCAGAAGCTCAAGAGGCTCACCCGGGGCATCGTCATCCGCCCTGACAAGGGGGGGGTAGGCACCTCGGCGCCCGGGGTGACCATTGCCGTGCCCCCCAAGACGCCCGCTGCTTTCAAAACAGCTGGCGTCTCCTTCCCTACTGTGGAGGAGACCGTGCATACAGGGCTTCCTGCAGTGCCGCCGGTTGAGAGGGCGGATGAGGTACGCGGGAGGATCCGCCCCGCTCTGCTGCCGGGTCAGGTGGACAAGTGCTCCTTGTTAAGCCCGGAGGACGTGACCGCTTGGCTCTACAGCATTAGCCATATGGTGCGTCCATATTTCGTACTTCTCATAGGTGCTTATTGCTTGTTTTGCTCATAATGCTTATAGCTGTTTTCGTTTGCAGGTCGGTTGTATAGCAGCGGGGTCCGAGGCGACCTTCCCCGCGCTGACTGGGAAACTGGCGGCTGCTGAGGAGGCCCTCTCCGTGGAAAAGACGGCCCGGGAGGCTGAGGCGGAGAAGGCTAGGGCTTTGGGCCAGGAGCTGGGGGAGGCCCGAGGTGTGGTTTTAACCGAGCGGGCTTCCCGAACGGCTGCTGAGGCCCAGCTCGCTGCTGTAGAGGCCAAGCTTGCTGCCGCGGAGGCCGGTCGGGTGGCTGCCGAGAAGGATGTTGAGGCTCTGACCGCCACTCTGTCCGAAGCGACCGCCGCCCTTGAAGCAGAGACGAAAGATGCCGAGGAGGAATTCGAGGCTGGATTCCTCAAGGGCTACAGGGACCTGATTGCCCGTGTTATGGCGGATCACCCGGACTGGGACATCTCCGGCTATTCCTGGGCCAAATCCAATTACTGGAAAGAGGACCGGGCTACTAGCGGGGGGCCTGCGGAGGCTGCGCCAGTTGGAGCCGCTCCTGCTGCGGAGGAAGAGCTGGACGTTGTGGGTGACCAGTAGGGCTTTTATGCCCTTTCTTTTTCTTCTTTTACTGTTGTAGTATTTGTTTGTTTTGTGGGGGGGGGGGGGGGGGGGTGAGCTACTACAACTGCTCACCCTAGGGTCTGTACAAGTCTGCTTTTAATCAATGACAAGGCCCCTGAGGCCACTTTCCTTTCCATTGACTGTTTACATTTTGTACTTGCATGCCCATGTGATTGCCAATCCCCGACCAGTTTTTAATTGCAAGACCCTTCACTTAGCACATGGATTAGGGTTGCAACCGGTTGAATAATTGGTCTTCTGCCAGTATCTGACCAGTTTTAGTCGAACCGAACACTGCCTTAGCAAAATGGTTTAGGACCGTAACTGGTAGAATGCCTGGTCTTCTCGACCTGTTTTTGAAGGCATACCCGGTGTATTATAGGACTTGTCCTGTTTTACCGTCCGGGTTATTTATCTCTGATCACTGTTAGTACTTGGGAATGCTAGGACTCCAAGTACTGTTAATGACCGGTGTGATTCCCTGTTTAAGGCTGCATTCCCCTGCCCCCCAAGCATTTTGGTAAGGCGGGTGCGTAGTAGCGAGCAACCTTAGGAAACCGACCTGGAACATGGGTGGTTGCAGGGTCCTTTGGGGTTTAACCATCGTGGGTCGCCTAGGGGGTTTGCCCCCATTGTCGGTTGGACCTAGGTTAAACCTTGTTTAATTTCCTGTTTAAGCCTGCATTCCCTTGCCCCCCAAGCGTTTTGTTAGGGAGATGGACGGGAATACCGACCGTAGGAAACCGACCTGGAACATGGGTGGTTGCAGGGTCCTTTGAGACTTGCCATCATTGGCTGCCTAGGGGGTTAGGCCCCATCGTTGGCTGGACCTAGGCGAAGCCTGCGCCTCGGGGTTAGGCCCGAGGTCTTTTTGTGCCTTGGTGTTTAGCCAAGGTCTTTGAAGGTGCCTCGGGGTTAGGCCCGAGGTCTTTTTGTGCCTTGGTGTTTAGCCAAGGTCTTTGAAGGTGCCTCGGGGTTAGGCCCGAGGTCTTTTTGTGCTGGGGTGGAACACTTGAGTAGGAACTTTGCAGAAAGGTAATTGCTTTATTTCAAAAAAAAATTTTTAACTGCTCGGGTAGAGCTACAAAGAGTCCTAATCGATCGCTAACCCCCTTCATCCCAACTACTGAAAATATTTTCGAAGGTGCTGTATGTTCCACGGGTGGGAAAGCTCATGCCCGTCAAAATCTCGTAGCCAATAGGTTCCCGGTCGATGAATCCGGGTGACCGTATATGGGCCTTCCCAGTTCGGCCCCAACTTCCCATGATTCGGGATTCTAGTCGACTGGTTTACCGCCTTCAGGACAAGATCACCCACTTGGAAGCTGCGATGCTTGACCTTGCTGTTATAGTACCTCGACACCCTCTGCTTGTATGCTGCCACTCTCAGATAGGCTTGATCTCTTTTCTCTTCTACCAAATCAAGTTCGGTTCTCAGAGCTTCCTCGTTGCCTTGCTCACTGAAATTGGCTACCCGGTAGGAGGGCAATCCGAGCTCTGTGGGGACTACGGCCTCGAAGCCATAGGTGAGTGAGAACGGCGTTTCGCCTGTTGCTGCTCGGGGAGTGGTACGGTAGGCCCACAGGAGGGTCGGCAACTCTTCAGCCCACAGACTTTTGGCACTTTCAAGCCGAGTCTTGATTGATTGCAAGATTGTCCTATTTGTCACCTCGGCTTGGCCGTTGGCCTGAGGGTGCTCGGGAGAGGAGTAATGGTTGGATATCCCGTAGCCCGAGCAGAATTGCCGAAACACCGGGGTGTCAAATTGTCTGCCATTGTCGCTCACCAGTACACGGGGAGTGCCGAACCTGCTGAGGATATTCTTCTCTATAAAACCCTCCATCTTCTTCTCGGTGATGGTGGCCAATGGTTCGGCTTCTGCCCACTTGGTAAAGTAGTCCACGGCTATGACAGCAAACTTGACTTGCCCTTTTCCTGTTGGCAGGGGGCCTACTATGTCGATGCCCCATTGAACAAACGGCCAGGGGCTAAGGATGGGTGTCTGCAACTCTCCCGGACAATTGATCATGGGGGAGAACCTTTGGCATCTGTCACACCTTTTCACATAGTCCCTGGAATCCCGAGCCATAGTTGGCCAGTAATAGCCTTGCAGCAGCGCTTTCCGCGAGAGTGCCCGGCCTCCAACGTGGTTCCCACAAATTCCTTCATGGATTTCGTACAAGATCGCTTGAATTTGCCCGGGATGAACGCAGCGGAGGTATGGGATGGTGAAGCCCCTTTTGTAGAGTATGCCATCAATTAAATGGTACCTGGCTGCACGGTATTTGGTGCGGCGGGCCTCATCTTTTCCGTCCGGTAACACGCCGGTCGCTAAGAATGTAACTATGGGGTCCATCCAACTGGGTCCCAGGTCCACCGGGTCCACCTCCATTCCTTCTGAATTGATCACACTTGGCTCGGGCAGGTATTCTATCCTTATCCCGGGCAAGTCTGACTCAGAGGATGAAGCTAGGCGGGCCAACCGGTCGACCCTGGTGTTCTCCTCCCGCGGTATCTGCGTGATGGCCAGTCCTTTGAGTCTCTTCGAAACCGCTCGGACAAGGGCCAGGTAGGCCACCATGTTGTCTTCTCGGGCCTCATACTCCTGACTGATTTGGTTAACCACGAGCTGGGAATCACTGTACCCTTGGACCTGCTGTGCTCCCATAGATGTAGCTAACTGTAACCCTGCCAGTAGGGCTTCGTACTCGGCTTCATTGTTTGAAGCGCGGAATCCGAACCGCAGCGCGTACTCGAGCTGGATTCCGTCAGGAGAGGTCAGGATGATTCCTGCTCCGCTGCCCTGGTTGTTGGAAGAACCGTCGACGTAGAGTATCCAGGTCGGGATGTTGATCTGCAACCCGGGCGGCAAGACTGGTGGGTCGAGCTCTTCGGTCTGATCCTCTGCATAGGTAAACTCGACCAGGAAATCTACCACTGCCTGCCCCTTGAGGGCTGTCCGGGGTCGGTAGACCACTTCAAATTCTTCCAATTCCAGGGCCCACTTGACGAGTCTTCCCGATGTTTCGGGTCTGCTCAGGATCCGGCGCAACGGCTGGTCTGTGAGCACTGCAATTGTGTGGGCCTGGAAGTATGGGCGGAGCCTTCGAGCAGATGTCACGAGCGCAAAAGCGAGCTTCTCGATCCGGGAATATCTGCTTTCGGCGCCCTGGAGTGCTCGACTTGTGTAGTACACGGGGAACTGTATCCCGTGCTCTTCCCGAACTAAAGCTGAACTGACCGCTGAAGGTGACACCGCCAAGTATAGGATCAGTTCTTCCCCCGGCGCTGGCGTTGAGAGCAGAGGGGGAGAGGCCAAGTACTTTTTGAGTTCCTGGAATGCCCCCTCGCACTCCTCCGACCATTGAAACGCCTTTCGGAGGATTTTGAAGAATGGCAGGCAACGATCGGTGGCTCGGGAGACGAATCTGTTCAGTGCGGCTACCCGTCCGGCCAAACTTTGGACTTCTTTGGTTGATCGGGGGGACCTCATGTTGATGATGGCCTGTATTTTCTCGGGGTTAGCCTCGATTCCCCGCCTGCTGACAAGGTGGCCAAGGAATTTTCCGGACGAGACACCGAATGTGCATTTGGCAGGGTTCAACCTCATTCCGAACTTTCTCAAAATGCTGAAGGCTCCGGCCAGATGGTCCAAGTGGTCGGTCTCCTCGCGACTCTTGACCAGCAGATCGTCAACGTATACTTCCATAGTTTTACCAATTAGATCTTTGAACATGTGGTTGACTAACCGCTGGTAGGTTGCCCCGGCGTTCTTGAGGCCGAAGGGCATCACCTTGTAACAATACGTGCCTTGATCTGTGATGAAGGCAGTTTTTTCTTCGTCTCCGGGGTGCATGCTTATCTGGTTGTACCCGGAGTAGGCGTCCATGAAGGAGAGGAGCGAATGGCCGGCGGTGGAGTCCACAAGGAGGTCTATTCTAGGCAGTGGATAGCAATCCTTGGGACAAGCTTTGTTCAGGTCCGTAAAGTCCACGCACATCCTCCATTTTCCGTTACTCTTTTTGACCAATACGACGTTGGCCAACCAGTCGGGATAGAGGACTTCCCGGATTGAGCCCGCCTTGAGGAGCTTCTCTACTTCCTCAGAGACCGCAATTTGCCTTTCGGGGGCCATGCCTCATCTTTTCTGCTTCACCGGCCGAGAGTCCGGGTTGACATTGAGGCGGTGAGACATAACCCGTGAGTCAATCCCGGGCATGTCTTCGTGGCACCACGCGAAGACGTCCTGGCTTTGGCGCAGGAACTGGATGAGTCTTTCCCGGAGGCTAGGCTCAAGGAGGGTACCGACGCTGACAGTCCGGTCTGGGAGTTGAGGGTCCAGGACCACTCTTTCCAACTCCTCTACCGGGCCGACTTTGTCGCTTGGGTCCCTCGGATCCATCTCCTGGACGCTGAAGGATTCTGCGACGGCGCCCTTTCGCAGGGAGCTGACGTAACAACTCCGTGCGGTCATCTGATCTCCGCGTAGGCTCCCGGGCCCCTGGGGGGTAGGGAACTTAACTGTCAGACTGTACGTCGAGACGACCGCCTTGGCTTTGTTGAGGGTTGGCCTACCGAGGATGACATTGTAGGCGGATGGTGCTTCCACGATAACAAAGTTCGCCAGCACAGAGGCTTGCTGAGGGTAAGTTCCCATGAGGACTGGAAGGTCGATGGTGCCGAGCGGCAATGTGCTGGACCCATTGAAGCCTACCAGTGGGGTCGTCACCGGTCGTAATCGATCCCGGGATATCCCTAGCTGCTCGAACGCTGAGATGAACATAATGTCCGATGAACTGCCCGTATCCACTAGTACCCTCTTGACCACATAATTGGCGATGGAGAGCGTTACAACCAGCGGGTCATCGTGGGGGCAGTCGAGATCCTGCACATCGTTGGAAGAAAAGGTCAACACGTCGGACGGCGGGGAGTCGGTGGATTGGACGTGCCAGACATCCGCCCGGGATGCCCGAGCATGCCTCTTCCTTGCCGACTGCGAATCCCCTCCGCCCGAGGTGCCGCCGGAAATCACATTGATCTGGCCGAGAGGTGGAGGCTGATCCGGAGTTCGGTTACCTTGTCGGGGTTGTCTGTCTGTTGTGACAAACTCGGCTAGGTGCCCCTGCTCAATCAGCTTCTCTATGGCCATCTTCAACTTAAAGCAGTCGTCCGTGTCGTGGTCGTGGTCCCTGTGAAAACGGCAGAATTTGTCCCGGTTTCTTTTGCCGGGGGGTGCCCTAAGCTTTGCTGGCTGCGGGAGTAGCCTCTGAGCCTCGGCAGCGGCCATTACTTCCTGGATAGGTCGGGAGAGCGGCGTGAAGTTGGCTTGGGGCTGATCCCGGCCACCCCGCCGTTGGTCCCGACCGCCTCGCTGCTGATCCTGTCTGGGCTTCTTGCCCAAGCCTTTGTCCGGCCCTTCGTGCTTGCGCTTGGACCTCGGAGACTCATCTCCCACGGTTCCGGAGCGCTTTGCCCTTAGGAATTCCTCAGTATCAATGTGCTTGCCGACCCTGTCTGAGAGTTCCACCAGGGTTGTCGGTCGGTCACGATGGAACGACGTGGCAACCTTGGTGTGTTGGACCCCTGAACAAAAGGCCATGATTGCTGCTGTCTCATTGAGATTACGGATCTGGAGCCTCTGCTGATTGAAGCGGTCCACGTATTCTCTCAGAGACTCTCCTTTGCGCTGCTTCACAGTGAGCAGCTGGGTGTCCGGCTGTGATCGGTCAAGCATCCCCACGAACTGGCTGATGAAGAGCTTGCTCAGAGATTTGAAGTCGTCGACCGTCCGGGGCCTCAGTGAATGGAACCATTGCGCGGCCGATCCCTTTAAGGTGCTGGGGAAGGCCAGGCACAGCAGTTCGTCGGTGGTCGTCACGAGTGCCATTTGAGCCTTGTAAGTGCGGACATGGTCCACGGGGCTTCCCGTGCCGTCGTAGGAGCTGAGGTGTGGCGGCTTGAATTTGCGAGGAATGGGAAACTGCGTTACCCGAACTGTGTAAGGGGATTCCGTTTCCGCATTGGTGAGATCATGCCGAGACTTGCGGCTCAACCTCTCAATCTGCTTCTGGAGGTTCTCAATCTGGGCCTTGACGTCTTCCTGCCCGGTATTTTTGCACTCTTCCGGGCGATAGGACGGATCTGATGTCTAGGCCTCCTCCTCGAAGTGTGTCATCCTTGGGGATAGAACCCGGCTCCTACTCTGGGTAATCGTATGCCGGAGGTCCCTCCGGTTCCTGACCGGGGGGTCCTTAGCCGATCCCCGAGTTTTCTGGCCTGACCCCTCCCCTCGGGCGGCACGTCGGTTGTTGATGATGTCTCTGGCATCCTGCACCCGGCGGGGTTTTCTTGATGCCCCTGCTCGGGTACGCCTGGATGTTCGGCTGCGATCGCCATCTCCGGGGCGTTTCTCTCCCGGCTGGGACGCCGGCTGAGAGTGGGTGTGCTGTTTACCTTGCGAGACTTCACGGTCGCGCACGCTCTTCTCTGGAGGTGGCTCGCTCGCCAGGGGCTTCTCCTGCAGGGCCAGCAACATTTGGATCTGCTGCTGGGTTCGTTGTTGTCCCTCCAGGAATTGAGCGAGCGTGTCGGCAACTTGCTCAGAATTTATGGAAGTGGCCGGCACCTCTTGTCGTGGTACTTCCGCACCGTCTGCCTGGTGCGAGGTCTCCTGGCCACTCTGAGCGGCGGTCTTCTTACCCTTCTTGGCGGCCATATCGATCAGTCAAGATTTGTTTTGGTAAGGAAACTGTCGTTTCCCACAGACGGCGCCAAACTGATGGTGCCTAGAATTGGTAAGAGAGGATTCAGAGAGAGACAAAGAAACACCAAGGAGTTGTATGTGGTTCGGCCCCGTTAACGAGGTGACCTACGTCCACGTGTGCGTCTAGGCGCTATAGTAGCAGATCACCGGCGGCCTGGTGAGCCAACAATGGTGGGCGGCACTACCAGTAATACCGTCCGGGTATATGCGTTTCAGTGTATGCTCTAGTTATTAGGTTTCTCAAGATCGTTGTTTTCTCCCCTTTAGAAGGGTATGGGTGGGCTCTTTTATAGATGCAAGAGTCCACCTCTACATGGAAACTTAGATCCATTAGGAAGCCTATATCAATCACAATTTGATGTGCATAAGTTAAGGGAAGATCCTTATCAGATTAGGAATCTATCGAGTTTTATTCCTAATAGGACTATGGCCGCACAAGGAAACTGCTGGAGTTGAGCCGCGCGTCCGGGAGAGCCGCCGAAGGTCACGCCCGGGCAGTGCGGGCACCCCGAGCGGTGACGCTGGCAAGCCCTGGGTGTGGACCCCAGGGTTCTGCTTGGTCTTCGATGCTGACGTGGCCGTTGGGCCCATGCTGGATAATTCTGAGCATATCACGCTGTATAAAAATTTTAAATGAAATTTCACTTGGTATACATGTAACACCCCGTATTTTCTTTATATAAATATTCATTTAAAAAAATAAAATAATGAGACAACCTAAATTTTTGTGTATACAACCATGGTTATTTATTTATATGTGTGTATTTATTTTATTCATTAATTATTGTGTGAAATTTTATAGAGCTAAGTGGTGGAGTTAAGTTGTAAAAACTTAAGTTGAACAAGTCATTGAAGAATTGATGTGTTTATTTTTTTGTAGTGATTATAGGCCCGTGAATGTGTTAATTTGTGTTTTTAACATTTAAATTAAGTACCCGGGTTATGTACACCCATTGAGTCACTCATTTTAGAACTTTAGAATGTATTTCGCGCCCATATAAAGACTTTTTGTGAGGCCCCTAGACAAAAAACGGGATTTTTAGCCTTTTGTATGTTTGTGTTATAATATATGTAGGTGTATCATATATACATACATAATATACCTCCTAGGGTTTTGATAACAAAAAGAAAAGAAAAGAGAGACATGAGAAAAATAGAGCAGTCAAGAGAGAGAGAGAGAGAGAGAGAGAGAGAGAGAAGAAGAAGAAGAAGAAGAAGAAGAAGAAGAAGATAATAAGAGAAGAAAAGAGGAACCCCAAATATTGTTTTGCGAATCTTCATCAACATTGAAGTCCTAAATCGGTGAGTTAACTTGTTATTTTCTTTCAATCTCGTTCGATTGAAATTTAAATGGATAGATTATTAAATTAGTATAGTTATGGATTATGAGATTTAGGTTTTTATTTACAATGATTGAAGTTATGATTTGAGATTTATAGAAGAGCCTTGGATATACATTTGAGCAATTATTCAATTTTCGGATTTGGGATTTTCACGGATCAGATTTTAGTAGAAAATTCCTAATAAATCATACGTTACAGTTGTCGTGATTCTGTTCGCACGAGCCTGTAGGAAACGCAATTCTGGACAACTTTTGTCTAATGGTATTTTTCCCAAATCTGCACCGTTTGGGCAGAAAATACATATTACAGTAGCAGTTTTATGAATGTTAAAATAAGCGTATTTGCTATATCATATTTTTGTGTGATTTCGTGTTCGTTAACATAAATTAATTTATTTGTACATAGAAAGATATGAGTTCTCATGTATAGTTGAGCTTTGTGAAATTATGACTATGTGATTTTGTGTGGGTTATGAATCTGTGTGAACATGTAGCTGTTAATATAATTTTAACGGAAATTTGAGTTGAGATATATGAATCTCTTATGAAGTAGAGTTTTGTGAAAAACGTGGATGTATGAACGATAGAAAATCCTTAGAGTTCACCACTGCTCCTTATGATTTTAGGCGGCGACTTCGTGGATGACCCGTCCTTGTGTGATTAGACGGCGACTACGTGGATGACCCGTCTCTTCATTATTTTAAGCCTTATGCCCGGCTTGTTGGTCTATTTCATGTATATCTAGACATTGTTTTATTGACGTCAAGAACGTAAGGACTAGCCTTTCGGTGTATACTCAAATCCCAGTGATACCCCATCGGAGTTGGGACCGGAGTGGGAGTTAGTATTACGTTAGGAGACACATGGGATATATGTGTAGGCTGGACCATGGATGGGTGGCCAAGGTGGCGAACATAAGGTGTAATAAAATAAAATACTTTGTGGTGTTTTATTCTTGCGTTTAGAAGTTGAATTATAATTAATTACCTCTTATTGTGGTTGCATCATAGAAAGTTGTGGACGCTTAGTCATCGAATTTTCTAATAATTTTTCGTGTTGTAATTGTTGTGTGTGAGAATATTGTCTTGAAGTGACGTTTTATTATCTAATTTTAACTTTTAATATTGTCTTGAAGTGGACTCAAGGCTTTAAATTTCAAAGGGAAAAGAAGGCCAAAACCAATTTGGCAATTCGTAAAGGTAATTAAATCTGAATAAAAACATGGTAGATATAATGGTAGCTGTTTAAATTATACTTAGTATGTTATGGTTAATGTATTGATATAATGTATGTTGCGGTTATTCAATTGTTGCGGGGTATGTTTTCATTGTTTGAAATTTTTGGGAGGTTCTATTTATATAGGAGACTCTGTCGAAAGTTTTAGAAATTCTAGGTCAACATTCATTCCAAGATAAGTTAGTTTTACCACGACTTGTGATTGTAGTAATTTATTGTTTGTCTAATATTTGTTATACATATATTCATAGGGACCAAAGCAACCAGGAAATTATGAATGTGGATACTATATGTTACTTTTCATGAAAGTGATAATGGAGAATCCATCCAAATCTATCAAGATAAAGGTATTATCATAGTATTCTTTGTAAATGTGTCGCCAAATTTTCTCTTCTTCTTGTTTTACTTTGATTCATAAATTGTGGAATTTTTTTTTTTCATATGTGTTGGAGGTGGTGGTGGTATTGTTGTGGGGAGGGAATACATCCTTAACATCTCATTCTTTCCTGAACTTTTTCAGATGAAAGAGTTGTCTCAAAAAGTGAAATATGAAAGCCACGAGCTAAATGTACTTCAACTTGAGTTCATTGAGTTCATTCAAGAATACATTTAAGTATTGAAAATTTTAATATTTTTTCCTTTTTCCAGGTAATCTATATTTTTACAATTTAAGAAAATTATATACTCGTTATATAGAATCTAATACATTGATTTCATTTTTGTTTCAGTGTTACACAGTTAGACTACATGGAACAAATATTGCAAATAAGTTGATGTACTAGCGGAGATTGAAGAGTTTAAATAGACACTAATCTTGTTTTTATTTATTTATTTATTTATTTTTATTTTTTTTAACAATGTTACATATACATTATTGGTTTGTTGGTTTAATACATACTTAGTGGTTACTGTTACATTTTTCTTGTACATAACTAATTATTAGATTGATTATTGAAAAATTTTGGTTGGAAGGAAGATAATATCTGAATATGGTTCTTGAGTTGATTTGTAACATGCATGTTTTGATGATGTATTTGAATTGTGTAATCTTGATTGTTGGATTATCAACAAAATATTTTTTTTCTTTAAATGTGTTTTATATTATATATGACTGTTTCATAAAAAACAATCATAAATTAGCAATAGTTCTACTAAAGTCATAAATAGTGTCATTATTTATGACTTTTAAAATGTTATTTATGACTATTTTAAAGATTATTTATGACTATAAAAAGATTATTTATGACTTTTTGAAGGTTATTTATGACTGTTTTAAATATTATTTATGACTATTTAAAGGTTATTTATGACTTTTTTTGAAGATTGTTTATGACTTTTTAAATGGTTATTTATGACTAATTTGAAGATTATTTACGACTTTTTAAAGGGTTATTTATGACTTTTTTGAAGATTATTTATGACTTTTTTAAAAGGCTATTTATGATTTTTTTAAAGATTATTTATGACTTTTTTAAAAGGCTATTTATGACTTTTTTTGAAGATTATTTATGACTGTATCAATTAAAAAATAGTCATAAATAATTTGAAAGCACTCATTTTTTATGACTATTTTTTTAGAACTGTTGTAAAAGTAATAATTATTTATGACTTTTTTAACAAACTCGAACTTATTTATGACTGCAATGTTATGACTTATTTTAAAAGCTTAAAAAAGAGTCATAAATATACATTTATGACTCTTTTTTAAAGTCATAATAAGGGTTTTTTGTTGTAGTGAATCCCAAAGCTTCATAGGGAATTGTGAATTTGCCCAGTGTTCAAGCCCATTTACCTTCACCCAATCAACCATTTCCGGATTGAAATTATGCAACATAACCAAATAATGATGAAACATGCGCTCATCCCTAGCATATGCAATGTCAGTCAACATTTTTAGTCCAGTCTCCCTTCTCTTATTCTTTATCCCCTTAGCATGAATTTACTTATATTCTTTTTCAAATGACGAAGGCACCATGAATTACACTCTCCTCCAAATAGTTATTTTATACCAAGCAAAAGTCTAGGGTTTCTATCTGTCACAAGGACCACGACAGGGTCAGAGTATGTGTTTCAGCTTCTATAGAAACCACAACCAAATCTCATCATTCTCAGTCGATGCAAATGAATACGCTAATGGGTACAATCCATTGTTTGCATCCACCCCACACACAGCCATTAAAACTCCGGGATAATAGGTCATGAGGTGACATGCATCAATGAAAAGCTTTGGCCTACACGAAAACCATGAACCCACTGATTGAACATCTATATGCCATAGGCAACTACTTGAATCGGCCATCATCTGATAAAATATAGCTTGCATGGGTACCAGGAATGCTATGTTTAGGACGTTCGCACATCCACAGCACAAACTTGAAATGATCTTTTGGCTCCCCCGTTATGCTAGACTTAGCCCTCTCTTTTGCCCACCATACTTGATGGTTTTACACTTTAACAGACATACTAGCTTCAAAGTCCTTACATTTTTGTTTAGGTAGATATCCAGGGGTTTCAGCTATTTTATCCTTTGTCATATTCCCAATAGATTTTGAACGAACAACAGGCCTGTAGGTTGCAACATCATGTGCTGTATGGTAATGGATATTATCAAACTTTTTTACTCTAACCACATCAGAATTCCCTTCACAACCGACTGTCAACTTCTATTTGCAATTCAGAACCTTGTATACAATCCTGTAGTAAGAATGACTATTATTTAAGTACTCGAATGAAAAGTTATTTGCAAAAGCAAAGCACGTCACTGCTTGCTTGAAATTATCCAGATTTGTATAAATTTGCCCCTCTTCAATATCAACCCTTCTACAACCCTAGGCAAAGTTATATAAGCAACCTCTGACACTTAAGAAGCAATTGGCAGCATAGACTAACAAATTGATCTGATGGTTCAGTCTCTACCTCATACAGTAGGGCAGCAAGGGTTGGTGATTGCAAACCATTATTTGATCCCCCTGCACATGTTCCAATGAATCACAATAAGACATTTTCTTATATAACAAATTATATTACATGATATTTATACAGAAACTACCTTGTGCTAATTATATGTGGCGATGTAGCATGTTGAACTTCACTAACATACACATCAACTAGGTCATTATTGAAATGACACATTAAACCTAACCCCCGATCATCTTGCAAATGAATCAGCTTCATATTATCATGCTTGCTGGTATAATGGAAAGTCTTCCCTGTATGAGTAGTACCGAGTTTAGTGCACGCGTCGTGAACGAATTCTTCATAAGTGGTGCGAGTGTTCACAGCAACCAGGTCAATAATGCCACCTTCGTAACTAATCTGACCATCTTTAAATTTCCTTTCTCAGTCCCAGTGACAATGAAAAGCCAACTCTTTTACATGGGATTGAGACATTGCCTACAAAAAAACATGCATATCCAACACACATCAAAATCCCTTTAACTATGATAGTCTTAATTTTTACATTCCAATTAATAATTATAAATGCCTAAGTCGAATTGGTCGGACAACAAACTTATGCATTATTGGAGACTAGTATGGTCCATCTGAAAAATGGCATACTAAATCAGGTGCAAGTACTGAAATGTTGGGGAGCTATTGGGTAAAACTCTGGGTGCATCTAGCTAAAGCATTGGTGCACCTCATAACACAATGACCTAACAACTTGACGTACAACAAGCACAAAATGTAAGAAAGGTTCAGGTTCTGAAATATAACACACAAATTCAACAATTAAATTTATGAAACATTAATTGCATTTCAATTAAATTTTGTAAATAAATTTATAACACAGGTGCAACTCACATAACGTTTGGAGCAACTATATTAAACATTGGGAGCAAGTCAAAATGGGTGATAGGTGCAACTGAAAGAACTTGCAATCAGTCTTCATTACTGAACTTTGAAATGGTAAAAATATGATGTAGACAGAAAGACGATGTGGTAATGAACACACATATAGACAACGAACCCAGTGCCACTAAAGCACAACACACACACATACTATGAGACATGCAAGTATATATGGAGGAATGACACCTTACCTTTTTTCTATTAGTTTCTTCTTCTTCCACCTTCAAGCTCACAATTTATCTCTTTTAGCAAAAATCAATTGTCAATCAATCTGCAGAGAGAGACAGAGAGAGAATGTGTAATATCCCGTTATTTATTTTCTCTTTTTAATCAAAATAATACCAGTTTTGAAATTTGTATTGTGTAATATTTACCTGGGAATGTACGTGGTGGTGTGGGTTGACCAGACCGGATAAAAATTTTGGTATAACTTGGAGCCCAATTCGCAAGACTGTGCTTGTGTGAATGTGCTGAAGCTTATGCTTC
The DNA here is from genome assembly GCA_033977485.1 of Hydrangea macrophylla. Classification (NCBI taxonomy): domain Eukaryota; kingdom Viridiplantae; phylum Streptophyta; class Magnoliopsida; order Cornales; family Hydrangeaceae; genus Hydrangea; species Hydrangea macrophylla. The sequence continues at coordinate 65,037,211 of CM066998.1, forward strand.
ACTATACTTGGTGACCAAGAATTTTTATGCCTATATATTCTTCCCCAGCCCCCAACACATTGCTATCAAACTCATATATCTCAAACTCTCAACAACTCCAACTCACTGTCTCTCTCTCTCGACTACACATAACACACCCACATGTATTGTTTATTCACACACGCACATATTGAGTTATACACACACAAACTTATATACATCCATGGAGATTCAATTCAAGGTTGGACTATTGTTTGGAATTCTGTTGGGTAAGAATTCGTAAATAAATTTTGTTTGTAATTTCAGTTCTTATATCACTGTAGATATATATAGATATATATATATCGTTAATGGTCTGAAAATAGTGAGTAGAAAAACAGTCACGGAAATTTGATTTCTTTATATGTAATGAAAGGTCTCGATCCCACGAGACTCCCTTTCGAATTTCAAAAGCTAATTCATAACGGTTGCGACGAACGGTTGACTTAAAGTTTTATCGCCTTTTGGATTTTTGATAAAATCAAGAGCTGCGTTTTGATTTATGAAATTCTGATTTCATATTTGAAATCTATGTGGAAAAAGGAAGAGATTCATATATTGGAAGTCCTGTTTGGATTAAATTTTCAAAATGGGTCTAAAATTAGCCTTTGATTTCAAAACAGGGGAAAAAGAAGGAAGAAGACGACACTGTGACATCTCGCGCGTGCGACCAGGCATATTTTTGAAAACTGTTTTAAATTAAATCCGTGGCCCTTCTGTACAATCTCGCGCGAGTGAGGTCCCGCGCGAGCGGCCCGCGCGCGCGATCTCGGGCAGTTTACTAAAATCTTCTGTTTGTTATATTTAAGTCTGTTATGAGCTAAGTGACCTTGTACCCTAAGCTTTTAAAGTTGTACTTTACTTTAATAGTAGTTGTACTTATGCTTAGAGGTGTTGTACCTCACTAATATATGCACATTATTGTATATTGAGATTTGTAATAGATTGAGCAGTTCCGATTTCTATTCTGATTAATTATTCAGTCTATCTTCGGTGAATGGTAGTTCCGTATAACCCTCAATAAAGTTGTATAATATGTTTAACGGTGTACTTACATGTTTAAGTGAATTGATATGTCTTATGTGTTTACTTGGGTGATTTTAGCATGTCAATTGTGTTGCTTTAATCGATAGCACGTTTTGATATGTAATTTATGAAATGTTGAATATGTCTTGATGCTTAGAGCTCGCATATGTTACATAGCATTTCATAAGCATGAGCATAAACACGAAAATTACAAAAATGATTTTAGGATGAAAGACCTTAGAGGCTTTCAATTTTTAAAAAGGGGAGACCTTAGAGGCTTCTAGGTTTTGAAAAGGGAAGACCTTAGAGGCTTCCATGCATAAAACCCTCTAGGAGGGATTTTGTTTTGAAAAGTTAGAAATCCCGAATTTATGGGTAGGCTTGTGAGATGGGTACCACTAGGAACTCGAATTGCGGGATGTACTGCAAGAAACCCCCGTAACGTTGAAGGTTAGGCCTCTATGGAATTCGTAAGGCCCAAAGTCCCGCACGTTTGAGGCTAGGCCTACGTGGATGGGAAGCCCATGGTCCGAGTAATGATATTGACGATTGAGGGTGAGTGTTTGAAAAGGCATAAAAATGGTTTTCATGCATTGACATTGGCATTCATTGCACTCATGCATGTTATATAACAGATGTCATTGTGCGGTTATACGACTATACGAGCCTTTTGGCTTATGGACTATTAAACCTTTCTTTCAGGTGATATAGATAAAGGCAAGGCCCCGAGACTTGACAATGCTTCCGCTATAGTTTGAAGACCCCGTGTGTGGGGATTATCATTTAAATGATGTAATAAAATTGATTTCAAAGAACATGTTATGTTTCATTTGGACAAATGTTAGTCCACCCGCTTTTAAATAGTATGACGGCTTAACTCTGTTTTTCCACTGCTTATCCTGAAAATGTTTTGTTTCAAGAAAGGATATTTCTAAATGAAAACCAGATTTCTATTTTATAAATATTTTCTAAATGATGAACATTTATTTTAGGTAACCCTCAAAGTCTAGGACTCGGGGAGTTACAGAATGGTGTCAAAGCCTACTATTATTGATTATTATTGTGCTTCCGCCGGTTGACACCCCGTCACCGGGAACCGTAGCGGGGCGGGGCGACACAGAATGGTATCAGAGCATAACCGGGTCAAATACTTTGGACGCGGATTATGTGCTCGCATATTTAATTTTTTTTGACATGTTAGACATATTAGTTAGTAAATGATGTATGATTTGATATGTGTTAACATGTTACTTGGTAACTTGAGATGTTAACTGTTTACTTGTTATGTGTGACATGTATGTGCTGTTGAATTCACTTTGTGATTAGATCATGTTATGTGATTCATTTACTCGATTTGATCTTGTTATAGTTATGCCGCAGCGTTGTGAGAATTGAAGTTTTGAGCTTGAGACTGATGAGCAGATATCGGCTGCTTTGGTCCCAGTTAGAGGCCGAGGTCAAGGTCGTGCTCGAGGACGTGGTCCAGGTAGAGGCTGTGGTCAAGGTCAAGGCCGTGGTCGAGGTCGTGGTCGTGGTCGAGGTCACACCCCTGACGTTGTATTTGAGTCTGAAGCCTCCACACGACCAGTTGATATTCCTGATGGACCAAAAGGGTTACAGAATGTTGCCGATGTAATTGCAAGGGCAGTTAGAGATGCTATGCCGCTTCCTTCCCCTCGTGCTCCGAGAGGTGAGACAAATCCCGCTAGAGCTCAAGAGCGGCTAATTACCAAGGATTTCGATGCTAGGAAGCTGCCACAATTCTCTGGTAGCTCTGATGCAATGGCGGCAGAGGATTGGCTTCAGCATATCACGAAGATATTTGAATTCATTGATCTTTATGAGGATGCTCTTCGCATCGAGTTGGCTACATAATTGTTTTTTGGAGAAGCTACCCATTGGTAGGATTGCACCGTGAGTGTTCATCCACTTGCTGGCATGACATGGAAGTCATTTAAGAGTCTTTTCCTCGATAACTACTTCCCAGAAGTACAGAGGGATGCAAAAAGGGCTGAATTCTTTACGCTTCAACAGGGGGATATGTCAGTGACAGAATATGCTACTATATTTTCCACCTTGGCTCGTTTTACACAAGAGCAGTTGGTCAGTGATCATTTCAAGGCTACACATTTTGCCTCTAGTCTTCGACCCTACATTCGGAATAGTCTGGCTAGCACGCCTATCACCACTTATGCTGATACATTGACAAGAGCGTTGGGTGTTGAAAGTGTGGATTTGGATCTGAAAAGGGATAGGGAGATTATTACTCCAGCTAAGAGTACCGGTCAGTCTAAGAAAGCAAAGACAGAGACTAGATCTCAATTTTAGTCCCAACCTCCTCAACAGCAACAACAACGATCCTATTCACAACAGAGATCTTTTTATCAAAGTTCTCAACAATCGGGGTTACAGCGAGGTGTGAATGCCGCTGGGGAGAAAGTTTGTCTCCGATGTGGTGATCTAAACCATTTCATCAAGTTTTTTCCTCAACCACCACCCAAGAAAACTCAGTCGATTGGTTCGACACCATATAATCCACCATCTCAGGTAGTTTCTGTTCAGAGTGTGAAACCCTACCAGAACAGAGGTAATGAAGGTAATGATCAGAGGATAGAAAACCGTGGTGATTTTCGGCCACAACAACACCAAGAACCCAAAGGAAGGAATTTTGCTTTGCCTATGTCATCTGCTTATCATGTTCCTAGAAATGCCGGACCTTCTGTGATCTGAGGTATCATCCCATTGTTTAACTCTTGGACATCTGTATTGTTTGACACTGGTGCATCACACTCATTTATCTCATCAGCATTTACATCAGTATTGGGGTTAGAGATCGAATGCTTAAAGCATATCTTATCTGTTGATACTCCATTTGGAAGTGTTATTCATTTGAATCAGGTTTGCCGTGGTTGTATGCTTTTGATAGCAGACCGACAATTGAGTGTTGATTTGATTGTTATGCCTAATTTAGGATTTGGTGTCATCCTTGGGATGGACTGGTTGGTCAAGTACCAGGCTTTCATAGACTGTTTTAAGCGTCGGGTTACTCTTTTCACTCCTGAAGGAGACAGTTATAGATTTGAGGGCAATCAGTTAGATTTACCGATACCCTCATTATTTTCACGGAGTAGTTTATACTCTTCTCTTGGAACTCTGGCTAGTTTATTGGCCATGGAGAGGGGCAGTTCTCTAGTGAAATTGCCACCCATTGTTTGTGAATTTCCTGACGTCTTTCCATAAGACTTATCAGAATTGCCACCTGTCTGTACTATCGATTTTGCAATCGATCTTGTGCCAACCACTTCACCTATTTCTATTCTACCATATGGTATGGCACCAGTAGAATTGAAGGAGTTGAAACTTCAATTGGAAGATCTCCAGAGTAAGGGTTTTATTCGCCCGAGTGTATTCCCTTGGGGAGCTCCTGTTCTCTTTGTTAAGAAGAAGGATGGAATGTTGAGATTGTGTATCGATTATCGAAAAGTCAATCATGTGACAATCAAGAATAAGTATCCACTTCCACGAATTGATGATTTATTTGATCAACTCAAAGGTTCCACTTGTTTCTCCAAGATTAATCTGAGATCGGGTTATCATCAACTTCGTATTCGAGAATTAGACATCTCAACAACATCTTTTAGGTCTCGATATGGGCATTTCGAGTTTGTGGTTATGCCATTTGGTTTGAGCAACACCCCAGCATCATTTATGGATCTTATGCAATGAGTATTTCACGATTATTTGGACAAGTTCGTGATTGTATTTATTGACGACATTCTTATCTACTCTTCCTCTAAGGAACTTCTTGAGGAACACTTGAGAATTGTCTTACAAGTAATGCGTACTCACCGATTGTTCGGTGAATTATCTAAATGTGATTTCTGGTTGACAGAAGTGAAATTTTTAGGACACGTTGTCTCGAGAGATCGAGCGGCCCGCGCGTGCGACCTCGTCCAGTTTAGTAAAATCTTCTATTTGTTGTATTTAAGTCTATTATGAGCTAAGGGGCCTTGTACCCTAAGCTTTAAAAGTTATACTTTACTTTAATAGTAGTTGTACTTATGCTTAGAGGTGTTGTACCTCACTGATATACGCGCATTATTGTATATTGAGATTTGTAACAGATTGAGCAGTTCTGGTTTCTATTCTGATTAATTATTTAGTCTATCCTCGGTGAACGGTAATTCCGTATAACCCTCAATAAAGTTGTATAATATGTTTAACGGTGTACTTACATGTTTAAGTGAATTGTTATGTCTTATGCGTTTACTTGGGTGATTTCAGCATGTCTATTGTGTTGCTTTAATCGATAGCATGTTTTGATATGTAATTTATGAAATGTTGAATATGTCTTGATGCTTAGAGCTCACATATGTTACATAGTATTTCATAAGCATGAGCATGAACATGAAAATCACGGAAATGATTTTGGGATGAAAGACCTTAGAGGCTTTCAATTTTTAAAAAAGGGGGAGACCTTAGAGGCTTCCAGGTTTTGAAAAGGGAAGACCTTAGAGGCATCCATGCATAAAACCCTCTAGGAGGGATTTTGTTTTGAAAAGTTAGAAATCCCGAATTTGTGGGTAGGCGTGTGAGATGGGTACCACTCGAAACTCGAATTGCGGGATGTACTGCAAGAAACCCCCGTAACGTTGAAGGTTAGGCCTCCGTGTAATTCGTAAGGCCCAAAGTCCCGTACGTTTGAGGCTAGGCCTACGTGGACGGGAAGCCCATGGTCCGGGTAATGATATTGACGATTGAGGGTGAGTGATTGAAAAGGCATAAAAATGGTTTTCATGCATTGACATTGGCATTCATTGCACTCACGCATGTTATATAATAGATGTTATTGTGCGGTTATATAACTATACGAGCCTTTTGGCTTATGGGCTATTAAACTGTTCTTTCAGGTTATATAGATAAGGGCAAGGCCCCGAGACTTGACAATGCTTTCACTATAGTTTGAAGACCCCGTGTGTGGGGATTATCATTTAAATGATGTAATAAAATTGATTTCAAAGAACATATGTTTCATTTGGACAAATGTAAGTCCACCCTCTTTCAAATAGTATGACGGCTTAACTCTGTTTTTCCGCTGCTTATCTTGAAAACGTTTTGTTTCAAGAAAGGATATTTCTAAATGAAAATCAGATTTCTGTTTTATAAATGTTTTCCAAATAATGAACATATATTTCAGGTAACCCTCGGAGTCTAGGACTCGGGGAGTTACGGAATGATGTCAAAACCTACTGTTATTGATTATTATTGTGCTTTCGCTGGTTAACACCCCGTCGCCGGGAACCATGGTGGGGCAGGGTGTCACAGAATGTGTTTTTAATTTCATTTGGGTCTCTTGTTAGAGTTTGGTATACAAAAAGTGAAGGAATGAAGTCTCTCACCATAGTGATGGATTTCTTTGATTTTCACAGCCATGGATTCAGGGCGAGATTGCTTCACGGCGGCGACTCCGGCTCGTCCATTTTTTATTCAGAGTGTCCAGGATGTGTGTGGTTTCTTTTGGTAGGGTAAGTTTGATATAAAAGAGAGTATAAGGGCAGTCCAGGAGTGTCCAGTATACAAAAAGTGAAGGAATGAAGTCTCTCACCATAGTGATGGATTTCTTTGATTTTCACGGCCATGGATTCAGGGCGAGACTGCTTCATGGTGGCAACTCCGGCTCGTCCATTTTTTATTTAGAGTGTCCAGGATGTGTGTGGTTCCTTTTGGTAGGGTAAGTTTGATATAAAAGAGAGTATAAGGGCAGTTTGGACCTTTTAATTTCTTCATTAATGGCATTTCAGTCTATTTGTGGGAAATATTTAGATTTTGGTAAAAGGTTGATCAGGTTTTAATTTGTAGAGTTCAAACTAATTTCACTTCAATTTCAATAAAGTAGATGACTGGTGATGATGCCAAAAATTGGTAAGAATAAAGTAGAGCAATTTTAGGAGAGAAAGAGAGTGAGAGCCTATTTTTTGTATGTGGTTCAACCCTGTTAATGAAGGTACCTACGTCCACGGGTGTGTCTGAGCACGTTCACTAGCAGATCACCGGCGGGCCTGGTGAGCCAACAAAGATGGGTGGCACTACTAGTAATACTGGCCGGGTGTATGCGTATAATGGTGAATTTTATAGAGGTGCTGTGTAGACTACAGAATTGGCGGCCCCTTCAATGGGGGGTGAGAGGTCTCTTTTATAGATGTAAGAGACCTACTCATACATGGATAAGGAAATATAATCCTATTCATGTAGATTGGCATTAATTATGGGGATTTCCTAATTGGATTAGGAAATAGTGTGCACTTTCCATTAGTCTTCTAGCTTGAGTAGGAAACTGCCCGTCATGCTCGGGATGACACTTGTGGGCCCGAATGAGCTGTTCCCGCGGTGGGATGTGCCTATGCAGTTTCCCCGACCTGCTGGCTGGGTCATGAATGAACCGCTCGGGATGATGAGTTGAATAAACCACTCGGGCTGATGCTTCTGAGGAGTTGTGCATGATTCGCCCGGGGCATGGACTAGCTGCTGATTTGAACCGCTCGGTCATAGGATAGAGCCAAATTTGGGTGTATCAGCTGCCTCCATTTACAAGATTGGCCAGATGCTATATTGGGGCAAGTTTGGAAATCAGTTTGATGTTACTTGCCGCTGTCTGAGTGCTTGTGAAAGCTGCCTCGAGGCTTCTGAGCCTGGTGAGTCCTCGGGAACTGGCTGAGAGTAGAGACGCAGCCTAGCTCGGGACCTTTAGGTGCTCGGGAACTGACCGGGAGTTGAGACCCGGCCTAATTCGGAGTCTTTGAATGCTCGGGAAGTGACCGAGAGTTGAGACTCGGCCTACTTCAGAGTCTTTTTTTCTTGAGTTAGCTCCCAGGATGGTTATCTTCTGCCCGTAAACCTTCGTCAAGGCTGTGGGTAGAAGGATTTTACCCTGTTGGAAAAGCCAACCTAAAGCGTATTGCTCTAGGGTCCTTTTTTTTATGTTAACTCCCCATGATGGTTGTCTTCCGCCCGGCCAGCCTTCGTCAAGACTGTTGAGAGAAGAGCTTGACCATGTTGGTGGAGCCGACCTAAATCACGTTGCTTTAGGGTCCTTTTGCTCCTCTATCGTCGGCCAACCTAAGAGATTTTAGTCACCTCTATCGTCGGTCTGGACCTAAGTGGAGTTAATGCCTCTGAGTACTGTAGGTGCTCGGGTTGCTCAAGATTTTGACTTGGTTATTCGCGAGGCCTGTAGATACCCGGTGTGATTACCTGTTTAGTTCACTACGCTGTCTTGTCCCCCAAGCTTTCGCTAAGACGAGGGTCTTACAGAGGCTATGATCTATAGGTGACTGACCTGGAACATGGTGGTTGCAGGGTCTTTTGAAACTTGCCATCATCAGCCACTTAGGGGGTTTGCCCCCATCGTCGGTTGGACCTAAGTGAAGCCGGAGCCTTGGGCGTGACCCCAAGGTCTTTAATGCCTGGGTTCGAAGCCTGAGGTCTTTTGAGTGCTTGGGTTCAGAGCCCGAGGTCTTTTTAGTGCCTGAGTTCGAAGCTCAAGGTCTTCTTCGTGCCTCGAGGTTAGGCCCGAGGTCTTTGTATGCCTCGGGGTTAGGCCCGAGGTCTTTGTATGAGTTCTCTGACAATCGGTGGAACCTCATGCAGTGATCGAGCAAGTACCACTGTAGTCGGGCTCTTCTAGACCGATGGAGACAGGAGGTCGGATCAGGATCGTCGGGCTCCAGATTTCTCTGGGCTGGAGGCAAAGTTAGAACTGCTTGATCCTGACCGATATGAACTGGAGGTCGGGTCGGGGCTGCCGGACTCTGCTTGTTGTGAGCTGGAGGTCGGGTCGGGGCTGCCTGACCCGGATTGCTTTCAACTGGAAGAACTGTCGGAACTCGCGGGCTGATCTTGCTTTCGCTTACTTCTGGAAGACTCGTTGCTTTCTTGTCCGGGGTCTTTGATCTTTAGAAATTCTTCAATGTCAATGTATTTTCCAACCCTCTCTGCGAGTTCGACCAAGGTTACCGGTCGATTTCGGTGGAACGACGCGGCGCACTTGGTGTGTTGAACTCCTAAGCAGAAGGCTATGATGGCAATTGTCTCGTTCAGATTGCTGATTTGAAGCTTCTGTTGGTTGAACCGATCGGTGAACTCCTTGAGGGACTCATTATTCCGTTGTTTGACAGTCAGTAGCTGCATGTCTGGCTTTGGCAGCTCATGCATACCGGCGAACTGGTTGATGAACTGCTTGCTGAGTTGTTTGAAACTGCAAACCGATCGGGGCTCCAAGGAGTAGAACCACTGCATGGCCGGGCCTTTCAAAGTGCTGGGGAAGGCTAGGCAGTGTAGTTCATCGGAGTTGGTGGCTAGGGCCATCTGAGCCTTATAGGTCCGAGCGTGGTCTACCGGGCTTCCCGAGCCGTAATAGGGATCTAGGCGAGGCTGCTTAAATTTGTGCGGGATGGAAAACCCCGTGATCTGGCTGGAGAACGTTGACTCTGTCTCGGTATTGGCCTGATTCTAAGCGCGGGTTTGACCAAGCTTCTTGGCCACTCCGTCGATCTGCTTCTGCAAGTCTTTGATTCGGGCTTCCACTCCTTTCTGATCGGTATCTGAGGAACTAGTCGGGTTGGTGGAAGATGCTTCTTCATGGCGGGGTGCTGTCCTCTGGGATCGGGCTCAGCTATGACTCCGGGTAACCGTATCCCCAGGGACGACTCGGCTCTTGACCGAGTGACCCTGGATTGATTCTTGGGCTATATGCTCCCGCCTTTCCTCTCGGGCAGCACGCCCACTGTTGAAGTCTCTGGCATCCTCAACACGGGACGGGTTGGCTCGGGCACGTTGTCTGGTCCAGATTGGTTCCCGACCGTACGCAATGTTCCCGTCCCTGGAGGACGGCTTTGCTGGGCTAGCAAGGCTTCGATCTGTCGCTGGATTTGACGCTGGCCCTCCAAGAGTTGTGTGAGGGTCGCGGTGATCTGGTCAGATGTCATGGCTGCCGTAGCCGGTGCCGGGGCCGAAGGAACATCCCGGTCGGACTGCTGATCAACCTTCTTACCCTTCTTCGGTGGCATGACGATCAGTCAAGAGATTTATTGATGAGAAGACTTGTCGGTTCCCACAGACGGCGCCAAACTGATGATGCCAAAAATTGGTAAGAATAAAGTAGAGCAATTTTAGGAGAGAAAGAGAGTGAGAGCCTATTTTTTGTATGTGGTTCGGCCGTGTTAATGAAGGTACCTACGTCCACGGGTGTGTCTGAGAACGTTCACTAGTAGATCACCGGCGGGCCTGGTGAGCCAACAAAGAGGGGCGGCACTACCAGTAATACCGGCCGGGTGTATGCGTATAATGGTGAATTTTATAGAGGTGCTGTGTAGACTACATAATTGGCGGCCCCTTCAATGGGGGGTGAGAGGTCTCTTTTATAGATGTAAGAGACCTACTCATACATGGATAAGGAAATATAATCCTATTGATATAGATTGATATTAATTATGGGGATTTCCTAATTGGATTAGGAAATAGTGTGCACTTTCCATTAGTCTTCTAGCTTGAGTAAGAAACTGCCCGTCATGCTCGGGATCACGCCTGTGGGCCCAGATGAGCTGTTCCCGCGGTGGGATGTGCCTGTGCAGTTTCCCTGACCTGCTGGCCGAGTCATGAATGAACCGCTCGGGATGATGAGTAGAATAAACCGCTCGGGTCCCCCGACTGATTCTACCATGATGCTTCTGAGGAGTTATGCATGATTCGCCCGGGGCATAGACTAGCTACTGATTTGAACCGCTCGGTCATAGGATAGAGCCAAATTTGGGTGTATCAACTGGCTTTTAATTTATTAACATATTGTTGACTGATTTTTAATTATCCCATTTTTTTTGCTAAGAAACGGTTAAAAAAATAAAAGTAACATGCAAATAGTATTATTAAGGGATAATTAATCTGATCTTCTTTGAGTTTAGGTCTAATTAGACGAATCTCATCTGTGATTTTCATAATTACATTGACTTCCTTTGAATATGTATTGCGTCTAGGTAACAATTTACCCCATCTGTTAGGAAAATGTTAAACCCTTAACGGAAAATGCTTACATTGTCGAATAATTACACTTACCTCCCTCGAGGTTATGCCAAAATAACACTGGCCTCCCTTATATATATTTTTTAAATTATACTAACCCATTTAAAATTTAAAATTACTCTTATTATTCCGACTTTTTTTTTACCCCCATAGCTGACAAAAATAACTACCATAATATAATATCTTAACTTTAAACAACCATAATTTACTCATTTTTAAAACCTTGTCGGAGTTTTTTGGGAGCCTTGTTTTGCGTTTGTATCTTTCTATGCAAATAATATTATTTGTTGACATGATATTTGAATTAAACAACCACAACTTCTTCAATTTTTGGTCTTTGTGGATGATTTTTTTTTAATTTTTATTTCATGTATTTCTTCGAGATCTATGTATTGAAGTTGGAAATTTTACAAAAACAAATAATTTTGCTCACCCAAGCACCTTATTGATAAACCAAATATGCAAAATACAGTACAAAAAAATAGGTTTTTGTGACAAAAAAATATGTCACAAAAAGGTGCAATTCCGTCACAAATACTTTTTGTGACAGAATTGCATCTTTTGTGACGGATTTGTACCCAACACAAGTTAGGGACATCACAAAAAGTCTATGTTAGGTCAAATTCTGTCACAAAAAGTATTTGTGACGGATTTTGTGTCGGATTTGCGTGTGACACAAAAAATAGTGTCACATATACTTATGAATAATGCTACACACACACCCATTTGCACAACCATTTGCACAACACTGCTACAAAATGTTGGACTTTGTGCTAAAAAGTCTGCACACACACTGCACACCATTTTGTGTGTACAGGCTTTTCAGCACAAAGTTCAACATTTTTAAGCAGTGTTGTGCAAATGGTTGTGCAAATGGGTGTGTGTGTATCATTGTTGTATACTTATTATTTGTGACCGTTTATTTGTGTCGACTCAAAACCGTCACAAATAGTATTTGTGACGGATTTGTGTATGACACAAATAGTAGTGTCACATTTGATTTGACACTTTATTTATGTCAACCCAAAACCTTCACAAATACTTTTTGTGGCGGAATTTTATATATTGTGACAACAAATATTACTAAAACTGTCACAAAGAATTTTATATATTACTTCCAAAACTGTCATAAATATTATTTGTGACAGAATTTTGCATATAGTGACCACAAAAATTACCAAAACCTTCACAGATACTTATTTATGACGGAATTCAATATATTGTGACCACAAATATTACAAAAGCAGTCACAAATTATATTTGTGATGAAAATTTATACACACAAAAAATCATTATTTCTCCATCAAAACAAATTATGACATGCTATTATTTAACGATAATAACACAATAAATTTAAAGCATATTAATTAAAGATAAAACAAGATACAATAAAGTATATGTTCATACATAATTGTTTCATAATAGAAATAAAAATAAAAATTATAATCTAAATAAAGTCTTTACTCTCATAATTAGATTCTCATTATGATATAAATCCTCTAATCTCTTGCCAAAACGGATTCTTATTATGATCTAAATCCTCTAATCTCTTGCCAAAACCTGAAACAGAAAATGAAAGTTCAATTAAAATCTAATAACGCAGTCACCTAGTAACTCAAAGAGTAAAACAAGAACAAAAATGTAAATAAAAAAACTATCCAAACAAGCAACACAAAGCACAAAAAAAGGCCAAGATTCATAAAAAAAAAATGATAAATTTGGTAGAGTTTCCTCTATTTCTATAACATCCAAAAATTTCATAAACCTATCAGATCTTAGAACTGGTTATAGAAAAAAAAATCTAGCGAAGTTAAGGTGCATACAAAGAATTACATGTTACGCAAAACTGGTAGATCGAGTTAGTAGTCACTCCTAACTTTTAGAATACATCACATAAACTAGCCAATGCTGTTAGGATGCTACTCTGAATGCTAAATTATTATAAAAGATGTAGAGTTTCCAAATTTTGGAGTTTAAGAAAACTTCTCGTTTAGAAGACTACGAAACCATCTATTCCGTTGTATCCAGATAAACACGAGAAGTAACTTTCTACCAAAAATTACATTTCCAATCAGAATGTAAACATTTGATGCTTAGTTCATGAATACTAAAAATTGCAAGGTTTTACACACATCAGCATAGCAGTCCATCTATCTAGGAAACTACTAAATACAAAAAAGAGATGCACTATACCCTTGGTCTAAAATCATACATGTAATCCCAATTCCCATATAAAATAATAACTCACTTGAGAATTACACTCACAAGATGTATCAAAAGAGTAGTTACAATAAGAAAAGAAAATATTTAGAGACCATTTTTCTTTTCAGTTACAATTTTAATAAGACAAAAAATACTAAGAGAACATTCTCACCCTAATGAAACAGAAGCTGCCATCGCCTTTCTATTGAGTTTCTACTTTCTAAACACTTTGCTTAACAAAAAGGAGATTAAACTTGGCAATAGCAAAAAGGATAAATCACGGAGTATCATACCTTGCTTTTAGCATGGTCTTTATCCTTGATTTATTGCTTGTACCGTTCCTTATTGTAGTCCATGGGTTTGCAAATAGGTGGCTTAGCCTTTCGCTTAGGCTGTACCTGTAAAATATGAAACAAACAAATATCTCGAGTTCCTGCAGGAGAAATCAACAGTTCGACAAGTTGTTCTTTTCTTTTCTTTTTTATAATCAGTTTGAAGCATTCTTGTCAGGACTAAAAATTTCACAAGTTTTTCCAACAACTTTGCAAAAAAAATAAAATAAAATTTAGGGCTAATGATCTCAAACATTCACCTGCACTAAATCAAGCTAGAATCTCTTTGCACTTTCTAGGGCTTCACGCCTTGACACTACCCTATGTCCTACATATATATATATATAAATTTAGAACAGAAAAATCATCATAGTTCACACTAGCCTTGTAGTGTTTTAGAAACACTGACAACATCCTGCTCAGAATATTAGATGACATTCATTAAAAGGAAATTACAGACTATCTGGGCAGAGTATTTTGATAACTTAAAAGAAATTGAGAGAAGCCCTTGAAAGCAATTCCCAAGAATGTGATGGCAAATTGTGTACTTCTACTGCAGTTTCCATACTCCCATTCTGATAAGGTCCACGTTATTCTAGGCGAGTATTTGACAGTAAATCACTAAATGTAGGCTAATATTCTAGATGTTCTTGAACTTAAAGAGAGTAGAATTAAGATTAGTTATCAGGGAATAGTGCTATATATAATATGGACACCATATGGAATCAATTAAGGACTGAAGTATTGAGATGAGTTGTTCAATTGAAGTTTTAAGTTGAGTTGTTAGGTTGAAGATCACCCAGAGAAGTGATCAAATAGCTGGAGTGGTACAAAGGGTTCAGATTTCGTACTGTTCTTTGTATTTTTGTTATGATTCTTTGGGGAACATAACAATTGGTATGGTGGACCTGACACACGTATCAAGCAACAAGAGTCTGAGTCTTGAGATAAAGTCTCTACGTAGATGAATGAAGGAGAGAGAAGAAAAACAAGAAAAGATATTGACAGTTCTAGTAGTTGAACTTATAGTCAAGCTAGAACGTATATCAGATCAGTTATCTCAAATATTCCCAACTATGGTGTTTATATACTGTCTCAGATCAATTGTCTGACTACAACATATATCATTTTTCACTTTAGGTGTCTCAAATCATGTTTTCCTAGCATAATAGCATTCTTGAATTCGCTACAAAAGCTAAATACCCTTTTCTCGTATGCAACATTCACAAGTGACATGTAACCTCTAATAACACAAAACCCTTTCTGAATTTATTGCATCTCTTGCCAACTGTAAGCATGAAAAAGTCTTAATCAATACATAACAAAATGAAGCTCAAGACCTTAGATGAAAACTTTGATAGCATCTTCCACCATCTTCAATACAAATGGAAGTGCCCCAACCAAAGGTTCAATAACATATGACTGAATTAATAATGCAAGCTTCAGACTCACTTATGAACTCATTTGTGCCTACATTTTACATCTCAAAACAGTAAATGCGCAAGTGCATATAAGTAGGAGGATTGAAAGTTTTAGTTGATACCAAAACTACATATGGTTTGTCCCTATGCCAAAGGGGGGAAGAGAGTTTAGCATGAAGAGAATTACTTCTAAATGATGAATCCTGTAATGCAATAATTTACTTAAAAATGAATAAACGAGAGAACATAAATCAATTTGTAGTAATATAAAGGTACTACACTTTATCTCAAAAGATGTTAGTCTTCGAATTCAAGCTTTGGTAGTCGGCGTTGATTGTCTGATCTTGAAAATCATAAAAATTGTTGAATTGCCTCTTTTCTTGTAACATGATCCACGTCATGTCAATGTACATGAGAGAAGTTGTCATGACCTATCCCGCTACGGGCGGAAATAGGACATGTGGCACACCACTAGGGCTTATGCATTTCTATTAAAGTAAATAGTAGCGGAAAACATAAGTGAAAACCATGAAATTCAGAGTGAAAAAGTTTAATGTATTTGAAAACACTCAAAGAACAAACTGTTTGAAAACTAGAAATCCAGTCAACTGATCATAGATCCGGTCGATTGGAAATGTAAGATACAGAGAGCTTGAAAATCTCACAAGTTGTCCAGTCGACTGTGTCGGGGACCCAGTCGACTAGGGTCTCAAATTCTCAGTTGACTGGAACCTTCCAGTTGACTGAACAATTATTTTTAAGTTTTAAAATAAAATCTAGTTGACTGTGGTCACTCATCTAGTCGTCTGTTTCTTTCACAGAAACAAAAACAACTATCTAACCCATTGTTCAGTCGACTATGTCGGGGACACAGTCGATTGTGCCTCAATATTTTGGGGTAGTAGCTAGATCAAAATAGCCTCCAGTCGACTATTTTCATAAACCAGTCGACTGGTTTACTTCAGATTGTAAAGCATTCTGCTGAATTTTAACCCATGGTACTCTAAACTAATTTCAACGTTTCCACAACTATAAATCAAGGGTTCGGAACATAATCATAGAAGTCCTACTATAGTTTACAAAACTACTAATCCATTTCAAGGTTCCAAGTTAAAACAAAACAAAATTCTAGTTCATTACATCTCTTATTACAACTTTGAAAATGGAAACCAAAAACATATACATGAGATGTTTCCCGGTACTTCCACGGCCTCACTCCTCATGCTTCTTCTTTCCTTTCTTCTTATCACTTGTAATGGAGGAAGTCTCCACTGCTCATCTATATGCAGAGTGTACAGTTCTAACCAAATGCATATGAGGTAAATCATGCTTTAAACATCTAAATCACATAATTTAGTCGCTAGGGAGAGAGATCCGCATTCATCCAGTATATTGGCAAGTCTTAAATCTTAAACCGCAACGCCAATGAATTGCCAAAATCACTCAACCATTGCATCCAACTGCTCTGGCTGGGTCGGTTCCTAAACCAAGAAAGTAGTCGTCACTACTGTCAACACTCAAACACCGAGAGGCGTGCACCGCCATGAAATTATACCAAACTCCACTTTGACCTAAATAATCATTTAGCATGCTCACATAACCATGTCACCATGCTTTTCAATACGTACTAGCTAAAATTGACGGGCCTCATTTAACACATGAATTTTGCCAAGATCACAATTTCAAACACAATATTCAAAACATCCAAAATTGTCTATATAACACAAGTTCGGAATTCATACCTTAAGCTACGGTCCTATAACTTCAGGAGAAGTACTAGTAGCCCGATTAACCGCTGGATCTCTGATCTTAAAGGATTCCTACAAGTATTAACATGTTTTTCACAAATTTCTAGAATTAGCTTTTCGGAAATAATTTTCCAAACGAGGGCTAAGAGGTATCAAAATGAAGCTCTTACCTCCAGGAGTTAGAACATGAAATCTGGGGAAAAACTGACGAACGAAAGGTCGTCGATTGGCGTCGAGATGATCGTAGGAAATAAATCCGCTTTTCTCTCTCTCCTAAGATATTTTGAGTTTGAAGATATTATGAAATATCTTGAGTTATCTATTTATAGGCACAACTCTCGGGAATTACATTTAACTCTCCAAGAGTTCTCAGAACTTCTAATTATCTCCTAAAACGCGCACACGTCCATTTTATTACTTCATGAGTGAAAACTATAAATTACAAAAGTTTATGTCTAAGTTTTGTTTGGGCCGTAATTACGACCGAAAACTAAATTCCATGGAATCTCTAGATAACCTACCTTTTATGCAACGTATCACTCACATTCTCACCACTATATTCAAAACGATCTAAAACTAGATGAAAACTACTAGAAATTATATAGAACAGGTATAATTACTATTCATAAAATACCAAAAACATCAAATAACATTTAAGCCATATAAATGTCATTTATCCATGTTGATGCCACACGATTCTCCTATTACTGTATCCTCGATTGACACCTCACCGTTGACCTCCAGTCAACCTCATTCACAATTATCAAATAACATTGATAATTCACAAAATTTCATTATGCTATTTTAAACAAATGATTTTTCCCGGGATGGGTGTGACAACTCTCCCCGCCAAAAAGGAAGTTTGTGCCCAAACTTATACCTCATGAGTCAAAAAGGTTCGGATACTCATTCCTCATCTCTTCCTCATTCTCCCATGTAGATTCCTCGACTGAATGACTATGCCATAGTACTTTCAAAATTGGAATCGTCTTCGTTCTCAACACTTACTCTTTTCGATCCAAAATTCTACTGGATGCTCTACATAGGTCAAGTCCTCTTGGATCTGCAACGGTTCCGGTACTATGATCTTACTTGTGTTCG
The DNA here is from genome assembly GCA_033977485.1 of Hydrangea macrophylla. NCBI lineage: Eukaryota > Viridiplantae > Streptophyta > Magnoliopsida > Cornales > Hydrangeaceae > Hydrangea > Hydrangea macrophylla. Next base: position 65,055,133 of record CM066998.1, read on the forward strand.
TCATATACCGTCTCAACATTGACACATGAAACACGTTGTGTATAAATGCCAATTCCGCTGACAATGGTAGTCGATAAGCCATTGGTCCTACCCTCTCTAGGATTTCAAATGGTCCTCAAACCACGGGTTAAGCTTCCCCTGCTTATCCAATCGGATTATACCTTTTGAAGGTGATACTCTTAAGTATACAAAGTCTCCTACTTCAAATGTCATCGATAGTTGCTTAGAGTCGGCATAGCTCTTATAATGACTTTGAGCCACCTTAAGTCGCTCTTGAATTAACTTCACCTTCTCGATAATCAATTGTATTATCTGAGGTCCTATAAACATTCTTTCCCCAACCTCGGTCCAACAAACTAGTAAACGACACTTACGTCCATACAGAGCTTCATAAGGTGCCATTCCAATACTCGATTGTAACCCATTGTTGTATGCAAACTCAATTAACGTAAGTGTTTCTCCCAATCACTTCCAAAGTCTAGAACACACAATCTCAACATGTCTTCTAATGTCTGAATCATTTGCTCTGACCGTCCGTCGGTCTGAGGATGAAAAGCAGTACTGAAACTCAACTATTACCTATAGCTTTATGCAAACTTCCCCAAAATTTGACGTAGCACTACTATCACAATCCGATATGATCATAGGTGGAACTTCGTGTAGTCTCACAATCTCTTTCACATACAATTCTGCTAACCTAGACGGCTTAGTCATCTTGATTGGTAAGAAATAAGCTGACTTTGTCAATCTATTAATTATCACCTAAATCTTGTCATTCTTATTAGGCGATCGTTGAAATCTGAATACAAAATCCATCGTGATCTCATTCCATTTCCATTATAACATTGGTAATGGCTGTAGTAGTCCTGCGGGTACTTATCTCTCTGCCTTGACTTGTTCATATGTTGAACACTTTGAAATAAACTTAGCAACTTCCCTTTTCATACCTCTCCACGAAAAGTTTTCTCGCAAGTTTCGGTACATCTTTTTACTTCCCGAATGAGCTGAATATTTGGTACTATGTGCTTCCTCTAGGATTTGTTCTTTCAGGTCATTCAAGTGTACACATAGTCGGTTCCCAAGCATCAATACTCCTTGTTTCAAAGTAAATCTAGGTCATTTTTCTAAAGATATCTAGTCTTTCATTTTACACAAATAGTAGTCATTGAACAATTCCGCCTTAATCTCATCAATAATGTCCGGGTGAGTTATGATTGCCATCATCAAACCATCATTTGTCTCTGGAATCACATCTAACTCCAAACGCTCCATTTCTCTAATCAATTACTTTTGCTTGGTCAGCTCATCGGCTAAATTCCTTGTCGTCTTCCGGTTTAAAGCATCAACTACTACATTAGCCTTTTTCGGATGATACTCTATCGATAGATCGTAATCCTTCATCAACTCTAGCCATCTCCCCCATCTCATGTTTAAATCTCTTTGCATGAATAGGTACTTCAAACTCTTGTGGTCTGTGAAAATCTCACACTTTTCTCCGTACAAGTAGTGTCTCCAAATTTTCATAGCATAGATTACCACGGCCAATTCAAGGTCGTGAGTTGGATAGTTAACCTTGTGCATTTTCAACTGTCTCGAAGCGTAAGCAATCACCTTGCCACCTTGCATAAGTATACATCCTAAACCTTGATGTGATGTATCACTATAAATCACAAATCCTTTAGTCCTGGATGGTATCATCAGTATAGGTGTTCTTGTCAACCTTGACTTCAACTCTTGGAAACTGTCTTCACATTCTATACTTCACTCAAATGTAATACTGTTCCTCATCAACCTTGTTATAGGTAATTAAATCCTCAAGAAATTTTCAATGAATCGGCGGTAGTATCCCGCTAACCCTAAGAAACTTTGAATCTCTGATACTGATGTCGGTCTCTGCCAATTAGATACAGCTTCTACTTTGTGAGGATCAACTGAAACTTAAATCTTGTCAATCACATGACCAAGAAAAGCAATGCTAGGTAGCCAAAAGTCATACTTCTTAAATTTCCCGAATAGTTGCTTCTCTCGCAATCTCTGAAGTGTAAGCCTCAAATGCTTCTCGTGCTCTATCTCAGTCGGTGAATAGATAAGAATGTCGTCTATGAACATAATCGCAAAGTTATCTATGTAATCATTGAAGACTCGGTTCATACGATCCATGAACGCAGCTGATGTATTTGTAACTTCAAATGGCATAATTAGAAACTCGTAGTGTCTGTAGCGCGTTCTGAAAGCTGTAAAGAGTACATTTCAAAGCCTCACTCCACAATGAAATAGGAAGATTTTCCCTACACATCATACTCCTAACCATAACTTTTAGGGTATGATTTCGCCTTTCAATAACACCATTTTGTTCAGGGGTACCTGGCATGGTATATTGAGCAACAATACCTCATTCTTCTAGAAATTTAGCGAAAGGACCCTTATATTGGCAAGTTTGATCATACTTGCCATAGTATTCACCCCCGCGATCAGACCTTACAACTTTAATGGTTTTGCTCAATTGGATCTCTACCTCAGCTTTGAAATTTTGAATTTTTCAAGTGCAGCAGATTTATCATTATTGAGATAAAGATATCCATAATGCGAGAAATCATCTGTGAATGTAATGAAGTATTTGTTACCACATATGGTGGTATCATAAGGACCACGAATGTCAGTGTGAATGATCTCAAGGAGTTCAGAACTACAAGTTGACCCTAATTTTTTGGTTTTTGTCATTTCGCCTTTGGCACAATCAATGCAAATTTATGGGGCATCAGAATCAAGTGAAGGAAGAATATTTTCCTTGATTAAACGATTAATGCGTTCTTTAGAAGTATGACCTAGACGCCTATGCCAAAGATCATACGAAGCATCTCGAGTTAATACGCTTTCATGCCAGAAGAAGAAACAATCAAAGACTCATTATTGGGTTAAAACATTCAACAATATAACCCATTGGAAAGAGAACCATTACAAACAACAAGAGAATAAAGATCAACTCAAATTTTCCATTACCAAAAGGGAAAGAGTAACCACGTTCATCTAAACTAGAAATAGAGATCAAATTACTTCTCATAGACGGTACACAGAAAACGTTATCTAGAACAAGAATATAATTGAGTCCTATAGGTAAAGAAACTGATCCTATCATGTCCACATCAACCTTTATTCCGTTCTCGACAAAAAGTAAGCTTCCAATTTATTTGGTTTCCATTTGCTTCTGAATCCCTGTAAAGAATTGTAAACATGAATAGATGAATCACTGTTAAGCCACCATGAATTAACGAGAACATCTATCAAGTTGGATTCAAAACAAATTCGAGACCAAAGCATTACCTTTGTTCTTGTCACCCTCTATCTTGGCCAACCATCTCTTATATATATGTCAATCTTTCTTCCAGTGTCCTTTTTTGTGACAGAACTTGCACTCATTCTTACCAATTTTAGGCTTAGGACCTCCGAGTTGGTGGGACTTATGGTAGTCATGGTGATTTTGGGATTTGTCAGAGTGAAATTTTGGCTCGAAGGATGATCCCTTATGGGGTTTAGGAGGAGTGACGAGATCTGCAACATGACCAGACTCATTACCAAGCCTTTACTCTTCATGAGAGCAGACATAAATAAGCTCATTTATATCCCATTTATCTTTAAGTGCAGTATAGGTGGTCTTGAGCTGATTGAAAGAAGGAGGGAGATAACTCCGAATTTGGTGAACCACAAAAGTGTCAAGCAGAGGGACATCAAAGGTTTTCAATTTGTTCGCGAGATTGGACATAGAAAGAATGAATTCTCTAATTTTCCCATCACTCTCGTATTTCATGTTGCTAAATTTTTGCACAAGGTCACCGTCTCGGCTTAATCAGAATCCTTAAATTTGGCAGTGATGTTTGCAAGAAAGATTTTGACTATTTTAAATTTAGGAATGGCACCCAAGAGATTTGGTGAAATACATTTTCTTATCATCATAAGAGACAAACGATTTACTCTCTCCCACTTCGCAAAAAGGGTTTTTTTAGTGGTATAAGCATTATCAGCGGGTTGGACATGGGCATCAGTCAAAATGGCTATGTCTAGGTCCAGCAATCCTAGGGTAATTTCGATGTCACTTTTTCAGGTCTTAAAATTGCTGCTATCAAGGGGCACGATAGAATTGACCATAGAAAGATTCAGTATTGAAAGAAACAAAAATGAGTAATAATTATTAAGGCTAAATGAAAGATACAAGCTACTGTACAATATATGCATTGAGTCTAGAACAAAATTGTAGTAGACAAAACATTGTTCACTATATAATGTCAGTCCTTGGTGCATCATCATAAAATCACCTTTCGGCATAACTTATAATATGCTATAAGGTCCTCCATTTTCTTGTTCAAAAACTTTAATGTCCCACAATACAGGATCTATTAAATACGAAGCCGCATCACGATGTTAGTCACCTTTAGGCAGATAAACATGATACACCATTAGGAAGATATACAATTTTCAAATAGTGAAGTGGACGACAAAATGCATAAAAATTTTGAAAAATTTCATCACCTTTAGGCAGAAGAAATTCCAAAATTTATTGAAACATGCTCACTTGCTGGATTCCACTTCTGAAATTACAATGCACAATTACCCCCTTTGAGTTGGTAATTGCGCTTATAATAAATATCACCACTTTACATGAGTGACAGTTCACAATCCACTTTGTAATAAATCCTATGTTATAAAACTAAACAATAGTATTCTCTAACCTTTTTATTGGAATTATTATTTAATTTCTAAAATTGTCATTTAGTAATTCATACAATAGTACTATTATACAGAATATTTTATAATAATGCATATACGTAGCTATATGTGTACAAATATATAACTTGTTTGTACAAACTTATGTCTAAACTTTCAAATGGCATTAGCTCAATTTTTTAGGATAAATTACACAAACCTCCTCTGAGATTTGCCTTAATTACACGGATCTCCCCTGAGATTTCAAAAATTACACAAACCTCCCTCGACATTTGTAATTAGGTAACAAACACCCCCTCCCTAACGGTCGTTAGTTTTTTTTTTACATTAGTCATTAGCTCCCCCTAAAAATTATAAGTAGCCCCCCCTAATATTATAAAATTGTCATACTAAGCCCCCTTTCTCTTATATTTTTGTGCTAATTATAAAATCCCTCCTCCCTCCTATGTTTTTGGTTAATTTTTTTAGCATTAGTTTATATCTATATAAAATACATAAAAATAGGTCCAAAATTTTTTTTTTTCCCCGAACAAACCTCTGTCAAGCCCCCTTGTGTTAATTTTCTAGATCCGCCATGCCCTTATGCTTCAAAAGTGAACACTTAACCCCCTGTGATTGTGGACTAAAATGGAACTGTTATGATTTCACTCAAAACTGACGAAAATTCTAAAATTGGTTAGAGATATAAACACTTAACCCCTTTTGTGATGTTAATTTTGGGGTTAACTCTCTTTAAGGGAGCAATGATATCCTCTAACCCCAAAATTAGCCTCACATAGGTGGGTTAAAGGATATCATTTTGAAGCATAGGGGCAGGGGCGGATCTAAAAAATTAATACAGAGGGGGCTTGACAGAGGTTTGTTCGGGGGAAAAAATGTTTTTGGACCTATTTATATGTATTTTGTGTAAATATAAATTAATGCTAAAAAAATTAACCAAAAAACATAGGAGGGAGGAGGGATTTTATAATTAGCAAAAAAATATAAGAGTAAGGGGGCTTAGTATATGACAATTTTATAATATTAGGGGGGCTAATTGTAATTTTTAGGGGGGGCTAATGTAAAAAAAAACTAACGAACCGTTAGGAGAGGGAGCATTTTGTTACCAAATTACAAAACTCGAGGGAGGTTTGTGTAATTAAGACAAATCTCAAAGAAAGTTTGTGTAATTTACCCTTTTTTTTAAAAACACAAGACCAGTAACTGAAGGCTTTAATATACACCACTTATAAACATTGGGTAATGCCTGTTGTGTACTAAAAATAGCATCAAAGATTTTAGTCTATTGGGAGTTATAACGTTGGACAATATGAACAACCACATAAAATGCTAATTTTTATTTTTATTTATTTTTAATCATTTATTTCACTCTTCTTTCTTTGTTCTGTGGATGAAATTCCAAAAGAGAGGACCCTTGGTAGAAAGATAGAAATTAAGTCTTGACAACTCAGAATAATATTTATTTTATTAAAATAAACATGAGTTGTGTGGCTGCATGATATGTATGTCTGGAACGTGTGATTAACGTGTAATGAAGAAAATTGTTAGGCACACATCTCAAACCACACCCTAAATCACACTCTATGTTTTAAATACATGTACTTTGTGTTGTTTGAATTTTTCACACTTTTCTGTACACCACTTACACATCACAGCGTATATGCATTTAAAGTAATGGTGTGATTTGGAATGTGATTTGGGGTGTGTGCCTAGCATTTCTCATGTAATGAAACGGCAAACTCATAAGGTGTGCAGTTTAGATATTAATTTGCGGCCGTCCTCATTACACCCGGACTCTATATATATATATATATATATGTACATATGTATATATATGTATATAACACGTTGTGATGTGTAATTAACGAGAAGAAAACTAGTATATAGGAATTAACAATAAACACAGCCCTGCATAAATTTAATAATAATAAATGATAGGTAAAAACCTATTTACATCTGGTAGATCTTTAGATCAAGTACTAGTATCTGACCTCTTGACACTAGCCTCGCTCTTTTCTACCATGTTATTCTACATAAAGCACACATACTCTGCCATGTTTGTCGTCCATCCAATTTATTGAATTACAAGACAAAAATCTTAATGAAAATGAAACAAATCATATTTTTGCCAAGTCTAGAGTGGCCTTGCCATCGTGTGCTTTCCTGTAGAAGTGCTTGGCATAGTCTGAATACAGAATTGGCTTGTATATGGGTTCCTCTCCGTTCTCTAGAACTTCTGGCCACGGGGCGATAATATCTGTAGGTTTTGGGTTCACAAAGAGTGGAATTGAAATCCTATCCTTGCTTTCATTTGCAACAACACGGTGTTCAGCACTCTTATATCGTCCATTACTCATGATCTGAAGTGCATCACCGATGTTGATCACAAGAGCTCCACTAATTGGTTGGACATGGATCCATTCCTCTCCCCCTATCTTCCTCACGTAAAGTCCGCCGATGTCATCTTGAAGTAGGAGTGTCAATGTTGAAATATCCGAGTGTCGGCCTACTCCGACGGTGAGTTCAGGGTTAGGACACCTTGGATAGTAGTTGAGGTTAATTCTTCTAGAACCCATCAAAAGTGATTCTTTGTTTTCGTCAATCTCCTTCACATTTAGTCCTTTAGTTAAAATATTTAACAACCTCCTAACAACAACTTCAGACGTCCTAATGAACTCCAATGCTTGATCCCTATAAGCAAACGTAGAAAATTAGTCCATGCATAAAAATAATAATAATACTCTTTACTTAACTTAAACAAAATTCATAAATAACTTAAATATCTTTGCATGCCTAAATGTGAATTTAAAGTTAGACATCTCCACTTTCCTAAAAATTCTAAGGCTGCATGCCAAGTATTGTAAAGTAAAAGTCCTTGAGGGATTAAATGGAATAGTGAGGGCTAAAGGTGCGCACTCACACATATACATACATACATCCATACATATACATACATACATACATACATACATACATACATACATACATGTATATGTAAGTATGTCATATACGCTTTTATGTCCTCATAAAATTATAGTGTAGTGTATATCTGTAAGTTAATTGGGAAGAAGTTTGTAGTCTTACTTGCAAACAGGAGGCCAAACGGTTTCAGCCTCTTCTTCTGAGACATAGAAAAGACTGAGGTAATCTTTCCACTCAAGAGCCTTCTCTACATTAGGAAGAAAGCTGGTCATCAGACGAACATTGTTAGTAGGTGAATTCTCTTTCAGATACTTCCTCTTCTCCTCTGCGGACATGCCGAAAAACTTATAAGTCGCGTCCTTAACTGACTCGAGTACTTCAAGTGGGATTCCGTGATTAATTATCTGGAAAAAGCTCCAGTTCTCGGCCGCATTGCAGACGGCCTCAGCGACTTTGGGATCGGTTTCCCATTTGGACATGTCGATGACCGGAATGGACACATCGGGCACAACGTGACTCATATCGAGCCTTTCTTCGAGGGGTTGAATATATTCAGTAGGAAGGGTCTTAAGGTCCATGTCTGCAAGAGCCTTAACACCATGGCCATCTACTACAAACTTGGTGACATCAGAGTTGACCAAGTCATTTGAGATTGCTGGAGCCATTTTAGTAATTTGGAAAGGAATTAAGGGAACTTAGATCTTGGGAGAAAAGAGCAAGAAGTTGATGAGAGAATCTGATTTGAGGAATGTGTATACTCTGTGAGGCTATTTATAGCGGTACGTGGGTGTGCTATTTCAACTCACGTGGCGAATAATTGAGGTAGGTGGGGAATTATCAAAGATTCAAAGTTAGTGTAGAATGATGTAGGCTCAAAGAAATTCATTTTGAAATTCATTTAGGTCTTTCACTCTAACTTGTATTACTTGAAGCTTTTGTTTTTATAAGAGTTACAATTGAGTACTATTTAGAACAATCAATTTTAGATTGTTTATTCACAACTTGCTCAAAAAATATAAAATAAAATCGTATATGAAAACCGCTATCTTAGACACAAAGACAAATGCCATTGTGAATGGTATCTTAATTTGACCAAATTTTTTTTTTTATTTTACTTTTAGCAGATTCTAAAAGGAACTAGTACAAGTATTCATGCAGAAGTAAGAAAATACATGAAAGAAACTAGTAACACAAACTTCGTTGCTAATAACGCAACCTCCCCAATCCCCGATGAAAACGTCTGTCCGATTGAGGAAGGAATTGCTGCAAAAAATATAATCCACAACAGATATCGCTTCAAACCTCACCATGACCGCAAAAAGACTCCAACAAAACGCTAGATCGCACAGAAAAAAAATGCTAAATCTAATGGATAGAGTGTCGGATCTGAATTAGTAAATCACCAGATCTAAAATGACATTCTGCAAAGAGGATTGAATAGCCGGATCTAACTGTAGCACGAGGAAATAAAAGAGATATAGAGTAGAAACCAAAAAAAAAAAAAAGGGAACAAAAGCCTCCTAGAGAGGGACAAGTGACAAAGCAAGAGAGCCACCCTGACAAATTTGTCCTTTATAATTGTAAAATAAAAATAAAAATTGACGTATTTCTTCTCTTTTGATATCACCAATAGTTTTTCATCTAATACCAGTATATATTCATTGTTTTATTTATATGAATGTGCATACCTATCTAACAATGTTAATAAACATGTATTTGTAAGGGAGGTTATTGATATTATTTAAAACAAAGTTAACGTGGTTTTAATGGCAAACTTGAGAGGAGCTCAATGATATTTATTTTGTATATAAAAATGGCTCAATTATTTTTCCATGGTACTGTAAGAATTTTGTAATATCGCAGCATTAAATATGAATATCGTATATCATGACGTTATTAAAAATAGGGAAGGTAAATAATTGACATGATCGTCAGCATATGAGATATTATAAATCTATGAAAAAGGCCACTTGATTTAGCAGCCCAAACTTGACTAAAGTTGGACTTCAAGAGAAGGAATTTTGATGGCATTACCTTTTCTTCCTGGAAATGCTCTTGCAACGCTCATGGCTAAGGCTCTGTTTGTTTACAAGCTTCGTAAAGAAAGGTAAATTAAAGTATAAAGGTAACAGTTTCCTTTATTTGGCCAATGAGAAAGTAAAGAGGGGAAAAAAAAAAAAGAAGAAGAAAAGAAAAGAAAATATGTAAAAAAAATAATTAAAATTTTGAATGTTGTTTTTTTATAATGTAAAATTTTGGATTTTGCACGTCACTTATCTTTCTATTTCCTTGAATTTCTACTATATTTTGAAATTTATTTATATATTTTTACTTAATCTAAGTATAGACTAAAATTCAATGGAAAATGTACGAAAACTATTTTTCTTCTCATTTTTTTTCTCATTTTTTTTTTTCTTTAAATTTGCAAATCAAACAGAGCCACTGTAGGACTAATAATTCTTATTGGGTTTGGACTAACATTAGTGGCTTGGGAGGTAACTGGTGATTTGGGGTCTTAATTTGTTTTAAATCATATTCTTTCCTTCCTAGCACACCTTGTTTGACACAGCCACCTACCGTGCATGAATGATGTAACAACCACATGGGTAATTATAAGTTCACCCACAATTTTTAACTCCAAACTCGTAACCTGCATTGAAAAGTTGTACATGAGCCATACTATGTTGTACAAGTCGGTGCAGAGAGAAAAGTTGTGAGTGTATATGTAATTACATGTGGTCTTCACGTTCACCAACCATCTCAGTGTATTATATTCCATATGTGATGTTTCCGAGGAAGACAAAGAAAGCAGTATATACGTATTTTTTTTGTTCATCTTTTTCAGTTTATTATATGGTTTTTTCTTAAAAAATTCAGAAAAAGTTAGAATATCACGTTCTTTACCCAGGCAGCTGAATCTTTTCGTGATTTCTCCAATTAATATTGATTTAGCTCTCAAATATTTTTTTTTGAAACAAAAAAATTCTTAAAATGTACAAATTGGAGCGAGATTTTTTTTTTTTAAATTGTTTTTAATTTAAAAAGGAATAATATTCTAATCAATACTCCCCTCTAAAATAGTGTGGCTAATATATCTAACGGACTTTCTAACGATAAATGTCTGTTAGGAAATTTTTTTTTTCTGACGGTAAATTACCGTTGGTTATATGTTTTCTAATGGATATTTTCCGTTAGTAATTATTATTCTAACAAAATAGACCGTTAGTGATATTTATTCTAACTGTTTATTTTCTAACACTTTTGTATGCAAAAATACTAACAAACTTTTGTAACGGACAATGTCCTTTAGCAATCTCATTACTAACGGTTTGTAATATTCCCATTTCCAAACTTTCGAGACAATTACTAACGGATATTATACTGTTAGTAATTTCTATTACTAACTATTTGTTTTCTAACACATGTGTAAGAATAATAACGAAAATTTCCATTATTAATTATTTTAAATATGAAAAAAATAAATACTAAAATATGCTTCCCAATTTTATTTGTACCTAATTTACATCGCAGCTATATCACATTTACAAAAAACATATAACAAGCTCAAGTCCAAACCATAATAAATGCAAACTCAGTCTATATTAATTATAAGAAATATAATATTCCACAATAAGCATATATTTATCCTTAAATTCAAACTGTTTCTACATCCAAATCAAAATTAAACTTTGCTTAAGAAGAGCAGCAGCCACCACTCTGTGCAAATTATTCATGGCTGGTTGGCTTGCCATCTTGCATAACCAAACCAAACCAAACCAAACCAAACCAAACCAAGCCAAGCCTTGTGTCCCAATCAATTGGGGTCGGCTGTATGAATCTTTTTTCTCCATTCTGCACGATCAAGAGCTATATGCTCATTTAAATTATATATATTCATATCTTGTTGCACCATATATTCCCAAGTCAGTCTAGGTCTGCCTCTCCCTCTAACCATTCCAGGCACTACGATCTTATCACTCTTTCGCACAGGTGCATCTACAGGTCTTCGTTGCACATGGCCAAACCATCTAAGTCTATTCTCCCTCAACTTATTCTCAATATGTGTCACTCCTAAAGTCTCTCGGATGTACTCATTTCTAATTCTATCTTTCCTAGTCTTACCACACATCCATCTTAGCATCCTCATCTCCGCTACACTCACTTTGCTAATGTGTTGTTTCTTAGTTGCCCAACACTCTGTCCCGTAGAGCATAGCTGACCTAATAGCTGTCCTATAAAATTTTCCTTTCAATTTTGCTGGTATTCTCCGATCACATAATACTCCAGAAGCACTCCTCCACTTAAGCCAGCCCACTTTAATTCTATGGGTCACGGCATCACCAATCTCTCCGTCTCTACTGATCATTGAACCTAGATAGCGAAAGTGTTCCCTCTTTGGGAGCTCCTGATCTTCGATCTTCACTGCTTCGTTGTCTCTACTTCCACTGTTGCTAAAATTACATTCCATGTATTCTATTTTCGTCCTACTTATCTTTAGCCCCTTAGTCTCCAGTGCTTTTCTCCAAGCTTCTAATTTATTGTTGAGTCCCCTTTTAGTCTCATCAATCAAGACAATATCATCTGCGAACAACATACACCATGGGACCTCATCTTGAATGTGTTTAGTCAATTCATCCATAATTAGGGCGAACAAATAAGGGCTCAAGGCCGACCCCTAGTGCAAGCCTACAGTAATTGGGAATTCGCTGGTTTCTCCGGCTGGTGATCTAATTGTAGTAACCGCTTCATCATACATATCCTTCACCACGTCAATATAACCCTTGGTCACTCATTTCTTCTCTAGCACCCACCAATTAAATCTCTAGGCACTCTATCATAAGCTTTTTCTAAATCAATAAAAATCATATGTAGATCTTTTTTCTTCTCTCTATACTTTTCCATTAGTCTTCTAAGTAAATAAATTGCTTCCATAGTTGATCTCCCAGGCATAAATCCAAACTGACTTTCCGACACTGATGTTGCGCCTCTTAAGCGATGCTCCATCACTCTCTCCCATAGCTTCATAGTATGGCTCATCAACCTAATACCTCTATAGTTGTTGCATTGTTGTACATCTCCTTTACTCTTATATATAGGCACTAGGATGCTCTTCCTCCACTCATCAGGCATTTTTCTAGTCATTAAAATCCTATTAAAAATTTTTGTAAGCCAAGATGCCCCCACATCTCCCAAGCATTTCCAAGCCTCAATGGGGATCCCATCTGGTCCTAAGGCCTTGTTGGGATTCATCTTCTTCAAAGCAAATTCCACCTCAAACTTCCTTATTCTCCGATAGAATCTGTATTCTCTAGTTTCATCGTAACTTCCAGTTTCTTCTTCCATTGTGTTATCCATATGTTTTTCATTCAGCAACTTCTCAAAATAGCTCTTCCACCTTTCCTTAATCTCTTCGTCGTTCACTAATACCCTAGTGTCATCGCTTTTTATACACTTAACCTGATTAATGTCTCTTGTTTTCCTTTCTCTCGACTTGCCATCTTGCATACAAATAAAAATAAAAAAATCGAAGGGCTTGAGACACTGGATATTTAAAAGAACTGAAGACAAGATATAAACTGATGAACATGCAGGTTTTGGTGTTTTCTATGGTAGAACGAACATCTTCAGAAGAGTGGAAAAACCAAATAGCAGGGCACTCTTGGACCGACTTCTTAAGGCTCTATTTAGTTTGCCGATGTAGAGAAGGGAAAGGGAAACAAGAAGGTTTAGTTCTAGTGTTTTCCCAAGCAATTTCCTACCTGTTTAACGAGTAATCTTATGATTCCCAAATTCATACCCTAAATTTGCTTAAACAACTTCACATGAAAATTCTAATGGTCCCACAACCACATGTGTTTGGCAGCAAATTTGGTAACCACATCATGATTCATGCTTACATTAGGACAAAAGTGAGAAAATTTGAAAATATGCTTGAGTAGGGACTCAAAATTCAAAATACTTTGTTGTAGATTTCAGCAGAAATTTTCCTTCCCACATTCCTCACCGTTTTCCATAATGACCAACGAAACAAAAGTGCTTCCTTGTTTTCTTTTCCCATCCCGCACTAAAAATTCATGAACCAAGCAGAGCCTAAATTATCAGCCTAGGGACTTTTGACCTAATTCAACACAGGTTTTGAGTTAGAGGATCTTCACTCTTCCCCCTAACCAAATATAACCAATAACCTACCCCATTTATGGATTACTGACTTCTTTTTCTTAGTTTCTAACCCAACGTAAAGAGAATTAATTCGAACTACAAAAATCAGAGGAGAGGTCAAACTGTCAGATTAAGGGAGCAACTCTTAAAAATTGAAATATGATAATGAGCAGACCATGCTTTTAGAGAGATCAGACTATAATTTTACAGTTAAGACACAGTCTAGAGTCTATCATCCTTACCTTGGCTGTTTCATATGACACAGCTTTGCTTGCAATGAGATCAGACTTGTTCCCAGCCAGAAGTTTGTTGACATTGTCACTCACATAGCGATCAATTTCACTCAGTCACTGCTTCACCTTGTTGAAGCTCTCTTCATCTGTCACGTCATAAAAGACCTATAGGAACTCGAGAAAAGAGGAAGTGAAATGAGTGACAAGATTCCAAATTTATAATATATCTTTACTCCATTTTGTTTTTCTTCCTTTTTCTCTTACTGTTTTCCTAATTAACTGAACTAAGAAAAAATGCTTTCCAGTATCCAGAGTGTTCTCTTTTTCTATCTCTCACTAAGTGTATGAACCGACTAAAGGCATAGGGAGGGGGTGACAATTTGTGGCAAATGAGAAGTTGCGTGATGGAAGAAACATGGATGACATACCGCTTTAGCAACTATCTCAGCAGTGTGTGCAGTATTAGCCTTGGCTTGAACAGGAAGCAAGTATCTGAACAGGAAAATCCATTTGTCGCTTCTTGGTAGACCAGTTGATATTCTCCCAATTAACTGAAGGTGGAAAAATTTTATAGTTACTAGCAAGAAAAACTTCCTATGATTTTTATAAGTTTGGAGAAAGCATATCATATAGACTCTAGAGATTTACAAGGGAAAAAAATTGAGTCATAATTAAGTGGTTAACACAGAAATTCAAGAACACACACCAAAACGAATATAAATGTCATCCTTTGTAAGCAAGTGTTAAAAACATTTCACATATGAGGCCTGTTATTATCTATTATCTCATCAAGAATTTGAGTTTTGAAGTTGCACTATCTATTGGCACTAGAATGAACATACATATATACTGGGTAATATGTAACAATCCTGAATAACAATTAACAATCTATGGAATTAAAATCATTAGCTTGATAATTGCCACATCACACTTCTAGAACAACTTAGATTTCATTGGCAGAAATCGTGATAGAAATCATCACATCTATAACAATCCTGAATAACTAATCAAAATGTTAACCTTCAAAGACTAATCCATGATAGAAATCAAATTAGAATTCATTGCCAAAGATTGACAGTTAGGGGAGAAACTTTTTTAAGTGCTGTTTGGAAGAGAAAATAATAACCTTAACAATAAAACTGAGTGGGGTGCTTCCTATAGGTTCAAAGTTCTAATCCCATGAAATCATGTCTGGGATCCTTGCTCCCATCACTGCATAAATGATTTAATAAATTAAACACCAACTTTCAAAGATGAATCACTACTTGGCATTACTAAATTGAAACTATTAGAAATCAATTGCAGAAAGATGTTTAACATGGTGTGGTTAGAGCTTATACACATCTTGAAGAATGAGTTCTTATGTGTTATTAACAAATACCTGGAAAAACATAACTAAAACAAACAGTATATTATAATCGAAGAAAGCAGTAAGATCAAAGTAAAACAAAAACCATTGCTCGAGTTACACGGTTAAGCAGTAAATCAATTAGATAATAAGATGGCATTGTAAGACCACTTTGAATACCTACTAATTTTTCTAGAGAATGAATACATTAATGCAAAAGAAATTAAACAAGAAAAGGATTCAATACATTAATACAAGCCATTACAATACCTCTTTTTTCCCCCTCTTTTGTGCTCCATTACTACAAAAAATCCAAACCCAAATACTGACATCAAATTAAAGTTTCAAACAGCACTACTTTGGGATTTTTTTTTTTTTTTCAAATAGCACTCGCTATGATAATGAGCTCAGAATTGCCACTGCCCGTGCGATTACTACACCAAGAAAAGGTAACGATGATAGACATTAGATTGAGAAGATAAAAGAGAAGAAGTGAGAAGATAAGAAATCTAAAATTAGCAAATTGAGACGATAAAATTAGTACCCTAACTTGGGAATTTTTGAAAGCACCTCTCATGCAACCCAAATACCTAGCCATGACCTTTGAAACATGCATTCCATGCGGCATCCCAAATTTGGCCTATATGGTTTATTAATTGCATTCATGGTACTAGGTAAGAAGAAACATGCAGGTGATACTCTCGGCCCAACTGGTCCATCCAGAACTCTATGCTCAGCACTTCTGAACTTGTCATTGCAAATCAATCATGTGATTTCATTTTCTCTAGCCAACACTAAAAATTATCTTAACCAATAAACATTATAGTCTATGTCAGTTGAGTTCCAACTTTTAAGTGAATACATAAAATGGAAAAAACAAAAAGCAATTGAAGGCACTCACATTTATGAACCAAGTTGAAACCCCCAAAGAAGTTGGCAAAACATGTTTTTACAATCATGGGTTTGTAAGAAAACTCATTAGAGGTCAGGTGAGATTCGCAGAAATAAAACGAGAGAGAGAGAGAAAAAAAAAATGAGCGAGAGAGAGAGAGAGAGAATGAGCGAGTGAGAGAGAGAGAGAGCACACACAAACATGCAAACACATATACACTCGCACACAAACAACACAATTTTTTTATTTCTATATATGATAATATGTCACTACCTCGTGTTCTCGGTGAAAGGGGGATCCGAAACATGCCAGTGAATAATCTATGAGGTGATCAGTTTTACCATGTGGATTAGTGAAATAATCTAAGAGAGACAAGATAAAAGATAGTGCAATGGCTATACGGCCAAAAAACAAAATAAATAAATAATTTGCCACTCTATGATATAACAGTCACTAATGGCCAATTAAATGCATATGCCCTGTGAAAATTGCAGTCCAAGTTATCAAAAAAAGAAATTAATTATACAAAATTCAGTTATTCATGAATTTTTATGTTCCAAAGGTTGACAAGGCAAATCATTAAGTTTTACTTAAATTGGGGGATTCAAGTCCCAATTTGAACTTTAATCGGAAGATAAAATCTAAAATAAACCTATGTTTGTATACCTTTCTGTAAAACAAAGAAATGAGGGTAGAGGAAAACAAAAATAGGTCCAACACTTGATGGGTCTACCGGCACCTCGAGTCGAGAAACCCAGACCTTCAACTCGATGGTGATAGTGGCCTCTAGTATCTTACCAAAATGATCGAAGTCAACGCAAGCCCTCCAACAAATACCTAGACACATAATGGGAACAAAGTTAATTCTTAGTACTAAAAGGAGAAATTCAGACCAGGGAGATGATCACGTTAGAAAGTCAACACCCTAAATACATAATATGTTTGGTAGTTGAAATAAGTACATGGGATAGCTATTTTTTTAATTTTTTTACAAATTTACAATTTTGAAGAAAAAACCCTAACAAAGAGCAAGTCGCACAAATATCATAGCAGAAATCATTGAAAACAAAAGAAATAGCTACCAAAATAGTAGATCTAAGGAGAAGAACTAAAACATATTGTAGATCTTTAAAAAAAATCATAACTTCAGAAATCTCTCAAAAAAGAAAACAAAGATGTTAACAAACCTCAGATTCTGAAAATGAAGATGAAAAAACTCCACATTTTGGCGGTAGTGAGAGGTAGAGAGAGTGTAGTAGATCTAAGTTAGAGAGCGAGATCTCACCGAAAAACTACTGTGTCAGAGTTGAAAGGGAGATGTCGACAGTGAGAATGAGAGTGAGCGGTGGTGGAGTGGCGGCGACAGCAGTGGAGTGGCAGCGACGGCGGTGGAGTCGTGGCAGTGGACTGTGGAGACTGTCTTCTCATCTTCTCTCTCTCTCTCTATCTCTCTCTCTCTCTCTCTCTCTCTCTCTCTCTCTCCCTCCTTTCTTCTCCATTTCCTCTCTTTCTTATTTTCTATTTTGTCTCCCGCACGTCTCTTCTCTGCTTTTTCTTTTTTTCTTTTTCTTTTCTATATTCAATTTAAATTTTGGTTAAAAGTTGTAACGAAATTTTTCCGTTAGTAATTTTTCTTTTTCCGTTACAAAAATTGGTAAGCATATCCGCATAAAATGCTAACATACATTTACGATTTCTAACGAGAATTTACTGTTACAGATTGGTAACGGTAAATTTCTGTTAGAAATCTTAGAATGTGTCTGTTCGAATTTTAGCTCTTTGGTGTAGTGTCATCTTTTATAGATTTATCAATGATTACTCAAGCCATACTCTCACAAATTGTTGAACATTTATATTCTAACTTATTTTTAGAATAAAGGCTTATAATCCTGCCTCTTACTCATCACTCAAGTGTTGGACATTAAAGGCTTCCAATCCTGCTTTATTGGACAATAAAAGCTTCCAATCCCACATCCACCATGAATGCACTCCCTTGCACTCTCTACACACATCTTCCCCATCACCCCGTTCAAGATGCGCTCTTCTTCTTCACTATAGCTCCTATTTATATAGGCTACCTTTCCAAATCCTAGTTAAGATTAAATTACCCACATATGGTAATACTTGTCTACTAAGAAACTTCCCTTGCAAGTATTCGTACATAATTAGGAAACCTTTCGCCATTAGAAAACCAATCAATTTTGGAAACTATCACAATCTACTCTCTAATTCAGGTTAGGAAACTCCAATTCTCGCACATAACAATGTGTTTGCTCAGGTGGTCCACCTAGCAAGTCTCCAAATGCACACAACCTTGCCCGAGCAGCTAGCTTGATTGGGACTCACTCGAGCAACATTCCAGTATTGAGAAATTTTTCTCAATTTCCAACAAACTTCACAATGGGCTCAATTTCTCAAATCTTCACCTTATTGAGCTGCAATCCACAACTTCACCATCTTCTGTGTCTTCTCAAGGTTGAAATTCTTTTACCATCAATCTCTTTTTTCACCTTCTGTGCATCTCACAAGAACTATTTCGCTACACGCCTAGCTTTATAGGTGTCTAACATCCATATGATTACAGCTAATGGATTTAATATTAGCTGGCATATCTACAAATTTCTGTACCTAATTAGAGTCCATAAACTCTATCTCAGCCTTCATTGCTTTAACCCAATGACCCGAATCAACATCGTCCATTGCCTTTTCATATGTGGAAAGATTAGATTCAAAGTCCACGAAGTCAACTTCAAAAACTTCTCCTAAGAACATGTATCTGTCAGGCTGGCTAACTATCTTCCCACTACGACAAGGTGTCAGTTCAGAAATATATGAAGGTGTAGTATTTTCTTGTTCTTGATTGACAATATATAACTGTTGAGGAATTAGAGGGCTTTCTCATTACTTCCTCCAAAACTATTCTTTCTCTGGGTTTATGGTTCATGATATAATAATCTTCCAAGAAAGCTATTTTCATGATAATGAACATCTTCTATTCTCTCAGATCATAAAAATTCCATCCATAGGTGTCCTTTGGATAACCTACGATGTAGCATACTTTGGATCGTGTCTTGAACTTTCTTATCTTTCCCTTCAGCACATGTGTAGGACACCTCCATATATAAAAATGTTGCAAAGTGGGCTTGCGCCCACTCCACAACTCCTGAGCAGTCTTAGTACGTACGATGCAATTTCCAAAGCGTACCCCCAAAGGAATAATGGCAATGCATCGCTGTAAATGGTGAATTGTTCACCGCTCTTCGGTATTGCAAGCACTAGCGCCGTGGTTAATCATTTCTTTAATTCTTGAAATGCGCATTCATGTTTGTCATTCCATTCGTATTTCAAGTCCTTTTTGGTTAATCCAGTAAGAGGGGCTGCGATCTTGGAGAATCCTTCCACGAATCTCCGGTAGTATCCAGCTAGACAAAGAAAACTTCTGACTTCCGTTGCTGTGGTCGGTCGATTCTAATCTAAAACAGCTTCAATCTTTGATGAATCCACAACTATTCCTTCTTTCGAGATAATATGTCCTAAAAATTTGACTTCCTTTAACCAGAACTTGCACTTGCTGTACTTTACATACAAGTGATTATCTCGGAGAGTCTGAAGTGCTATCTTCACATGTCCTTCGTGTTCGGCCTCTGTCTTAGAGTAGATGAGGATATCATCTATGAATACAATGATGAACTGATCCAGATAAGGTCTGAATACTCGGTTTATTAAGTCTATGAATAGTGCTGGGGTATTAGTCAATACGAATGGCATAACCAGGAATTCATAATGTCCATACCTGGTTTTGAAAGTCGTCTTGGGTACATCCTCAGGTCGAACGAGTAATTGATGGTATCCGGACCGTAGATCTATTTTTGAGAATGTCGTAGCTCTTTGTAGCTAATCAAATAAGTCATCGATCCTCAGTAGTGGGTACCGATTTATTGATTGTGACCTTGTTCAATTCTCTATAGTCGATACAGAGTCGAAGTGTTCCATCCTTCTTCTTGACAAATAATACAGGTGCTCCCCAGAGTGAAGTGTTTGGACGAACAAATCCGAGGTCCTGAAGTTCTTGCACTTGTGTCTTTAGTTCTTGCATCTCTATTAGGGCCATTCTGTAAGGTGTCTTCGATATCGGTGAGGTTCCAGGCATCAGATCGATGCAGAAGTCAATGTCTCTCTTGGGTGGTAGTCCTTTAACTTCTTGGAAAACATCTTCGAAATCTCAAATTACTGGAATTTGGTTAATAGGAATCTCATCACTCGTGGTTCCAAGGGTAGCTAGGCAGTTGGTGAGAAAAACGTCACACGAGGGATTGCACTTGAAATCAAATGGTTCACCATCAGGTGCTAAAAAGAATATGGCTTTGCTAGCACAATCTAACTTGGCATGGTATTTCGCGAGCCAATCAATTCCTAGGATCACGTCGAATTCCTTCATCGACAAAACTATCAAGTCAGCGGGGAGGTTCTGATCTTTCAAGTTTAGAGGGCAGTCTTTGCATACGTTTTCCAACTTAACGCTCTTTCCTAGAGGTGACGTAGTGTTCAAAGCTATATCTATCGTTTGGGGCACTAAGCCTAAGCGTTGCACGATTCTAATTGCAATAAAAGAATTGGATGCGCCAGTATCGAACAAAGCTTTCACTTGACTATTAAAGAGAGTCAGAGTACCTTCCAGATTCTCCTGCTCTTCCTCGTCAAATCCTGCTCCTCCGAAATAATAGCATTGAGTCGAGCCTGTCCTTGAGTCGATGCTCCATAGTAACCACCTCGGGGTGTTTTGCAATCCTTGGACAGATGTCCCTTCTTGTTGCAGTTGAAGCAGACCACATCTGAGTGACTGTCACTACAACAAAAATTATTTTTTGCAACAACGCTTGGCAAGGAAAGAGAAATTTTCTTGCTAAAAGTATAGTATTAGCAAGGAAATATAATTTTGTTGCCAAATGGCTAAAAAATATACACAATTGGTAAGGAAAATTTTATTTCCTTGCCAAAAGTGTAGCCTTTGGCAACGAAAATTCATTTTCCTTGCCTATAGTGAATCACTTTGCAACGAAAAAACAATTTCCTTGCTAAAAGTATGTTTTGGCAAGGAAATTGTTATTCCTTGCCTAAAGTTAAGTAATTATTTGTGAAAATACTTTCTCGCAAGGAAATGTTTTCCTTGCCAATAATTGCTTTTAGCAAGGAAATATGTTTTTCTTGCTAAAATATACTTTTAGCAATGAATTATTATTTCCTTGCCTAAAATTCTATCTAAAATGAATTTTTTTTTTAAGGAAAACACATTTTGTAAGGAAAACATTTCCTTGCTAAACACAATTAAATTAACTAAGCAAAAATTTAAAAACCTTTGTGAGACCCACACTCAAATAAAACCCCAAATCCCTAATTCCCTTTCCCTCCATTTCCCCCACCCCCAAATCAGTTCGCAACTTTGAGAGCCCCCCACCCTGTGAACCCCAACTCCCCTCCCCTCCCCTCCCCTCCCCTCCCCTCCCCTCCCGTCGAAGCCTTGCCAGATCCGGCGTCGGATCGTAGTCCACAGTAGGCCGCCGCCGTCGCTAGCAAGTTGGTAAGCCTTCTCTCTCTCTTTCCCCTTTCTTCATCTTCTCTCTGTCTCTCTCTCCTATAAGTGGAAGAACTTTTTCTTGCCCGAGTAACATTTTGGCTCTTAGTACAATTAAGTCTGAAATTGTCTCTACACTTACTTGCCCACTTCTCTCTATCTTTAGGTTTTCTCATCTTTCAAATGAGATATTTGGGTCTCTGGTGGCCAACATGATGTCTTGTTAGAAGGATGGGAGGATCATCACAATCCAAGTCTCGACCATAAGAGAGAGGCAGGTCATTTGTTTACTGACCAAATATTATGTTACTGCATGTGTCCTCTTGTCCTTCAACTACTTGGTACTTCATACAGAGTCTCTCTTTTTGATTTGTTATTTGTTTCTTTTTTTGCCCCTCTGCCTGCACAAGTGTTCAAAATTTTTACTCTTTGCTTCTAAGTTGTGGTTTTCATGTCATGCGTATTTGGAAGTTGTGTACCTCTATTTTTCTTCCCTTGTCCTGCATTTGATCATCTAGTTAATGACTTGATGAATTTTATTATGAATGGTTTGAATAGTAACCAACTTGCTTCCATTTTGGATAATAAACTAAAAATAAATAAAAATACCAAAATGGGTCTCTGTAGTGAATTCTATTGTAACAATTGAAAAGATGTTGCGTATAAAAATTGGAGTACAAATTTGGGAAGCTCAACATTAATTAGTAAAAAATTTGTCAAGTGATGATGAATTGATTTGCAAGTAATGCTATGCTTCCTAAATTTGTTTCCCAAATGTGGCAATGGTTCAACTTAATATTTTTTTGGAGGATGTTAAAATAGTCCCTCAATTATTGAACACGGTCCCACTGCCACGTGTTTGGAACCACAGTTGGATACAAAATTGGGAAGCATACAATACTCTTGTTTTTTTTTTTTTTGCGTTTTATACAAATATTTAATTATTAATACTATTTAATTTGAGATTCATTCTTAAATTCCCGTGCATTTGCACGAGTTGTCGATTAGCTAGAGTCAGTAAGAGGTTCTTACTCTCTTTCTGAGTTGACTACATATACTGTATGCATTAATTTGCAGGATAACCTGATCCAAATACAAGAGATGAATTGAACTGAACTGAACATCATTGTGGTTCATGACACGATTCCGCCAAAAAAGGAGAAAGGGGTGGATGAAACTTTGGGGGAAGTCTATGTAAGTTTTATATTGAACTTTGTTAAGTAACCCCCAGCCATTCAATATATATGCGTTTCAAAAATAAGTTATTTGCATGTATACATGATGGGAATTGTTATATTGCTAGTTTTGAGCTTACATGTTTACTTCTTGGAATGAACGTGATTTGTGAACAAAACTTGTTTATGTCTCGTCATTTGCACTAAAGATATCAAATGAGCAAACCTTGCTCCTTTAGTATAGTCAATTACAGAATTACATTAAGACAAGAAAACCATAATCCACTAACCATATAAATTTGTTTGATATGATCTTCAGTAATAAAAAAGTACCTATGAATGAACTCAAAAAGTGTTTAAGTGAAAAAGGAGAAAATAACATATCATACATTAGCTCTTGTTCTTTTTGTATCATATTATTGTTGTTGCTTCCACCTTATCTCTCTTCTTCCTTTCACTACAAGAAAAATGCCATATCACAGCATTTATTTGCCGACATTTAGGAAAATTCCTTGAATTTACGGCATCTTAACATTGAAGTGTTGTTAATTATTTGGATTTTGATTAGCGACGGAAAATACCGGCACGTTGTAATTAATAGGATGTATGATACAATACACCTCTAGAATGGACCATTTAGTTTTCCTTTGTTTTTTCGCATTAGGATTAGAAAATGAGCAGTAGTTCTCTTATTCTAGTCATGCTACATGTTATACCAACATATCCACGCTGATCAAAAACCCTCATAGCTCAACTGGTCGAGGCCCAATTTTGGTTTTTATTTCCTTGTAACTTTTGCTTCCTTTGTGAAACTAGTAGCCTACCCTTTCCTACCTTACATTGTAGGGAGGATCTATTTTCTAGTAGTTTTTGGACATGTTCCTTGGTGATCATGTGGATGCAACATATATAAGCTACAAGGAAAACAAACGAAAACACAATGTAAAACTTTTTCCTAGGAGTAGTAAGGAAAATGGTAAAAACAAAAAAAAGGAATGAAAAGGATATAGACTAAAAATGTCAACCTCGAGTATGACTAACTAGAGTTGTAAGAAGAAACGGAACAAATAACGGACTCCCGGGGTAGATTCTATAGCAAAAAAGGTCGAAAAACACCTCAAAACACCAAAAATGAGGTTTTAAGGGAAAACTTTGACAACTGAATGTCCGGCTACCACCAAAACCACACATCCACCCCGAGTATGACTAACTAGAGTTTTTGGAAGAAACGCAACCAATAACGGACTCCCAGGGTGGATTTCATAATAAAAATTGTCGAAAAACACCTCAAAACACCCAAAAATGAGGTTCTAAGGGGCAACTTGGACAATCAACTATTCGACTGCCATCAAACCCACACGTCCACCTCGAGTATGACTAACTAGAGTTGTAGGAAGAAACGGAACCAATAACGGACTCCAACAGAAGATGAAGCTATTTTTACTTTAGTGTTCTGATCAATCATTTTATCTTTAGAATCGATCAAAAGTTGAACATTATAATCATAGACTTGCCTGCATCTCTAAGTTTTCCTATGCACACAAACTGGTTAAGTTATTTCATTTGTTGTTGATGAATCCTTTTTTTCTTGCTTTTTATTTGCTTTTATACCCAGTAATTAAGGTGCTTTGAATTGCTTGTTCCTTAAAGCATAATGAGAAGCTTTTGCTCACAAATTGTTTTACCTTTTCAAATCTTAATTTCTAACACGAAATTTTACTTGATTTGTTGAATTGCATGATTTGAGTAAACAAGAGAAGCAGTGCAGAGTTCCTGGCTGAGCCAAAAATATTCTCTACACAATTGTCGGTGTAGTTGTTTCGTCTGCCGATTTGGTTTCTAGCACCAAATAGAACAACGATTGGCTCTCTGGTATTACGTATTACATGGAAAGTGTAAAGTTAAGGTATGTGTAAAGTTAGGATTTTTGTAGCTATTTGTTTCGCCAATTTCTAAACTGTATATAGTTTTGTAGTCTATAATTAGTTATGTAAGTAGATCCAGATTCAAACAATAGGCTAAAGCACTTGAGAGAGAGAGAGAGAGAGAGAGAGAGAGAGAGAGAGAGAGAGTTATTATTGGGAAAAAAAGAAGGTAGAAGAAGAAGAAGAAGAAGAGGTATCATGAAGAGAAAAAAGAGTGAGAGAATTTGACATAAATGCATATGCAGAATCAATTTAATTTGACACAAATGAATACGTAGAATCAATTTATACCCAAAAGCACAACATTACAATACTCAATAAATTCAAAGCATAACATCACAGTGATTTTATGCTTTGAATTTAGGTTTCCTTTTCTTTATATATATATATATATATGTATGTATCTATGATTTTCATTCTTGTTTGGTGGAGTACTCTTTTTCTAGTATGTATTGGTTCACAATCTGTAGACCATTTGCTTGGATTGAGTTTGAATTTGTCCGTGCAAGCAATAATCAGAAGGATTACACCTCTTTGGTTTGATCTATGAATTTAAGTATCTTCAGTTTAGTTCCTTTTGATTGTTCTTTGTGATGTGATTAATTGATCAAGAATTTGATTAATTTATCTGTAGCATATAGGAGCGTAGTGTTTTAATTTGTTCTTCAATAAATTCAGCAGTGATAATTTTAACTGTAGCTTTGTGCTTGTTTCGGTCAATTTACTTTTTCCTTTGATATTTTAGGGTGAAGATGCTGTAATGAGATGTTCTTTATTCAGTACTTTTTTAATCAATGTTGCATTCGAGCAGGGATGTTCTTATTGAGACGAAGACATTAGTTTAGCTTCCCTTATGGCTAAAATTTATGATTTTAAGTTAACAAGAAATGCGATATCGTAATTTACATTTTTTTTGGTTGACAAATACAGTAGTGCTAGGGAATTAAAAGAGGGGAGAAAACCTAGCTTGTTTTGGTGCTTGTTTAGAAAGATATTCAGAGTTTTAATCAAAGGCTCTTTAAAGTCCTAATTTCTTGTGTTGGGCTCATTTGATCACCCAGCTCAATAAAGGAAACTTTAACCCTTACACAAAACACAATCATTGAAACTTCTCGTCATCAACATCTCACAAGTCATAACTAGTTATCATTTCTTTTCCTTTCATTTACTCCTTTTTCCTGCCGTTGTAGTGTATACTTCTCCAATTAAAATAACTCTTTATGAGGATTTGAGTCAAATTCACCAAATACAGCAGCAACATGTTTTTCTATTGAAATCAAACCTACTGTGAAGTCTGTGATACAGAATTTTCATTTAGGCGGATGAAATAGCAGGTAAAAGTCATAGAAACAGGCAGTGTAGTTGTTGATGAGAATATTGTTTTCTTATTTGAGAAGTCCCAAACCAGGTTTTAGAACCGGAATAAATGTTATTGGAATTAAAATATTAAAAACCTGAAATACGTTTCAAAAACCAATAAAAGAACTGGAATAGCCTGAAATAAAACCAAATGTTGGATGAATTATAGAATGATCTAACTATAAACCAGGAATGGGAAACCTAGGAAGAACCAGATTGATGAACATGTTTGATCTGGCTTCTAGTAGGACTGTCATTTCTTTATGGGTAGTGGTGTTGCCCCAATTTTCTATGTTAATTTAATAGGTAAATAGAATTTATTTTTGAAGAGGGATCCCACATTTTGAAGTCCCAAAGCATTTGCTGGAAGAAATCACTTTGTATTCGTACTACTTTAGACCTGTCTCGAAGTTCTCACCATTTATTGGAATGTTTTGTTTCATTTTTTAAAATTTGTTGCGATGCTAAAATTAATGTATGTATGTTTTTTGTTAATGTACCTTGTACTATATCAATAATTGATATGGATATTTCTTTTCCCGGGTGACAATTTATTTGTAGATTTCTTCATCCATGTTTTGAGTTGTGTAGTGTGTTATTATGAATTTGAGTTAAAATAGGCAATTTGTTAAAACACTTCAGCTATTCCCTGGTGGATGTGATAGAATCACAGTAGAATGTATTGCAAGCTCGCATTCAGGATACTCGTGATTTCACTGAATTCGTGGACTTCATCAAAAGTAAGTAGAATGACTTTTTCTTACACTGTTGTTGCCATTGTAACGACCATCATTCGAGTTGTCCTTCTGTTGATTTCGTAGTTGTTGGTGGATCAAATGAGGTCATATGGTCCTTACATTGCTTTGCATTTACGGTATGAGAAGGACATGCTTGCCTTTAGTGGATGTACACATGATCTATCCCCCGATGAAGCTGATGAGCTAAGGACAATCAGGTTGAATATTACTTTACAGTTTGATTGATACTAACTTTTCTTCTTGTACTATAAAAAATGTGTGTTTGTTTCAGAACATCCTATAATACTATTTCTGATTTTGACTTTCAGAGAAAACACCTCGTATTGAAAAGTAAAAGATATTGATTCTACAGAACAGAGAGCCAAAGGGTATTGCTCCTTAACTCCAAAGGAGGTTGGAATGTTCCTCATGCCCTTGGATTCCCATCAAACACCCCAATATATATTGCTGCTGGTGAGATATATGGGGGTGATTCCCATATGGCTGATCTGCGATCCCGCTATCCACTTTTAATGAACAAGGTATAGACTTGCATCATAACCTTGCTTGGTTTATTTATTTATTTATTTTTATGTGTATGTTCTAATTTTTCAAAATTGAATCCACTGTAAAGCTGAAAAAAGCAGCTTAAATTAGAGGCAGCATCTGTTAAAGAAGAAATCTCTCATTCCCACGGCAATACCAAACGGGCTCTAAGTTTTAGTTTTCTGTTAATGAGAATCTGTTGAACCCTAACATCATCTGATGAGTAGGAGGCACATAAGCACCTCATGAAAGCAACGAGAAACTCACGTCTCGGAAAAATTGATATGGTTCAATTGGTTTGTGCTAAGTAGCTAATTAATCCAACATAAAAGCAAACTTATGTATGACAGTAGCTTTATCCATTCTTGGGTTCCTAGAACTTAAACTATAGCATTATACTGGAACCAAAGTGCCATGTGCATTGCATATGCCTGTTAGGGTAATTAGCATTCAGGTTTTAGTAAACTTTTTGCATGATTCAAGCTTTAATCGGAACATGGAAAGATCTAGGTTTTAACCACTACCCAATGCATACTGTGTAATTGAATGTTACTTGATGTAAACACTATTCACTTTGGAAATCTGAACCAGATTCCCAGCTGATTTCAAGAAGATATTATCTCTCTCTCTCATTCCCTCTTCCTTCCCTCCCTCTCTCTCTCTCTCTCTCTCTCTCTCTCTCTCTCTCTTCCTTCCCTCCCCCTCTCTCTCTGTCTCTCTCTCGTCATTCCCTCCCTCTCTCCCTCTTCCTCTCTCTCACTCACTCTCTCCCTCTTCCTTCCCTCTCTCTCTGTCTCTCTCTCTCTCTCTACTTAACAATCAAAAAAAAATTTCCCCCGATTTTTTTCCTATAATATCGTCCATTTAATTGGTTGTATAAGACTTTCATGACTAACACGTGTTGTAAAAGATCCAAGTGCAAAGTGTTGATATACGTCTGTTTTTTGTTTGTAGATTTTTATAATGCCTCTTCAATACTGTCCACTTTTAGTATAGAAGATATTAGTTTGCATGTACATCCTTTTTTTTTGGTTTTTTATTCACTGTTACTCACTATGTGCTCAAATTGATGTTACATAGGGTAATTTCGTGTTTTTTTTTCCTCTTCTTTACTAATTTATGAGATATTAACATTATTCATTTATTTAATTTTTTTATGCAGATGGCACGTAGAGTTGGTGGATTGCTCGTTAGAGACAATTCATTATTGTCTTTATGTTGTGGGACTTCTTTTTTTTTTTTTTTACTAAACGTGTATTGTGAGACCTTTTTAGTAGCTAGGATATCGGATATATGAAAATTTATGTTATGTTGAAATTTTTTTGTGACCTATTATGTATTTTTTGGATATATGAAACTTGTGTAATGTGGGATGTGATATTTAATATGATTTTATGTTGGACAAGTTTGAATTATTCTATATTTATAAATTGAACAGGTTTTAAAATATTACAGGATTAAAAATAAATATTGGATTGCACAGGTAATGTTGGGATTAATTTTAAGAGAACAAAATAGGCAATGAGCCATATTTTTGTTGCTAAAAATAACCTTTAGCAAGGAAATTATTTCCTTGTCTTAGAGTTATTTAATTGGCAAGGAACTAATTTTTCCTTGCTAAAAGTCTCCTTTAGCAAGGAAATTATTTCGTTGCCTTATGTTAATATTATTTGCAAGAAAATCATATTCCTTGCTAAAAACGACTTTTAGCAAGGAATATATTTCCTTGCCTTAGACTTGGATATTTAGCAACGAAATCTTTTCCTTGCCAATTGTCCAACCTACAACATAAAGACAAGTTTTTTGCAAGGAAATTAGGCATTTAGCAACGAAAAACCTGAGCATTAGCAAGGAAAAAATTTCCTTGCCAAATGTAAGAATTTGCAAGGAAATGAGTTTTCGTTGCTAGAAGCTTTAGAGAGGAAGCTTCTGCAAGGAATTGAATTTTCCTTGCAAAAGGGTTTTGCAACGAAATTGTGGCCTTTAGCAAGAAAAATTTTCATTGCGAAAACCCAATTTTGTTGTAGTGTGTTCCTCCTCGGGGCACGACAATCCTTAGACATATGTCCTGGAAATCCACAGAGCAGACTCCAGGGTTATTGCTCGTGGATCCTGATTGTCCTTGGGGTGGAGTTGGCTTAAATGGCACAACTGGTTTGTTGCAAAACGGAGCTGTCTGTGGCTTCTTCTCACCATTCCAGCTTCTCTTGAATCATTGATTGCGAGCTGGGGCTTGTCTCGGTCCCTGCTTAAATCTCGGAGGGGGTGGTCGGTTTACGAAACGCTTCTGTTCACGACCGGTGATTTCCTCAAAGCCATGAGCCATTCCTACTAAAGCTTTGAAAGTTTGATTCAGGTGGCCATAGATCAGCTTCCGTAGAGGTAGGGAAAGTCCTAGGTGGTACTTTCGGTTCTTCTTCTCCGGGGTGTCGATCATGTGGTGCGCAAATCGAGAAAGATGCTCAAATTATACTGTGTACTCCCGTACAGTTCGGTTACCTTGCACCAAGTCAATAAATTCCTTTTCCTTTTTGTTCCTTTCTGTCTGGAAAAAATAATTCTCTAGGAATAGTTCCTTGAATGCTGTCCATGACATTCTTTGTGTGGCTCCTCCCAGTGTTGCTTTCTCGGATTCCCACCAGTCTGCTACAGTATACGTCAATTGATACGTAGCCAATCAACGTTTCTCGCTTTCAGAACATCCCAGTGTATTAAAGATGATGTCCAGTCCACGAAACCACTATTCTGCTTGCCATGGCTCAGTCATTCCATTAAACTTGTTTGGCCGCATTGCACAGAATTGTTCCACCATACGATCCTCTTGTGGTCTGGGTGGGACTATGGGATTGATGTTATCATTGTTGTTTGGGCCATGATTATTTTCAATGTGCTCCGGGCATTGTAAGAATGCTCCAAAGACTCCAGTGGGATCCATTCCAGCAGGAATGGGCTCCGGTGCTCCTTCAGCTGGGTATGGAATCCTAAACGTCAATTTCTCCTTGGTCGGTCTGCCATTGCGTATCTGGTTTACCTACAGAAGTATTCTACTTAAGACTCAAATGCAGGATTCATCTAGATATCTGCTAACATATTTATAAGTCAATTGAACAAATAAGGCAAGCATCGAGACAAGTATAGTACTAAAACATCCTTTTTCATTTAATATTAGAAACGATGATTACAAGATTGAACTAGCCAAGAATACGTGATTACAAAAAAGGGGATAATATCCTATTACACGTATTCATACATTCTAAAGGGTCATAAGCCCAAAGTTAACCTAGTACATACAAAAACTTAGAATAACTAATACATCATAATAGGTCGTCCTGGGTTAGTCATCCATATCTGATTCAGATGTGATTTCTCCCATATCAGAGTCGTTAGGCCCATCTGCATCCACAATGGGTTCACCCAAGTCCCAATCTTCAATTTCAACATTGCCTTCATTCTTTTCATTATCATCATTGTCCATAGGCTCTTCTATTATAGGGTGGACCTCCATAGGTTGATGGGGTACTTCCTGTTATTCTTCTTCCTCGAGATCCTCTTCTTCGTCTTCATTGTCTTCCTCTTCTTCTAGATATGCACCCGGTTCATCGCCAGATATTCCTGCATTATCATGATCGGCAGCAGGTTCTTTAACTAAGGGTGCCACTTCTGCAGGGGCATTCCCATTAGGTGGCCAAACCAGGTGATCTTCTGGGTGAATGGAAGGTTCTTGTAGTATCTGGTTCACTAGTGGTTGGAAGACTGAATCATTCATCACTAGTCTCCTTATCTCTCCATGCATTAACTCTTGGGTGTATGTAGTATGGATGGCTTCAGCTTGAAGTCAATGAGGGTCAAAGATATTGTATACATGCCGCTGGACTCTCAGCCTGCCTCGGAGGCGTTGGCGGGCTCTTAGTTGTACATTCTCGATGAATCCTTCCGGGTCGGCTGGTTCGATGCCATCTGGGTAAATCATGTGACCTCCAAAGTCATCACTGACATAGCGGCCTGGTTCTCGAGACTGTGTTTTGTGCATAGGCACTCCTTGGAATGGCGGGGGTTGTTAGAGGGGTACAGGAGGCGGTGGGGTCATTTGGTAGGCACTATCGTGCATCCTTTCAAAGTCTTCAGGGTTCTTAAGTAGCACGACCATTTCATCCTGGACATTCTTGACAATTTCAGCTTCATAGATTGCCTCTAAGCGTAGGGTATCATAGTTATAAACGTTATTCTTATTTATTTCGACCCATAAATTTCTCTTCCCTCCATCTCTAGCTATTTCCCAGATTTTACGATGGTATATATCTGGATTTGCTAGTACTATGCGGTCGAGGAAAATCAGACGTCCTCCAAAAGGATCCGGAACATAGTGGGGTTCCATATTACCTGTTTTATCATTAGAACTATCTAATTAAGGTATTGGTTCGAATTGGCTTAAGGTTTATCACTTAAAATTTAACTTATTAAATCGTAAAGAAAATAATACAAACACAGGAAA
Source organism: Hydrangea macrophylla (assembly GCA_033977485.1). NCBI lineage: Eukaryota > Viridiplantae > Streptophyta > Magnoliopsida > Cornales > Hydrangeaceae > Hydrangea > Hydrangea macrophylla. The sequence goes on from CM066998.1 coordinate 65,087,212, forward strand.
TCAGAAAACTAATAGGTAAATTTTTCATTAAGAATATTTACATAAGAGGAATTTTGAAATACAACTTTTACATATATATTCATCAAAATGTGGGATTATAATCCCAATACAGCATTAATACGACATAGGCTGACTAGGGCGTGCTAATTCTCTAGTTGTGGGAATTCTTCCGAGATGTCCATCTCTTCAGGCGGGGTAAATGACATCCATCTTTCATTGTCCCACCCTATCGGCCAGTCAGGGTTGTATGTGTACAATGTTCCTTTTTCGATGAGATCTTAATTAGTCAGGTAAATCTCCACTTCTTCATCTTCAGCGCTATCTACTAGGCTGACAAGAGTCTCTAGAGGGGTGATCTCAGTCTGTACTTCTTCTAAGTTGATTGTCACAGGGTCATTAGGAATATCAGAGATTTCATCCACCTCTATTGGCACGAGGCGGGGTGCTATAACGATATGACGCACGGTCGGGGGAACCTTTTTCATAAAGAAGAGGTATCTCATCAACTTTCTTATCCTTTTATAAGACTGATGTCTGAGAGCAGCACCAAAGCAGACTAGGCCTTGGGGAAAGGCTTCCTTGTGGTTCTCCATACTACCAATTTGACAGAAAGACTATTTTAGTATCGGTTGTCATTTATAAACATCTTAAGGTTCTTAATCTTAAGGGTGTCGGACAGTCAGCGAGCACAACTATACCTAGTGCTCTGATACCAAAAATCCTGTCACGCCCCGCAGTAGCCAAAAATAGGGAAAATTTAAAATTTCCTTTCTGGACCCATAGGGAATGATGAGTTACATAAAACTGACCTGTCCGTGTAACATACTAACATAATATGTATCTGAGTAAGGAATTGCAAAAGGGTCTAATGGTATTCATGGGGGAACTTAAAGTGTTTTGCCACTTAGGCTATTACAGAAGCTCCAAATGAAAACCATAAAAGATAAGTTGGACGATCGACGCCACTTAAATTATTACATCAACCAAAAGATAGTTTAAAACATAAAGGAAGTCTTGATACAGAAATAGGCTAGAGTCCTCCTTCTAACTGGCAAACCCGTAACCTTCGTTATCAAATTCTTCCTCATAGTCTGACTCAGGATCACCTTCCTGATAGTTCCCATCCTGAGGATAGTGATATGCATCTTCAGGGTTACCTTGATAGTCCTCCTCATTATAACCTAGACGTAAAATGTCCAGGGCAGGGAAGGAGAGCTGTTAGCTTTTGAAGCTAAGTGAAATCGTCTTAACCGATCATTCCTAATACATTTTAGGATATACAGGTACAACAATATCGTGAAACAACATGAATGAACATATGATATGGTAGTATACAGACACAATGCAGTGTCGATATATTCGATTTTTACTCAACAATGGACGCTATAACTAACTCATATGACTTGTTACATTACCAGTGTAACGCCGTTGGCTTAGAGTAGAATGATTACGTTGCTATCGTCGCCTAGCAAGGCCCTATAGCAAATTTTGTTTTTAAAAGAGTGTAATCATGGACTCTTAGGTCCTCGTGACCTTGCCGGGAGAATAGAATAGTTACAGCGCTATCGTCGCCTAGCAGGACCCTATAGCATTAAAAAGGTAACTATTGTATTCTGATGGATACATTGCTATCGTCGCCTAGCATGGTCTTATAGCGTATCAACCATCAATCTATACATAACTTCAATGATTTCAATGGAAACTTTGGCTATCGTCGCCTAGCAGGGCCCTATAGCAGTTTCATCGTTGTTCCCATTTACTTGACTATACCACTCGGACCACTACGATTCATTCAATATGTATGATAATATGACTGGGTTAGTCCCCGTGACTAACCATGCAGATGTCAACATTGACATCAAGACTCGACTATGGTCATATGAATGTTCATGAATTTGTATAAACGGGAAATCATGATAAACAATAATATCAACGAATATTAACTAAGCATGGAGTATAGCTAACTAACATGCGTTCATCATATAAGTAAGAATCTCAACATTCACATAATTTATACTTATCAGCTTTGTCCACACAGAACGTACTGAGTATATAAAGGAAATAATTCTATAATATACCAAGTGAGTTAGGACGACTAACCTCGAAGCGGGTGCGTAAAAGTAAGTATAGCGTAGGTCCTATAAGGTAAAAGAAGTCATAGAACGTTGATTAATAAGCGTGCTAGAACCAAGGGCATAATGGTAATTGTGCCGGGTGGGTTCCTAAATCTCAACATGATGATCTAGACATCATTCTGAGTCCAACGCCATTGACTAGACTCAAATCGGAGTCCGTCGCACAAAAGGCTGGGTTTTCTATATAAGTTTGGGCCCTAAAGATAAGCTGTATTTTTGACTGTGTCGAAAGGTCACCAAACTTTAAGAGAGTATTATAGACATTATTCTAAGACTCTAGGAACTGACCGCGTATTTTTCTGAGCTACGGTTTATTTATTATAAATTATCGAAGCTCTAATCGTCTAATAATAGACTGCGGGGTCCCAAAATTTTAAAATACAATTTAGGGAGACATTTGACCCTTGTAAATATTTTTATTAAATACTAGGCCTGAAAATAGGCTAGTGGTATTTTTCTCATAATTCTCAGGGCTTGTATGGTGTTTTAAATAATTAAAATACAACCAAATTGGGCTTTTAATAATAATTAGTAATTATTAGAAATACAAAAGTTTGGGTTTTATAAATGATAATTTATAATATAGAGGTATTAGGCCTTAGGAAAATTTAATATAAATTTCTTATACTTAAAAAAATGGTCATTAGGTATTTATTACCTAATTATTTTTAACATAAAATAATTTCTTATTATTTATTTGCATTAAATAAATAATAAAACCTTCATACACTATCTACAATATATAAATAATATATAGAAGTATTTCCTAAAGATCATATTTCAGAATATTAAAATACCATTTTTATATATTTAAAATTATTCCCAAAATGATTTAACCATTTAAAACCATTTAAATCTATTTATTGTTTATTTAAAATGGCACCTAACTAATCATTTTATATCAAATTAATAACCTCAGCATCTTATTATAATATTTCAGGTTTTATAAAAATATTAAACTGATTTTACATAATTAAAACAATTAATAAAACCTATAATATTTGTTAATTTAAACAAAACAATAACAATAATAATATAAATCATAAAACAGACCCACAGGTTAACCCAGATCCGACCCGAACCCAATGGATTACCCAAATATTATCACGCCCCGACGTAGCATAATTCAGGAAAGCATTTAATTTCCTTTATGGACTCGTAGGTCGTGACAAGTCAGTATGACCAATTGTCCCTGGAACAAATAACTTAAAAGTATTTCTAGAGCAAAGGATACTAATAAACATAAGCTCCGAAATTGAAACTTACTAAACTATTACATAAGTCCAGGTCTTAGACACAAAAGCCCTTAATCAAATGTCTAAAGCTAGTTATTACAACCCAAAATTAAAAAGACAAATAGGAAATATAAAGCAGCCTCCTGGAAAGTCCCCTGCCTCTAACTAGCATAGTCGAAGTACCCAGGCTGCTCTAGACCCTGAAAATCTGGACATAAAGTCCAGGACGCATCAACGCCGTCAGCTTATGCAAGCTGGTGAGCAAAATAAACAAGTGCTCGCAATGTATATATAAGCATATAATCAACAGTACAATATAAACTGATAAAACAATAGATTCAAGGTTCCAACTTCAACAAAAGTCACGGGGGAATATAGTAAGCAATAAATACGTAATCGCACATGAATCATGTAACATCTTATCTTACCAATTCTTTTCTTTAAATAGCTCAGTTCAACTAACACATCGTCGCCTTGGATACCAGGAGTAATATCCGATCGATATCCAAGTCGCACAACCATCGTCGCCTTGAATACCAGGAATAATATCCGATCGATATCCAAGTCGCACAACCATACCGCCTCCAATATCAGGAATACTATCCGCTCGATATTGAAGTCACGCACCACTCTATCCCCTCAGATACCAAGAATAATATTCGATTGATATCTGGGCCGATCACAATAAACCATCGCTCCGGATATCAGGAATACTATCCGCTCAATATCCAAAACGCGCGCCTTAGATACCAAGAATACTATCCGATCGATATCTAAGTCGTACACAACACTATCACCATCGCTTCGGATATCAGGAATACTATCCGCTCAATATCCGAAACGCGCGCCTTAGATACCTGGAATACTATCCGCTCGATATCTAAGTCGTACACAACACTGTCACCTCCAATACCAGGAATAATATCCGATCGATATTGAGGTCGCACACCAGACCGCCACTCTTTACTCTTTTCACGCCTTCTCACACACATGCATGTTGACACAACCTCGACCCTAATATGTATGTCAATGTTCACAATTTGTAGTAGCATTTACTAATCTCAAAGCTGGATATTCGTTCAACATAAATCTCGGTCTTAAACATTCTTATAAGTTCAATTCCTAACAGTGAGCCTTTAAAACAATATATTTGTCAAACAGTTCTTTAAAAACTTTCAAAACCTTTTTCCAAACAGTCCCTTATATGAAAATACAAAACTGCTCAAACTGCCCCAGGTCGCGCGAGCGGGTCGCGCGCTCAAAAATGGATTGGTCGCGCGAGCGGGTCGCCCGAGCGAAGGGGGAGAACGGGTCGCGCGCGCGAATGGGCAGCGGTGTCGCGCGAGCGAGTCGCGCGCGCGAAGGGGGGAATGGTTCGCGCGAGCGAGCCTCGCGCGAGCGGATCGCGCGCGCGAGTTGTCACAGTTTCATCATCTTCTTCGTTTTTTCTCTGTTTTCAATTTCAAACTGTATTTTTACCCATTTTCAGATTCTGTTTCAAACATGTCGTGCAATATATGGATTTCTTCATTTTTCTGCGTAGATTAAGAATACGCGATCAATTAAAACTAATACGGATTGTATCACTAGATATTCACGATTAAAGCAAGGGTGTCAAAACTTTAAATCAACCGTACGTCGCGATACAGATGAATTACTCCGTAGGATTCGAACCGTAACTTATTAGGACTGAGATCTTCCATAATCAATTCACGGAATTGATTTTGGTTAACTTTTTTAAAACTCCATTTTTAAGCTTTAATGGTGTATTACATATATATACACATATACACACTTATATACACTAAATTATACTTATATAAACATGGCGAGTGAGTTTAAATTACTCACTGAGGGCAATTATACAGAGAATTTGAGACCGAGAGTTTCCGCCGAAGTTTCCGTCATCAAGAATTTCTCCTTCGTTCTTGATTTTGAGATATATATATGTAACTATGTATGTGACTGAATATATATATATACATAATCTGTATGTGTGTGTATATAATCTTGAGAGATACCAAGAGACTAGAGAGACTTGAGAAAAAAATTTGAGAGAGTTAGAAAGGAGAATGAGATACTGTGTGTGTTCAGAGGGATACGTACATACATATATACTGTTGAATTGGGTAGGCTCCAAGCAATGGGGAAATTGTACGGTGTGGTTGAGCTGACGTGCTCCCACACCCAAAACACGATATAGGGCACAGTTTGAAATCAAAACTGGTATTTTACGGTTGAAATAAAAATGCAGAAAATAATATTAGCGTAGGAATAAATTCCGGTTTATACAAAAATATAGATATTGATTTTGAAATCATAAAAAATATTTTTCTATATTTAAGAAAATTACGGTTTGATCCCCAAATAAAATATTTCAAATAGAAATTAAATTGAAATAAACATTTATTAATGGAAAAGAAATACAGGGTGTTGCAAATATAGACTCATCAGAATCCATCATAAAAAAAAAAATCTCGCGGGTCGACCCGAATCCGACCCGACTTAAACGGTCTAACCCAAATAGAGACTCAATAGAGTCCATGGTTAACATTCGCGGGTTCAACCTGAACCTAATTAATAGGGCTCTCCATATATATAGAAACTGGTCCAACCCGCATATCCAAACCCGGATCCAAATTAACTCACATGCTAACCTAACCAAATCTAGTTGGATCCGACGCCAAACGACGTCGTTTGGTTATATGACTTTCGGGTCATTTTAAATGACCTGACCCTTTGGAATTAAAATGATTTAACCCTAAATCTAAACGGGTTTGTACCACAATTTATGCTTAGGGTACCACCAATTTAAGCGTTAGGGTTTTGGTGTCTTCTCCGGTGAGACAAGCCGCTGCTGGCGTGGCGCGTTTTCGCCGAAAAACTTCAACTCTCCATAACTCACGCATTTCTCCATGGAAATGCGTGATTCCGTAGCCAAAGTGACCAGTTCGGGGTCCCCTACAACATACTAGGAGTTGGGACAATGGTGTATTCGTTTCCCTAACCCACTGTGAGATTATTCTTTTCGGTCTTTTTGAGGATAATGGTTTGCATGGTTAACCAAACGTGGTTAAATCTGCAAACTGTTCATGGGGGGGTCTAACTGAGACCGATAGGGTTAGTTTGGCATGGTTTTTAGGGCTTCTAGTTGATTTGAAATTTCGAGCTCCGGTGAGGGAGCTTTAATGGCAGTTCCGCCATTACCAGAGCTTAAGGCTCTGTTTGGTTTGTTTGTGAAGGTCCAAGGAGGGTGTGTGAGTGCATAGGAGTAAACAGGGGGGGTGGAGTTTACCTTAAGGTCTATGGGTCTCCTTTCTCCTTCTCCGTCTCCGGCGAGCTCACCTCTCTCTGCGTCTCTTCTCTCTAAACTCTCGGTGACCCTCTCTGCCTCTCAACTCTCATGCACACACATAGATATATATATATATATACACAGATTTTGCAATCTGTTTTGAGGGGATATGATGGTGATAGATTTGAGAGGGGGTGGGGGAGTGTGCGCCGGCGATGGGGGTGTGGGTAATGTCCGACGGATAGAAGGGGAAATGGTTGGGCAGGGTCCAATGGTCAAGGGGTTGTTTGGGTAGTGTTTGTGTCCAAAGGGTAATGGGTGGTTGGGTAGGTACAATAGGCTATTTTAGGCAAGATTCTAACCTTCCATATTTGTACGATTAGACGTCGTCCAGAGCTACGTGCTACACAGTCTAATTCGTACACAGATTTTACGGGTTCGCGTGTCGAGTCAGTACGAGGTTGAAACTTACACTCTAAGTAATTAAATAAATAAATACGTATACGTACTCGGGTTCTAGAATTAAGAACTTAAAATACTGGAATTTAATACGAACGAAATACGGGGACTCATTTCATTATTAACAGAAAATTGCGAGTATTACATCATGCTTCTCAAATTTAGAATAATAGTGGAACCGCATATTTGTATTAAATTGTATTTTAAGTACAATCCTAATACCACATGTATTTTGAAAACTAACGGTCTGTATGATAGAACTGAAAATTAAGCACTAAATTTTAAGTATAGAAAATATTAAACGATTGAGTTTGTAATATTGGAAATAGTGTTTCAAGAACTGAAATCGACTACATTCAGTAATGATTTTTCAGTAAAAAAAATTTCAGTTGAAATTTTTAGTGAATTTTTGACTACTTTTTCAATTAAGTTACACATTATTAAATACACTAACAGTGCTAAAAATTTTCATTTGTAGAACTTAATTGAATTATTAAACACACCCTGTTTGAAATACAATTAAAACCATGCCATTACTTTGATAAAATTAAAGTGGGGATATGGAAAATGGAAAAGGTTGCTGTCAATTGTCAACAATTTGTCGTTTTCCATTCATAGCCTACCGTAATGGACGCAGCCAATATATACAATACCAAAACATCTCGACTACTAATTCTAACCCTTTTTTTTTTTTGTTGTTGTTTTTTTGTTTTAAAGATAAATATAAATCGGGTAATACTTGGAACACACTCAAAGACACAATTTAATAGATATGTCTATCTCTCTCCTGTGTCACTGTAGGGTCTAGTGACATCACAGGAGAGATATAGACACACCTTTTGAGTTGTGTCCTAAAAGTTGTCTTTTGGTATGTCCCAACCTTTACTCATATAATTCAGACTTGAGGTTTACTTTAATCACGCTTAGACCATCTTACGTTTCAGTAATATCACCTATATCTCCCGAGATTTAAAGTGCGTATCATATACACCCCCTCCGTCAACTCACCATTAAAAAAAAATTACGGATTGACATTAATAAATTCAAAAAATACCCCTGAAAGTTTGATCCTTGTGACATTTTAGTCTCTGTAATTTCAATAGTTGACTCGAAAGTTTTAAATTGAAGCAATTTGTTGATCCAAATCATGTTCAATTCTGTGAGAAACATTGATAGAAAAAATTGAAGGAATTTCATTATCCTCCAACAGCTCTCCCATACTAAAAGATAAATTACAATAATTTTAATAGAAATGTATGATTTAGTCCCTAGAAATTCAAGTAGTAGGAATTGATTCATCCCCAATTCGTGGAATAGAAAGTAGTCTCCAATTACATCTTGAATCTAGAAATTAGTCCTTTTACCCAAATTTGTGTAATTTTTATAGACCAAATTACTCTTATGATCAAATATACATAATTATATATATATATACGTATGTATAGGCATGTGGAATGTGGAGGCAGTTATGGTAACTGAAATTTAAGGAGATCATGGATAAGGATTGGATTTTGCCTAAATTTGATTTTGTGCATTTATGGCTATTAAAGATAAGGAAATAATGATCTAGAAAATTAAGGCATTTTCAATATTTTACACGACTATAATTACATATCTTTTGGTCTCTATGTTTCAGAAGTTGTATGAGAAATTTACTCATATTTTGGCTCTACTGTTAAGTGAGAAAATTTTCACTGTGGCTAAGAAATTACGGTGTGAGAAATTTCTCACTCTTTGTTCTATGTGACTAAAAAATTACAAATTGAGAAAATTTTTCACTTTTCCTGATTGAATGATGAAGTTTCTCACTTTTGATTATGACAATAGTATATTTAGTAACGGCTCATGTTATTACCGAGAAGAAGTAAAGTGAGAAATTACAAATTTATTTGCCGAGAGATTACAAATTGAGAAATTGCTCAGTGAAAAAGTGAGAATTTTTTGCATCTACTAATGAATTAATGTTTCAACGAAATACAAAAGACATGTTACTGCTGATAGCATACTCACATATAATTCAAGCTTACAAAATTTAAATTTGTCATGGATCATAGTACCAGATATCTCACCGTTTTTTATTGTTAAATTTCAAAAAAAAAATTCTCACCTTTTTTATTGCTCATTTTCAAAAAGAAAAGCTTGAGAAAATGTGAGAATTGTTGAGAAATTCATGCTCACTTTGACAGATTTTAACAATTATCAATTATTGGATTTTTTACGTATCATATCGATTTGTTGAGTTCTTAATAAAGGTGTGAATTCTCATTTTTTTTTTCAAATTGAAAATTGTTAAGATAAAGTGAGAAATTCTCACTTACAGAAGGTGAGAAATTCATATAACAGAATGTGATCAATTTCTTATTTTTTGTTCTGACAATTAATTTATTCACGGAAGTTTTGGTGCGTAATTTCTCACCTTTTTTTTTTGTTCATTTTCAAAAAGAAATTTCTCACCTTTTTTTGTAAGAAGTTTTTCAAATATAGATTTTTAGAATATTAATAAAAAAAATTACAATTGATGGGAAAAAAAAAAAGCGAACAAAAAAAAAAGTAAAAGAAAAAAAGGCAAAGCACTTGTCTTCCATAAAACTTCTCCTTCTCATCAGTTGTCTGGAAGCATCCATGGCCAAACTTGGAAGATGTATCAATGAACTTGAGTTTAATCTCCTCCATAACAAGTTTAGATGTCTGTGTCATCAAAGACTGCCTTAAGGTGACAATACACTTCTTTGGACCCACACATCACCCTTGTCATTAGCTAATCATCTTTCTCTACTCCATAATGGGGGAATCCACCCATTAGAGTAATATCTTTCACTACTCCATCAGATCGTGTGATAGAGAGGGAGAGAGAAAGGGAGAGAGACATATTGAGAGAAATATAGAGAGATCGTGAGATATACATATATACACATATGTTTAATCCCAGAAGTTTTTGGGATTTCAATTTCAATCCCCTAATTTCAAGTTGATGGGAGAGATATATATTTGGATGGCAGATACCACACACACACACAGACACACACTCACACACACACACACACACACACACATATATATATACTATGAGAATATTTTGGTACTCAAAATAGGTAAGGAACTAATTCTTAAGTTGTGCTATACTAGGGACCACTTTTTATAAAGAGACTAATTCTAAAGTTGTGTTATCCCTAATTTTAAACACCTTTTTTCATTAATAACTTTGGGCTTTTTCAAACAATAAGAGATCATCCAAATTGTTGTGTTGAGTTACGCTCTGGTACATGCAAAAGAATTTTGGCCAGTAGGCCAAAGTCTCTCTATTGCTTAAGTTATAGCATATATGTGATGTAAAGTCAGAGTTTTTGGTTTGTCTTTCATTATACATGCATGAGGGTGTTTTTATAATTAGATAATTGTTGGAAAACCCCTCAATTAACTCTCAAAAGTTTTAAACTCCAAAAGGTTTGACCACTTTCTAAAAAGGACAAAAAGAATCTTGTCAGTGCTCACATGGTATAAATGCACATACCATAGAAAATCCCATGTGACCATCGGCCACCCTCACGCGCGCGTCCTTAGCTTCAGCCACTCACACCGTGTGAGTGGCTGTACCATATAATATCTATTTCGAAAAAGTTTTTTTAAACTTTAACCCTCCATAACTTTTGATATACAACTCTGTTTTTTACAAATTTTATATCGTTGGAACCGTGTCGACGAGAGCTACAAAACTAGTACCATTGTTGATACCTTTTGAGCAAAAGAAAAAAACTCTTATTTTTACATACCATGTTCTAGATGAACTTAATAAAATTTTCACATAATATTCGTATATGGGTTATTGATTTTTCATGTAATATTCACATATGTCAAGTTGATATGTTGTGAGAAAAAAAAAAACCGAATGTTCACTTTGTTCTTAATGAGAGTTTTAGTGAAATTTCACAAAAAATTTGTTTTTGTTTGGGTTGAAAAACTATGTTTTATAATTGATTTGTGAAATTTGATTTTTTTTAAATTTTTTATTTAAACAAAATATGCATTGTTTAATATGAAAGAGAGAAAAAAAAAAAAAACAAAAAAGGAGTGAAATTTCACTTGGCATATATGAATATTAAGTGAAATTTCACTGAACTTGTAATGAATATTAAATGAAATTTTACTTAACTTGACATTTGAGGGACTTTTTAACAAAGTAAGTATCAATTTAGACCTTAAACTCTAGAGAATTACTTCTATCGACCTTTGGGATAGTTAGTGAATTTTCACTTAACCTACTAAGTGAAATCTCACTAAACGATTATACGAATGTTAAGTTTAACTTCAAGTTTTTCAGGAAGAAAGCATGTATGGGTTCATTGAATTTTCACTTAATATTTATGTATGCCAAATGTATATGTTTTGAGAAAAAAAATTAAAAAAAGACAAATAGCAATAAAGTCATTGTTACCTCATTAAGGCTTAGTTTGGCCCCATTTTGGTGTTTCTCCTTTTTTAAAGCACAATTTCATATTAATTCATTTGGTAACTAGTTTATGAGCTTTGCAAAAATGGAACTTAGAGCTTTTTTTGGGAGAGTTTTTAAAAGCTCTAGAATTGAGTGAAATTTCACTTAATATTTTATGTATATCAAGTGAAATTTCACTTATCATTTGTGTATGTAAAAACATGAAAATCTTTTTTCTCAAAACATATCAACAATAAATTAAAAAAAAGACGAATTTTAACAAGAATTCCTGCATTTGTTTTGGCTGAAAATTTGAGTTTTATAATTAATTATGAAATTTGCTTATGTTAACAAAATATGCATTGTTTAAAAAAATAATAATAAATAAATCACCATGCCAACATGAATATTTAGTGAAATTTCACTTAACTCATAAACATTAAGGCTTAGTTTGGCCCCCATTTTGGTGCTTCTTATTTTTTAAAGCACAATTTCATGTTAATTCATTTGGTAACTAGTTTATGAGTTTTGCAAAAATTAAACTTAGGGCTTTTTTGGGAGAGTTTTTAAAAACTCTAGAATTGAGTGAAATTTCACTTGATATTTTAAGTGAAATTTCACTTAATATTTTATGTATATCAAGTGAAATTTCACTTATTATTCATGTATGTAAAAACATGAATTTTTTTTTTCTCAAAACATATCAACAATGGTACTAGTTTTGTAGCTCTCGTCGACATGATTCCAACGGTATAAAATTTGCAAAAAATGGAGCTGTAGGTCAAAAGTTATGGATGTTTAAAGTTTAAAAACATTTTTCGAAATTGAAAATAATACAGTACAATGCTCGCACGGTGCGAGCAGCTTGCAAATGAAGGCGCGCGCGTGGCGCGCGTGTGGCGCGTGAACTCTGCGGTCGGTTGAGAAATTGTGCATAGAAAATTCTATGGTGCGCGCACTCATACCGTGCGAGCATCAGCTGTCAATTTTTTGTCCTTTTTGTTAAGTCACTCACTAATTTGTACTTTAACTTAATAAATAGTGTACTGAGGTCCTTTTTGGTAAATGCCCATTTTATAATTGAATTCAAACTGTAAAGATTACGTACCTTGATCAGGGCCGTAATTAATGGCTCGAGATCAATTGGCTCAATATTAGGACCTTTTCTAGATCAGAGATGATCTTTTTGTATTTTGAATATGAACTAGATATTGCCCGTGCCCGAGGGCACTATTCGATCGGAAAAAAGTGTTTCTAAATCTAAAATAAACAGTAAAAACATGTTTTTAACTTTAAACTACATAACGTGTACAAACCTATTGAAAAAAGAAATCTCAATCTCATTTGTTGTTTCAAGATTATACCCTGTTAACATGTAGTGTATTAACCTGTCATAGCATAAAAATCTAAACAATAATTTTATACCAACTACATCCGAATTCATCAAAGAAAAGAAAAGTGAAGCCATGGAAGAAAAAGAGTAAATAAAACAGATCAACTATTCCAGTAAATTATAGCATGCAAATAAAAGAGAAAAATCCACATAAATACATATCCAAATCTGCCCACACAATATCTCATCTAGTGTTCCTTGCACTTGCACGTGCCCCCCAAAGAAAAGGGTAAGCTACAATAAAACGGAAGAAAATTCAGAGAGTGGAAGCCACAACAAAAAATATAAGTAACATTTAGGGCACTTGTCTCCACCAAAAATACAAATCCCACAATCCATTATCAAAATCTTCCATTGATAGAATCCTCCAAGACAAAACCAATATAACATTAAAAAAAAAAAAACTCTGTGGCTTTCGAGATCCTGTTAACTAAATGCAAAACCATTCTATTTCCAACCACTTTGAAATCGCCTAGATTTCCAATCTTTGGGCAATTTAGTTGAAATAACTGCAAATATTAAAGTCAATGTTGCTATCAACGACGACACATAAATATAAGAACAATCAGTGAAACTAAGGAAGATAAAGATTTTTTTTTTTTTTTTTTGGGGGGGGGGGGGGGGGGAGGTGGGGAAGGGAGAAATAAGGAAAAATTCCTACGAATATGGCAAAAAGATAGCCGTGTGAAATTTACCAATTATTGTTTATGATCACACCCAATTCAAAAAGATAGCTGTGTGAAATTTACCAATTATTGTTTATGATCACACCCAATTCAAAAATCGTGTTTGAAACATCTACAAAGTCAACGTAGAAAATTTTAAGTTCATAACTCAAACAATGCAATAACGTAGATGTGCAAGTGCCAAATATTGAACCTAAGAGTTGTCAAAACATACATCTATTCAAATGCAAACTTTAAAACAAAGCCAAATTCTCGTCCTGTTAAAACTAAAATGGAGGATCATTAACGCAGTTATACTCTTTTGCACCAAGATGTGTGTGCGTGCATATATAGAGCGAGAGATGCATACCTAGAGCTGCTGCAGACGTCAGAGAGCTTGCCACAGTTGGAGAAGATGATGAGAGTAACCTTAGGTCGCAGGATGGTGTGTTGAATCAAAATTGCAAACCATAATCACATGAAAGCAACAATTGCTGGCAACAAAAAGAACCAAAACTTATTTTGAGGATACAAAAACAACTAAGGAGAAGAATAATATCTCTCTGACAGCTTTTATATCTAAAGTACTGCAAAGGAAATTAAATATCTAACTTGCACCTTTCTATTTATGTAGTACAATTAACGTAACCCAAGAAAATGGGTTTGTAGCTTAATCATTTACTACATAGCCACTAAATAAATTTCATGCAACAAACAGCAAAATCAGACGTGTTTGGCTACAATGCCCTGGATAAACTATTCGTCTTACGACTAGGGTTCAAGAAAGAGGCCATTACCAAATTCTCAGTCCAAATCCAAGCAAAAACATATCTGATTTGCAAAATAAATCATCCAAGGGACCTCCAAGAAAACCCAAAATTTCCAAAGTTCGAAAAATGAAGAAGTGCATTATCATTTAATAGAATCATGCTTAAAATCGGGGAGTTCTATTTACAATTTCAAGAAAACTCTATCAACGTTACACTACTTAGCTACCAAGACAAATTAAAACCATCTTAACCCATTGAAAATCGAAATAATCATACAAAATGCACAAAATCACAACATGTAATACTAAAATTTTTTAATCATCAACTCTTGTTTCAGAAAGGGACAAACCGCCAACATTAAACATGTTGTTTAAAAGTTTCTTATACTATATCAAATACATAACAAAACATAAATTCTCAGCTCTATAAATGGTCAGAAAAATATTACAGCAAAATAGGGGCTGGTTTGAGATGTTCTCAACTTCATTTACGGGCCCGAAAAATTTAGCAAAACATTAAATTGAATTTGAGTAAAACATTTGAGCAAAACAGCTGTTGTTTGGGGTAGATTAGGGCTATTTTCAACTCTACTTAGGGGTTGATAAAATTCAGTAAAACATTACAGCAAAATAAAGGTTGATTGGGGGCAGACGGGGTCTGCCTTCAGCTCTATTTATGGGCTGAAAAATACACAAAGCCATTTCAACGAAACATGACTCTTTGGGGATGTTTTAAGCTCTATTTTGGGGCTGCAAAATTTAGTAAAATAGGGGCCAATTTTCATCTCTATTCAGCAAAGAGGGAGAGAGTGGGGGTGGTGGCGGCATGGTGGTTAAGGGAGAGAGGCTGAGAAAGAGATAGAGAAGGAAATGGATATAGACAGATAGATAGGTAGAGAAGATGATTGCTAGCAACCATTTGTACATAGCCAGTGGAAGTAATATTTTTCTGGTGTGAGATTTATTAGAACTTTTTCAAGCATTGTTCAATAGTTAATTGAGTTAGATTTACCAGAGCTTCATTTGATAATGAAAAAAAATACCTTGATTGCCTCTTGCATAAAAAGAACATCAATTAACATGCCAAACAGTTACCTTGCTTTTTTCGCAAGTAAGACAAATGAGCTCTTTTATTTTTCGTTGATTTTTCAGTAAACCAAATATATAATAAGCTTTTCAAGTTTCAGCAATGAAAAGCACATTGCAAAGGAATAGATTATATAATTGCAAACCTGATTTGTGCTTGATCTGAATATTCCAAGAGTCAGCCATGAATTAAGCAACGTAGGAGATACTGAGTTCACATGATCTAATTAAATCTATATATTATCTCTAACGGCAAAACGAATACTAAAGAAAAGAACAATAAAAGAAATAAATGAATTTAATAAAAAGTGGACCAACCTAGGCACCCTGACGATACTGTGGTCCGTGGATGATAACATGCGCCAGTGGTTGGAACTCTCTCTCCAGGCACTGTAATGTAATTTACACAATTTTTATGCTTTGCTTACACAATTAGATGCGCCACATCGAATTTTTTTGAAAGATATCAACTTACATGAAATCAAACAATTATTCAAACTTCATAATCGACTTAAAAGGAATGTTATAGTTGGGATTAAATTGGGGGAAAGTAATAAATTAGATTTTCACCAAAAATACACTGTGGGAAAATTTTGGAAAGATGCAAATTCACACAAAATCAAGCAACTCAATCAAATCCCAAAAAATAGGAAAGTAATAAATGGGATGAAATTAGGGGAAATAATCAAAGGGGAGGTGATAAATTGGATTTTCACCACTAATCCATTGACAGAAAAATCTTGGAAAGATAAAGGCCAAAAAATCCCAATTTAGATAGAACTCAGGAAAGGTAAATAGCTATTCTAGGGAGTGAGATTGATTAGAAAGTTATATCAATTACATTAGACCACTAAGGGTCCACATACATTCTTTGACTAAATCCCATGGATGGTGCTGGGTAGTTTCATCTACTTCCATTTTAGGTACCATACAACGGTGGTAAATCATTGAAGACGTAGTAGGCGTGTTTGAACTTATCATACGCATGTGATGTCTTATGATAAGCCCATCAATCAATCATTCTCAATCTCTTGAAAATGATTTTTCTTTCTGTCCATGTTCACTACTAATTTTTTTAGTAGTAGAAATTTAGTGTTAAATTTCCTGTTAGCAAAAAATATTGGTGAATGAATACAACGAATATTTTTTGGGTAAAAAGTCCCTTAACCAAAGTTTTTTTTGGACTGAACAATCAAACTGATGAGTAAATCAAATTGCATAATCATGGTCTTGGAATTGCACTCACTTTTTCAAGAAAAGCTTTAAAAAAAGAAAAACCAAACAAACAAACAAATGTTTGGTTATTCTTGAACACGTGCTTAAACTTTAAAAAAAATTGGCTTCATTCACAATATGGCCTATAGAAAAACATAAAGCTACATAGATCACAAAACTTTTGATAAAATACAAAGTTTAAATAAAATATTACTATGGGAACATAATTAGTTAGTTTTCAAAGATTACCACAAACACAAATCAGCGTAGGAATATCAGTAACAGTTATATATCAAAGCTGCCAATTCAACCAAAGAAGCACAAAAAGAAAGTGAAAAAAAAATGCTTCAACAGAAACAAACAAAAATGAAATTACCAAGAACCAAACAAAAATACTTCAACAGAAAGGAAAAAAAATGAGAAAAAAAAATTAAAAAGAAACTATGTTGAAGTGTTAGAAAGAGTACCAAAACAAATCAGTTTTTTGGATTTTTTTTTTTTTTTTTTTTTTTTTTTTTTTTTTACAGATCAATTTGTTATTTTCCGGAGAAAGAGAGTACCTATTTTTTTTCTCAAAAAAAAAAAAAAAAAAACCGATACTTAAAACAAAAAAATCTGAGAAATAGAGTACCTAATAAAAATATGAGAAGAAACAAATTCACAATTGCCCATTGTAAATTAGAATTATGGGCACTGAATCACAATCAACCATGGGAGCTGTAATTTTTTTTTTACCATTTTTTTAGAGAGTACATTTTTTTTTTCTCAAAAAGAAAAACCAAATCGCGCGGTTTTTAAAATAATAAAAAATTGAGAAAGAAAGTACCAAATCCTTCAGTAGGCCGGAGTGCTCCTCGATGATGTAGTAGTTGAAGATAGTCTGACTGAGCGGATGGCTGTCAGTGGGTTATTCGACAGATTTGTGTCCCCAAACTCTTCTGCAAGTCATTGAAAAGGAGAGGACTGAGTTTATGGGTAGAAGTAGAAGGATTGAGAAGAGATTGGTCAGATCCCGTAGAGGCGGGTAGTGGTGGACTGTAGAAGAGAGAGAGAGAGAGAGAGAGAGAGAGAAAAAAGATTGGAAGAGGGAGAGAGAGGGAAAGTCATCGTTGAGGGCAGAGGGTGAAGAGAGAGAGAGAGGGAGAGAGGGAAAGGAGTCGATGGGGGTGGGAAGGTGGAAGAGCTCTTACCGGCCTGTGGTGGAGCGACGGTGGCTGCGGCGGTCACTGGTGGTGATGGATCGATGTGAGAGATGAGAGAGGCGTTGGGGGTGTGGGTGAGAGAGAGAGGCGGTGTGGGGGGGTGGGGGGGGGGGGGGGGGGGGGGGGGGGGGGGGGGGGTGTGATACTGATAAGCGAGGGGGGCGGGATAGGGTTTGAGGGTTAAAAAAAAATGGTACATTCCCAGTCAGCAATCAGCAATAATTATATATTTTTATCCTAATCATTTGTCCCAGTAGGATAGAGTTCTAAATTATTATATAGATTATTTACCATGTGTCAAGACCTATAGAAGTCTGGTATTTTTGGCTAATATACCTCAAATAGTTTTAGATCTTTTGATGGAACAAAAATTACACAAGCAATAAAGTAGGCATGTAAACATATAAGGTGTCCATAACAAAATATGATTTTTCAGCATACTCATTTTAATAAGATGAGCAGTTGCGTGATAATTCAGAAATTATCTCGTGGTCGCTGTCACATCGGTAAGATACTAGTGTGATTTGAGTTTTATTTGGATTCCACGTGATCCCACATGAATGGAGGGATCACAATAACGAGAAGTTATTCAGTGAGTCTGTCATGCCACGTCAGTATGCTGACGTGGTGTTACCATTTAATCTTA